>CM074282.1:12242489-12714989 GCA_037194245.1 Opsariichthys bidens
GTAATTGGTGACAGCTTTTTCTGTCGTAAGGAAATTTCTTGCTAAATGATTCGGCCATGGTTGTTGCGTGTGTGTTTTTGACTTTGCTCTGTTTGCTGCAGACGCGCCGTGTTCAGCTGACTCCTGAAGCTTTTCATAATCCTCATATTAGGGCAAAGGCTACGATCATTTAATGCGCAGCTTGTCAGAACTGTACGGCTCTGTGATCAGTAGTAAATGCTTCTCCATTTGAAATACAGAGAGCGCTTTTGCGTAGAAACTAAAAATAAGCCCTGCAGCATAAGAAGATAACACGTGTCATATCGCTGTAACTGAATAAACAGAAGATTGAAATGCTTTGATTGATTAAACATGAATAATAAACACACGACTGCCTTATTCTGTATAAGTCTATTAATAAATGCTTCTCATGTCTGGAAAGATGTTTGACATGTGTTGCTTTTTCAAATGTACATTATAAGCAACTCAAACTCGCAGTGCTTTCAGATGGATTAGCATTTGGAGCCATACTTCATTGACAAGCTTCTTCGCAGTTTCTTCACTCATTCACTCACGCAATAGTACTTAGTATATACTTAGCTACATCACGCAGTGAATTCGTGAACACTTCATGCGGCCTTTTGATTTATTTTGATTAAAAAAGAGTGAAATAATCAATGATATGATTTGGCATATCGTTATAATATCAATTATGATATTATCGCACACCCCTAATTTACGCCTGTACAGTAGAGGGCGCATCTCAAACAAACCTTCAGCTGTGCTGCTTTTCTGCATTGAAGAAGAATAGGATACAGGAGAACGACGTTCAACAATCTTATTTCTGAATCTTATCTAAAGTATTTTTTGCTTATCAGTATGGTTGAATTGGATCGTTGAAGGTCAGCAGCAAAGACATTGGTTAAAAAACTGAGATTAAATAAAGTGTATTTGTTTAATTTAACTAATTATTGCATGTTTGTGGAATATTCTGAGTTTGCATTTCACTCCTTTTATTCATTTTGTGGAATACTGAATCCGTTTTTGTGTAAGCGAGATGAGTAAATGTTCTCATATAGTCTAGAACTACAATACCCATCATGTTCTCACAGCCCACACAACGCCGCTGCACTTTATTTCTCTCATCATGGGGACAGGAGAGCTGTCGGTCAATAAATGTGAAAAAGTAACTGGCATTACTCATTTGAACTTAGATATTTTGTTGTTAATTGAAAAAGTAATGCGTTACTTCACTAGTTACTTGAAAAAGTAATCTGATTATGTAACACAAGTTACTTGTAATGTGTTACCCCAACACAGCCGAAGACAACATCCATTGTCCCTCCATATTTGTTTTGTCATGTTTGATCATGTGAGTTTCTGCGAGATCTCGTGTCTGTGGAATTGTCACTGTGAAATCATTACTACAGTCGTCAGGTGTGTGGTCTTCGGAGGATTATAATGTTAAAAATCTGTGTCAATGGTCTCACGATTTGGTCTGTGTAAAGATTTGAAAGTAGTCTAGAGTGTCCCAAGCAGGCCATAACAAAATTTTGCAGCCAAAATCCAGTCATTTCAGTGGGAATCTGCACATTTGGGCAGGGAAATGTTCGCCTCAACAGATTTCACTGACATTCAAGTTGGTCCCGCAAATCTTGGTTTGCTTGTTTTGAAAGTGACTTTTGTGTGAACAGTGCTTCGTAAATTGCTATATTATAGACAAAGCACAATGAAACTTTTGTAATTGCACCTTAATACTTACGTTGATTTTTCTATTTATATATATATATATATATATATATATATATATATGTGTGTGTGTGTGTATGTAAATTGAACATCTTTATCTCTAAATGAATATTTTTCTGTACTGTAGCATTTAAAATGATTGATTTTAGTTTAGACTTTTATTTTTATTTTATTTAGAGAAAGCACTAATAGAATTTTATCATCAGCCATTTATTAGTTTCCATTTTAGGGATGCACAATATTAAAGCTGAACAAAACCCTCTACATGAATATTTAGCGTTTCTATCTTATAAAAATAGCATCTTTGACACAGAACATTTACCATCAGCCATAAACAGCACTGTAATTTCACTCCATTTTCATCCATTAGATCCCGCTAGAAAGATGAGGTCAGCCCATTGAGAGACAGTGTTTTGATGGGTAACTGAAGTCCGTGAGAAGGTAACCTGATGTGATGGCCTTTTGAGTAAGGCGTGCAAAAGCATAAATTCATTCCTCTTCCAGACCTCCTCGAGTTTCTGGTGACGTCAGAGGTGCATGTGCGAGCATTCTTATTCCTCTCAGGTCGCCGCGGATATGCATCTTATCTGTCTTTTTCCGTTATCAATACTCAACGAAATCCTTCCCTTCTACTGTTTTCGGGGCTCCCGTGCACATGAGTCAACGTGCACACGGGGATATTTTTAGAGACACAGATAGTGTGTCCTACCAGACGGTAGAGGACCAATTAAGCATGTCGTACACCTTCCATTACACGAAAGAGGAGCTGGAGATGAATGAAGGAATAGGAAGATGGCCTGGATGATGTCAAAACACCACAATGAAACTGTTTCCTCTTTGGCGATCATTTATTTTGCTGCATATTATCTTAATGGCTTTGTGCCATATTGGGTTTGTGGAAAATGATCCTGTAGCGGGAAAGCCACTCACAGAGAATTTCCAGTCATGTCTGTGTTTATTGGCTCTCTAATGGACAAGAGAGGCAGCAAAAAATACACCACTCAGTCATCAATACACTCTTTAAACCACAAAAAGGGTGAAATTACTCTCTTGTTTAATCAGATTTTCTCCCGACATGTTAAAAGATAGATAAAAGATCACCGGTTGAGATGATGATGATGATGATGATGATGATACAGAAAAGATATAAAGATTTTTTTTTTTTTTTTTGCTTCACTTTATGGAAATACTGAGGGAGAGACCCTGCCCACATTTCTTTGATTCCTTTCCTCTTTTAATTTCATCAAATGTTACAGTGGGTGACTCAAAGTTTCCATCATTGAGGCCTACCGTGTATTTTGATATTTTAGATTGTGAGTCATTTTTTTCAATGCACAGGAGTAGATAAACATTTTATCCTCTATTCATATTAGGGCAGGGTGATGTACTGAGTATTTATGTTGTATTGGGGATGATTTTACTGGTAATACACAATTAAGCAACATTGTCAATGTATAAGTCATTTTAATATGATTTTTTTTATTAAGTTGTGCGATGCAATGGAAATGGAAAAAGAGATGTTTTAATTGCATCTCTGATTGGAATTTAATTTGTCATAAATGTTGTTTGAGTTGATAAATTTGATTCAATTTAATTTGTTATTCAAACTGCAGTTCAATGAATCGATTCATAACTTTGATTCAACTGTTGTGTTATGCAAACATTTTCACTGCACTGCATTTTTTCATGAATTAAAATGTTATAGTAAATAAACAAGTTTTAGTAAAAATATATGTTGATACTATACATGTTATGGTATATTCTGTAATACTGACTCATGAAATACATTTCTTTTTTTTTATTTGGTGGAAATACTATATGGAAAACATGCCTTGATACTTGAGATATACATATACATACATACATACACACATATATATGTTCAAACAAAACAAAATAAGAAGAAATGTTTCTTGAGCAGTAAATCAGCAAATTAAAATGACTTCTGAAGGATCATGTGACACATCAGACTGAAGTAATGATGCTGAAAATTCAGCTTTCTCATCACAGGAATAAATTACATAAATTATTTAAATTGTAATAATATTTCATAATATAGATAAATAAATGCAGCCTTGGTGAGCTTAAGGGATCTTAAGATTCAAAACTCTTACCAACCCCACACTTTTGAATGGTAGTGAGCATTTTTGGTTATTTAACATTTTGCCCCTCTGATCAATCTGACTGAAAAAGTCACCCTTTTAAGTAATTTCAGTGAATATATATATATATATATATACATATATATATATACTGAATATCATCAAAAGGTTATAGTTTTGTTTTGTTTTTCAGCTATATAAGTTTGTTATTGCACTTGAGTGTAATACATTTAGTATGTATTTACTTGCTCATGCAGTGGTGTTTTGCAGGTGCTTGCAAAATTCACATATTTTTTCATATATTGTGATGTTACAGTTGTCTCTGCTTGAATTACATTTGCTGTGCTGTAATTAATGGACTACTGAAAGTCAAGTGCTATAGTGATAGGGAGAGACCACACAATTACTACGCTTCTCCCTCAGGCTGACATCAGACCCATCAATAGCAGAGATAATGTGGAGACGCCCACTATGACATCAATATCAGGCGCTAAGATCGTGGTGCTCTATCCTCCCACCCTTCATCCCCTCCATGTTCAGACACTGACAGCCATTGATGGGCACTGCAGGCTCTCAATGACTCTCTGCATTGTGAGAGTTTCCACGCCTGCTGAAATGTGCATTTGCTCACCTTCAAGGTGATGCCATAGAAGAATCATTTTGGGTTCATCAAAAGAACCTTCCTGTGATCTGTTCTTGTGTGTGAAGCAATCTAAAGAACCTTTTTGCATTTTTGTTCCTGGATTTTAAAGATTGTTGGGACCGTTGGATGCTAATAAAGAACCTTTAAAAAAACTATATGCAGCCTAATTGGCTGCCACTGTCTATTATGTTTAAATGAATCAATGTAAATTAACAAAATTATGCTGTATGATTGTGACAGGAATCTTAAGTCATATTTTGAGCTCATATCTTCTCCATCAGGGGCTTATTTATATGCGTCTGATTATCCATTTCACATATGCTCACCAGTCATATCTATGATTGGTTACAATGCTCAATGCTGCAAAAAATGTTGTAAATATATTGGGAAAAGCTTTAAGCAATGCTATAATCTTTATATATATATAAAGTGTGTTAAATAGCATATTAGTATCAAAAATCATATTTTACTGATGTTGCTAATGGAAACTGAAATGCTGGTACGGAAATTGCGCTATAGTCCCACCTCTGGTGTTGAGGCTACTGAAGATGTCGCAAAGGAGAGGTCAGCGTTTTGATCACAGTTAAAATGATGATCTCAGAGCTTTTAGACATTGATTGATGGTTGTGAGGCTTTTGTGCGGCAATTTATTGAATCATAAAATAAACATTTTGACTTCTTCCTCCCCTAGCTGTTGTGTACGGGGTGAATTTATTGTTGCTATCCACAGCTTTATTGACAGCCTCCTTCTTTTGGACATCCGAAGAAGGTGCACACCACCTCTTAGTGACAGTACAGCATAAAGTCTCATAAGCGTTGTGACTGTAAATCAATATTTATCACTGCAAGAAAGAATAGAGCTTGCTGGAAGACGCTGATGGCATCTTGCACTGCAGACTAACCCAATAAAGGAAACAATAAATCAGACTGAGTCTGAATAATCCCTCTCCATCAGTAGAGATTACCACCTCCTAATGCTCACAACAGCACCTGTACCTTCACCATATAAGGCCTACAAGAACCCCCTTGGAAGACAAGATAAATAATCCATATTTACTTTGGACTATTCCAGGAATGTGTCCTCGATCATAAGGTGTCTGTCTGCCTGAAGAGCTTTCTCATTTTTAGCAGACGTTAGGAAAACAATCCCCATACATTGGGTGGACAAAAGACCCCTTTCAGGTCCTATATTACACCTTTTTTGTAGCTCTGTGGCCCCGCGACAACTGAATAGCCTGGCAAAGTTGACCGCACTTCAAACGTCGGCACATGGGTAGTGGCTCTGGAGGTTTGATGAATGACTCTAATTCCTTTGAGGCTCACATGGTAACAATAAATGTGACGGAAGAGGCACTCTCTCGTTTCATGAGCCTAGAACCCACGCTTTGTGTTGCAGGGCTTCAAATGCTAATCCTTTCTTTAGCCTTCTTCTGGAGTCGAGTGGCTCAACCTCTGCTGCGAAACTGTAGTAGTACCTATAGGCAAATCCTCCTGACGCAGGGATGTCTTTGCCGGGGACAAAAGTGGTAGATCTTGATTTACTTTAGCCACATTATCAGCATGTGAGCTGTGTGTTGGTCCTTCCCTGAATCACTCCTGGAAAGCCAAATGAGATATTATGAAATATACAGTACTGTTCAAAAGTTTGGGGTCAGTAAGATTGTGTGTGTGTGTATGTGTATATGTGAAATATATATATATATATATATATATATATATATATATACAGTTGTGGCCAAAAGTTTTGAGAATTACATAAATATTGGAAATTGGAAACTGCTTAAGTTTTTATAATAGCAATTTGCATATACTCCAGAATGTTATGAAGAGTGATCAGATGAATTGCATACTGCATTGCAAACTGCATTTCATTGCTGTCATTAAAGGACCTGCTGAGATCATTTCAGTAATCGCCTTAACTCAGGTGAGAATGTTGACGAGCACAAGGCTGGAGATCATTATGTCAGGCTGATTGGGTTAGAATGGCAGACTTGACATGTTAAAAGGAGGGTGATGCTTGAAATCATTGTTCTTCCATTGTTAACCATGGTGACCTGCAAAGAAACGCGTGCAGCCATCATTGCGTTGCATAAAAATGGCTTCACAGGCAAGGATATTGTGGCTACTAAGATTGCACCTAAATCAACAATTTATAGGATCATCAGCAACTTCAAGGAAAGAGGTTCAGTTCTGGTAAAGAAGGCTTCAGGGCGTCCAAGAAAGTCCAGCAAGTGCCAGGATCGTCTCCTAAAGAGTACCACCAGTGCAGAGCTTGCTCAGGAATGGCAGCAGGCAGGTGTGAGCGCATCTGCACGCACAGTGAGGCCAAGACTTTTGGAAGATGGCCTGGTGTCAAGAAGGGCAGCAAAGAAGCCACTTCTCTCCAAAAAAAACATCAGGGACAGATTGATCTTCTGCAGAAAGTATCGCGAATGGACTGCTGAGGACTGGCGCAAAGTCATATTCTCTGATGAACCCCTGGAAAAAGGCTTGTCAGGAGAAGAAAACGTGAGCGCTTCCATCAGTCCTGTGTCATGCCAACAGTAAAGCATCCTGAGACCATTCATGTGTGGGGTTGCTTCTCATCCAAGGGAGTGGGCTCACTCACAATTCTGCCCAAAAACACATCCATGAATAAAGAATGGTACCAAAACACCCTCTACCAGCAACTTCTTCCAACAATCCAACAACAGTTTGGTGAAGAACAATGCATTTTCCAGTACGATGGAGCACCGTGCCATAAGGCAAAAGTGATAACTAAGTGGCTCAGGGACCAGAACGTTGAAATTTTGGGTCCATGGCCTGGAAACTCCCCAGATCTTAATCCCATTGAGAACTTGTGGTCAATCTTCAAGAGGCGGGCGGACAAACAAAAACCCACTAATTCTGACAAACTCCAAGAAGTGATTATGAAAGAATGGGTTGCTGTCAGTCAGGATTTGGCCCAGAAGTTGATTGAGCATGCCCAGTCGAATTGCAGAGGTCCTGAAAAAGAACGGCCAACACTGCAAATACTGACTCTTTGCATAAATGTCATGTAATTGTTGATAAAAGCCTTTGAAACGTATGAAGTGCTTGTAATTATATTTCAGTACATCACATAAACAACTGAAACAAAGATCTAAAAGCAGTTTAGCTGCAAACTTTGTGAAAACTAATATTTATGTAATTCTCAAAACTTTTGGCCACGACTCTACACATATACATATACATATACATATATATAATATATATATGTGTGTGTATATATTATATGTATATATGTATATTATATACACACACACACATATATATTATATATGTATATAATATATATACATATAATATACATATATATGTGTGTGTGTATATGTATGTGTGTATATATATAATATGTATATTATGTGTGTGTATATATATATATATATTATATTTATATATGTATATTATATACACACACATATATATTATATATATATTTATGTATATAATATATATATATATATATATATATATATATATATATATACACACACACACACAGTTGAGCATCTTTGAACCTGTTCTATACTGTACATTTTTATCATGTAGCCACGACATCAACATACATGTAGTCGTGAGCGAGAGCCAGATATCTGTGATCACAGTCTGTTCACAGGGGGCTGTCCTCTGTGCCCCACTTCAACCAAGCCAAATGAAATAATGTTGTATATTTTCACATGCTCGTGTAAGTGTGAGAATGTCTGCAGACCGGGCATATTTTTGCACAGCTGTCTGGATAATTCTTACAGTGATGTGGGTGCATTCCTCTCAGCGTGTTCAGAAATCGCTTCCATGACCGGAGCCGTCTAGGGAGAATCACTGAATACATAATGAGTGGGACCCCTCTCTGCCACGCCCTTCTCATCAGTTGCTCCCACATTTCGGTTACACGAGAGACCCGCTCTAATTGAACTTCCTTTGATGTGATGCATGTTAGCTAAGCCTCCTTATTCAAGTCTCAACATTTAACAATACATTTCTCATTTTCATCTGCAAAGCCAATTAATTTCTCAAACGGAATTGAATTTCTAAGACAGCGGATGGAGGGAAATAAAGTACTGATGTTGATTCTCTGTTTGTTCATCACCGACTTAAATTATGAAACTGACTGTCGTTGAAAGTATAGAAGTATAAGCATTTAAGCATTTATTACAGCATAAGATCATATCAAGGAGTAAGTTAAATCTTTGATTAATATGTGATAACTTAATTTCAAATAAAAATATTAAAATTGGGAAAAATATTCACAGGGGGTTTTTTTACTCCACAATGTAATTTGCTTAATTTAATAATCCATGGCTAATCATTAATTAGAAATATATCATTTTACACATTGGCAAATCACAAACATGTATAAGTATTTTTTTTTTTTTTTAATTTCTGAGTAACTTTGCTTTTACACAAAATTAATTTTACATGTAAAAAATGTGGATTCTTTTTTATTTTAATATTTTTACAGCTAAACACTACCATTCGAAAGTTTGAAGTCAATATGTCTCTTATATTCACCTATGCTGCATTTAATTGAGCAAAGAATACAGTAAAATTGTGAAATATTAAAACAATTTAATTAATATTTTATTTTTTTCAGAAATTTGTCCCTTTTGTCATATTCATCACTTGCAATTAATGTAATCTTGCTAAATATAATTTAATAATTTATTTTTTAAATTGATTTAAATCTTATTGACCCCTAAATTTCTAATGGTATTATATACATATGAAATATACATATATACAGCTTTTTGCTAAATAATATGAGAAACACCAAATATTATGGACTTTTTGCATAATTAAGCAGGTGACACATCTTAGCCACTGATATATCTAACCCTGCTCACCTCTACTCTTGACATGTTGATGCGTGTAGAACAAAAACTGATGCACTGGTAGAAAGACGGGTTACTTAAGGTGCCGTTACACCTGAGGAGACGCTTATTGTATGTCATTATAAACTGTTTATTCATTCAGTAAATAATAGCAGTGCAAATGTGGTTTGTTTACCTACATGTGGACAGAATATGAATAGTGTGTTTGGAAGTCATTCAGGCGTTTCTAGTTATTCTCTGTACTATTGGGCTTGTGGAACATTCTATGACTCATTTCTGGCACCCACTGAAAAATTATGACTCAGAGGAAGTGGCACATACATTTCAGAACATTCTTTGTGTTCTGTGCCATGCTTGTGTATTTAAGTGAGTGTGTGTTCAGGGTGAGAGACGTTTCGTTCTTGTGAATTGTGTTCTTTAAAGAATGTATGAATTGGAACAATGTGGCAAGAATCTGCATTTGAAGATTGTGTGCATGCAAATTATTGTTATTTTTTTTACTTAGGTTTTACACCCTCTCCTCAATTTCGTCTGCTCAGTTAGTGTGTGTCGCATGTGTGTTGTGCACGTGGTTGTGCGTGCATGTTCGTATATGGCATTATTTCCACGTACAACCACGGCAGCGTTTTTCCATGCGCGTATGAGCATGTTTACGAGAGACTGTATCGGTGGGTGTGCGTGGAGTTTATGAGGCCCTTTGAACGAGAGCTGTGGTCCCAATTATCTGTCGGACCCCTCACAATCTCTTTCCTCGTCTTGTCTCTAACCCCCTGCCCCCGTCTACCCTCCTCAACCTGTCATTTTCTCCTCTTAAAGGGGACAGCACCGCCTCGAGAGCTTAGGAAGAGGGGATTTCTCCACATAAAGTTGAAAAGAGGATTATCATTTTAGTAGATTTCTCCCCTAGGGTGTAATGTCTTTGCTTTGAGTTTTGGTGCAAAGTTCAGAAAACTCACATATTTTTTACATGTGGCACTGACTTGAAAGGTGTATTCTTTCATCTCAAGTATGCATGTGGATTTGTGGAGCATAGGGACCACACAGTGCATGTGTATGTTGCAATAGTTGCTTTGTATGTACAGTGGATCCAAAAAGTATTTGTACACCTAAAAGCGACACTTAAAGTATTGAAAATAGCTGCGTAGACAACAAAATATTAAATCAAGTGAATATTTCATATATTTTTTATATATGTGATATTATAATAAAAATATATATAATGTTGCCAAACATGCTACACAATGGCACCTTTCACAACTGTAGTGATACTGAGTGCATGTAAACAGGAAACTTATTTTGTTGTTTCATTGGTTACGTTGGGTCGGTGGTTGAAGCTGTATTTTTGGTGTTTTCAGACGGTGCAGTGCGTCAGCGCTCCCCTTAAATGACCCGCAAGTTCGCTGTAACTGAGTCACTCTGCAGTGAGGTGATGGATGCCTGGTGAGTCATCACTCGAGATCGCTGGCAGGTGGAGGGCTGTGAAAAGGCTTTTATCAGGCTCAATGATTAGAGTATGAGAGGCACAGCTTGATGCATGGTGATTCATTCAGAGCTGAATATGTCTTTACTGAGGATTCCTGTTCAATCTTTGCAAAATTTTCATATCCAGACACACATTGTCAGTGTGTTTAGTGTTTTTAATCAGGTACTAGTAAATCTAAGGAGTTTAGCATTCACATTAATTTCAGTGGCAGTTCCTCAAATGGCGCATGCAATCCTGGATGCTTGTAGTTTGAAGGTATCAAATTCCAAATTGCAATTTCCACATCTAGGTGTTTTTGAGCCAATCACATGAGCCGTATATGTATCCATGTGACTAATTGTGCATCTTATTTCCCATTGACTTTCATATGAGTCTGCGTCGATCACACAGAATGTAATTGCACACATGCAACTAAAGGAATCAATGTCCAGGATCCATGTGAGGTCTGTTGAAGCAAACATTGAACAGATTGAGTGACACAGCTGTATGACCACACACATGCTGGGAGAGCAGAGTGTTGTGAAATGATTGTGGTTATGGAAGCTGGAGATTGCTTTCAAAACATTTCTTCAATTTCAGCAAGCCAGAAGCAATAGTCAACTAAATGGAAATTATAGACTCGCAGAGAGAAATATGATTGTGGAAATGAGATCAAAATTGATTTCCGTCCATCCATCCATCCATCCATCCATCCATCCATCCATCCATCCATCCATCCATCCATCCATCCATCCATCCATCCATCCATCCATCCATCTATCCCTCCATCCATCCATCCATCCATCCATCCATCCATCCCTCCCTAAATTTGGTGCCCAGTAAACATATCTATTATCAATAATACTCAATAGCAGCAAAAGTTTTTTTTTCAATGCAAAATGAACACAATTAGTTCATTGTACTTATTTTTGATGTAAGTACATAGCAGTTAAGGACACCTAATATAAAGTGTGACCAAATATTATTTTAATAAATAATAATAATAATAATTTCTTCATATTTTAACTGATTTTAGGCCGAGCAGTGTCCTATTAGAGAGAGACATTAACCGGCTAGCTGTCTAACCTAGATCCTGTTATTGCTCCCTGAACTGGCTAGGCTCCAGAGAGAGCAGAGAGTTTGCATTGTACACTTACCTGTGTTTCCTCACTGTCTTGATGCACTAGTAATAGAAATAAACCCTCAGTTTTCATTCTTTTCACAAAAAAGAAAAAAAAAAGTTTTCTCAGAGACAGATTTTGCTGGAGATTTATCACTAAAGGTGAACTTAGTCTTTTTTTATTTACAATTTTTTTTTTTTTTTGCAACATCATGCAAATTCAAACATTCAGTTGTAGAAATAACAACAAAGAAGTTTCCAGAAGTATCTGATAAAGGCAGGTTTATCAAGATGAAGATAGCTGATCATGTGATCTCAAAATGGCTACCCCCATGATGAGTTCCCCTCTCCATGTAAATGACTAAATTAAATGACTGGAATCTTCATCTCACATTAGTGTATATCATCTTAAACATATTTGTCAAAATTCTATCCATTTCTTTAATGCTAAAACGTTTTTGCCTTAAAAATGTAGTTCCCGTTTAAGAAGTGATTTCTTAAGCAGTTTACAATGACAGAGTGTGTTTTCTTGCATAAAATGTTTCATGATATCATCTGAGAGTTGAGTTGGACTCATATTTCATTCCTGAACATGATCCGCATTTAGTGTGGGAATTCACATCCCTGTTTAATAAAGAGAGCAGATTAGCCAACTCTCACAGTCTGACGTTTGTGTATCTGCAGAGTTTAACGGAGTCACAAATGGGCCAGACAGAATGCCACACAGACGGAGAAGATGCTGATTTATTTTCTTCTCTTTGTGGCGGACAGATTCCTGTCCAGTGTGGATTACCATGTACCATGTCCTGTCTATGTACTTAGTAATCATCCCTGGAATAGTTAAATGTTAGACTATAAATCCAAATATGGCACATTTATTAACCTTAACATGACACTGGAAAATACTGAAATGTAGGTTCCAGGTGGATTTTTTTTCTCCCAGAATATAATGAAAGATCACATAAAAACCTCTGACATACTATGACATCATCCTTCTCATTCTTTGTCCGTGTTATTGATGTTTATTTGTTTATTTTTTTCATCTCTGCAGTCTGAGCCATTATAAATCCATTGAAGGATTAAAGGCACTAAAAATAGGCACTTACGCAGAGTGGGAATTAGTACGCTGTCTCCTTCATAAACAAACAAGCGTGGATCTGTGCCGCTGGCCTAGGCGGGCCCGTCTGCCCAGGGCTACAGGGAGTCATTTGCGGCCTGTGGGAGGTTGACCTCGGTCAGGCACTGTCGGATGCATGAGCCCCTCTCGCTCGCTGCCTCAGAGACGCACGCAGGCATGGAGGCTTGTGTCCAACGTGTGGGAGTAGTAACACTACAGACGGCCAAAGCGCTTAATGATGCTAAACCGCATCCGTGGCTAGTGGCACGCACCGGCCCTTGCATTCTGAGAACTGAACCGAGACCAGACCAGTCCAACCGAGCCGGACCAGACTAGGCAGTTTCAGACATGTCATTTCGGGCTGCTGAACTGCTGCGTGGCCTCTCTGCAAATAGAAGAGGCTTCCGTGAGCGTTTTCACTGCGAGGCGAAACTAGCGAGGGCCGTTACTACTCTTGGTTCAGAAGGGACATTTTCCTTTCTCTCTTTCTATTTTCTCATGCTAATTGTTTGTCATCCTACTGTTTCTCACTATCCCTTTTTCTTTCTCTGACACAATGATAGTGTGATGAAATCCTACTGGGTCTTTTTATTCCTCAGCACTTAAGTAAAAAAAAATGCATGCATTGTGGTGGTAGAAAAACAGTGGTAACAACATTTACATTTACATTTAGTCATTTAGCAGACGCTTTGGAGGAATACAAACAAGCGATTCTTCATGAATTGGCAAATAGACACAGGAAGTGCTCACAATACAAGTTTCATAGATTGCTCAGTAACATAAGATAGACTAGGAAGGGAAAAAGCAAAGGATAGATTTTTTTATTTTTTTTAATGAAGGGATTAAGTGTTCACGGAAGAGATGAGTTTTCAGCTGTCTCTTGAATATTGCCAGGGATTCTGCGTTCCTGATGAAAGTAGGGAGATCATTCCACCAGCAGGGAGCAGTGAACCAGAATGTTCTGGAGAGTGATTTTGTGCCTCTCTGTGACGGTACCACAAGCCTTCGTTCCTTTAGTGATCACAGGCATCTGGTGGGGACGGAGAGTTATTGCAGTGTGTGGAGGTAGGAAGGTGCAGAGCCTGTGGTGGACCTGTAAGCAAGCATCAACGCCTTGAACTTGAACTTGATGCGTGCAGCAAGGGGTAGCCAGTGCAGAGAGATGAAGAGGGGCGTGACGTGGGCTCTCTTAGGCTCGTTGAAGACAAGACGTGCAGCAGCGTTCTGGATCATTTGAAGAGGTTTGATTGCACTTGACGGCAGTCCAGCAATGCTGACCAGGGCCTGGACAAGAAGTTTTGTTGCATGCTCAGTCAGAAAGGGCCGGATTTTCCTGATGTTATGAAGTGCAAATCTGCATGACCGAGCCATCTTTGAAATGTGGTCTCTGAAGGTTCAGTTGGTCATCGAAGATAACTCCAAGATTTCTGGCTGACATTGATGGGGTAATTGTGGTTGTACCAAGTGAGAGTTGGTGTGGCAGGGAAGCTGCCAGGTTGAGCTGCAGGTGGTGTTCTTCCATCCACGTCGAGATGTCCGCCAGACAGCTTGAGATCCGTGCAGCTACTGTGGAATCATCTGGTTGGAAGGACAGTTAGAGTTGTGTGTCATCAGCATAGTGGTAGGAGAAACCATGTGCCTGTATGATGGGACCCAGTGATGTAGTATAAATGGAGAATAGGAGGGGACCAAGAACTGAACCCTGAGGAATCCCGGTGATCAGTTGATGAGGTTTGAATACCTCCCCTCCCCAGGCGACTCTGAAAGACTTACCTGTGAGATACGACTCAAACCAGTGGAGGAAACAAGTGGAGGAAAATAGGCGAAATCCAAGGAATTAGAGACAAAATGTCTTTGTGCCTTTGGATGTCAGAATCGGAATGAAAAAAGATGGTCTTCATTTTTACAGAATACCATGCTAAACACAGACGTTTAGGGGTGGAAGCCACTAAATTGACAGACTGGTTTTATGAAACCTGGAATGATTCTACTATTAAAGCGATGAATTTGTTCTGAAAAATAGGTCTACATAATATTCACTTGTTCAGTTCATAGGGGATATAATGTTTTTCCTCACAAATGTGAGTTTATATCTCCCAGTTTGGACTTGATATTTTGTAAGTGCATGTTTGTGAGAAAAGTGTGGGCTATAATTCGCAAAAACAGGCAGAATATCAAGTTAATATCTTTTAATTCTGATTCTCTCAGAATTGTGAGAAAACAAGTCAGAATTGTAAGATAAAAATAGATTTTTACCCTTTTATTCTGTGCCTTCCATAGACTTCTACTGCAGAATTGTCATTTTCCAAATGTGGGTATCTGTTGGAGTAATGGGCATGTCAAAGGTAGGGGCTCGGAGAAGGGTCTTTATCATTGGTCGCGAAAGCTCTCTGTCCGAGTGTGGGGTAGGGTTAGGGGTTAGTTTCTGTTGTAGCAATTCACCTTTCAGCATGCCCATTACTCCAATCTGTAGATGTCTCTCATTTTCTGCCACCAGGTAGGTTCCGCTCAAAAAAATACATCATCGCTGTTTGGTCTATTGGCTTCCATTGTATGGACGGAGAAAAAAAAATGCCAGTAAGACATTTTTCAAAATATATTCTTTTGTGTTTACAGTAGACATAAAGTCATACAGGTTTGGAATTGCCGGACTGGAGGGTTAAATGATGACAAAACTTTCATTTTTGGGTGAGTTATCCCTTTAACTAGCTCTTTTTCAAGAAGCGGTTTCATTTAGTCAAATGAAAGCTGGTAGTTTTGTGAAAGCTTCTTACCAACAATGGAAAATGTGGTTTCCAAAGAGGGGCTCATTTTTAACTGTCTTCACTGTAGTACTGAGTCATTCAGATTGACAGCCTTTGTATGAGTTTAATTCCCTCAGTGTTTAACCTGCCACTGAATGACTAACCCGGGCCCAATTGAATCATTCTAGTGTGATTTCTTTTGTGTTGTTTGGAAATGTATGTTCACAGGTAATATCATTATTACTTTATGAATAAGATACTATTTCTTCTCTTTCTTATAAATCCATCTCTTTCTTAAAAGTCATCTTTGTGAACTTGTAATGTACAGAGCGGGTGAGTAAAAATGGTTATGTTTTACATTTTTCTAGTTAAATACAACATTTTACATAATATTATAAATTTCAAAATGTCCTAGTATTCGGATTGCCCTTCTTTTGCTTAATAACAGCAGAACTCAAGCTGCATGGTCTCCATAAGTTTGTCCTGATGATCATGTTCTCGAGCATGATTTGAGATGATTGAATGGAATTCAGTGAAATCAGGAATATCTGACCATCTGTACAAGATTCATTTTACAGCAAAATTATTTTAAAAAAAAATCTCAATTTGAAATTTTTTTCTGTTTAGAGTTTTAAAAAGAATTTTGATCAGTTGTACATTAGAATTTATTTATCACACATTGTTGAGTTCAAATCTACAATATTTCCATTACAAGCCTAACCACTAAGCCACACTTAAAATATACAAGATATGTACTCCAATTGAGGGCATGGTACAGAATGAGTAACTGCAGAGAGAGCCTGCACTGGAAAAAAAAAACCCCACATTTTCAGGACATTCTTTTCAAAAGAAACTTTTAACAGATATTGCAGATATCTAGCTTTTCAGATTGCTATGTTACTTGGCATACACTTGTCAACCTCTCTAGGCACTTACAGTAAATTCAACGCACATAAAGTCGATGTGGAACAGCATTGGGTTAAGACAATAGCTGTACAGTTCAGCTGTCCAGTACACCCTCTGAGGAACCCTAGGGCCCTTCATGCAGATGTATGCGTGAATGCGCCCCACATCCCTGCACTGTATCAGTACTGATTGAATTCAGAAATACCTGCATTGCTGTTCTCCCAGGCTAAACACCGTGTTAAGATTCAGTGTTTTAATCATGATTGAATCGATATTCTGCAAGATTCGTATTGATCCCTCAATGCTGCCGGTGACCCTACATCAGCTAGCAAAATTCTGCGGCATAATCAGTATGAAAACAGATGCTACATCTTTATTGACATAAAACCCTTACCAAGTGCGTATGTGTGTGGGTGGATGTCAGTGTGCAAGAAAAGGAGGCAGATCTCGGACATTTTTAGAGCATCTCTATGACTGAGGTGTTGAGTTTTGTGGAAGCCTTGTTCAAAAAAACTGTTAACGGATAATATTCGAATAGGTCAGCAGCATGAATCCCACATCCCAAAGGTCAGATGGCTGATAAAGGAAAACCTGTCACCAGCACAAAGAAAGAAGTGGGCAGAAGCCTCCTACAGTTTGACATCAGTTATACATTCTACAGGTTTAAACTGATCTGAATATTTCCACTGTATGTTTATATGTGTGTTTGAGAGAGAGAAATATTTGTCCTTTCGTTCTGAGTCAGCCTCATATGTGTTTAACCCCAAACCCACAGCTAGTCTCAGTTACGCACACTTGTGATCATAACCTTTAAAACTATGATTTATCTGAAGTTGTGCACACACGCACCCAGACAAATTCACAGCCGTTTAGAGGGGAAAAAACATGGGTTATGACTTGTTGGATTACAAGAAGTGGAAGATGATAATTGCAATAATATTGTCCTAAAATATTGATGATTTTCTCACAATGTCTAGACATCTACAGCACCACCGAAATTTCTTTGAAATTTCTCAGTTTTAACTGTGCTATCCATTTGAATTTCTTTCATTATTTAGCAGACGCCTTTATCCAAAGCGACTTACAAGGGGTAAATTAGGGGTTAGGTGTCTTGCTCAAGGGCACTTTAGTCATGGTATTGAAGGTGGTCACAATCCCCACTTTCAATTCCTGTTGGCGCGGGAATCGAACCGGCAACCTTCTGATTACAAGCCCAACTCCCTCACCACTAGGCCACGACTACCCACACAGATGTACGTAGAATTAAAAAACTCAAAAGTAATTATTCATTATACAAGTCTACAAAAACTATGGATAACTAACAGATCGACAGACAGACAATGAGTTTAGCTATTAAAAAAAGGAAATGTATGTTTTGGTAGGCTAACATTTGACACCTATAAATAGTATCTGGGGGCCCTAGTGATCAGCATGCACTTTATGTGCAGAGGAGACCTGTGCTATGCGCGTTTAGCTTCCTTTGGCAGTTTTGGGCCGCGCGGCCAGAGGCTTTTGTGGTCCCTGATAGTCTAAGACTCATTCAGGTTCTCAGACTCATCTTCTATGTTATTTTTGAAGGAATCATACTTTCACACCTTTATTTTATCTTTAGTTTGCTATATTTGTCGCCTTTATTGACCTGTGAACCACCGGTGTTTTGGAAAGCTACGTGTCGTATGCGCGCATGACACACACGCTAACAAATGCTCATCTCTATGTGCTTATATTAGCTCTTAGCATTTTGTCACCCAGGCTGCCAGGACGTTATCTGATCCTGAGGGAGTCTGTTCTCTATTTCTACTGTGTAACTTTTCTAACACATGTGTTTCACTCAAGGGTACACAGCTTGTAGTTGTATTTGGAGTACTATAGTAATATAAAGTTTGACAACCTCAGCATAAAATCATTGTTACCTTTTGAATGAAAACACGACAGGCTTGCTGAAAAGGAACGAGCTACTTTGTCAATTTAAAAAAAACGGCCTCAAAGTGATTCAAAGGTGATTTGTGAGCAATGATGTCCATTTTTTCATCAAAAATGGAGAAATATATTCCTGACAGGAGAGATGAAGTAT
Organism: Opsariichthys bidens; assembly: GCA_037194245.1. Lineage (NCBI taxonomy): Eukaryota > Metazoa > Chordata > Actinopteri > Cypriniformes > Xenocyprididae > Opsariichthys > Opsariichthys bidens. Next base: position 12,261,236 of record CM074282.1, read on the forward strand.
AAACAGACACGAGCACTCTCACTTTCTGTGTGTGTTCGATAAAGGAAGGGATGAGCAAAGAATCTTGTGATACTAAATTTTCATCATTTTAGCAGACGCTTTTATCCAAAGCAACTTACAAGGGGAGCAATTAGGGGTTAGGTGTCTTGCTCAAGGACACTTTAGTCATGGTATCGAAGGTGGAGAGAGTGCTGTTTATTCACAATCCCCACCGGCATGGGAATCGAACCAGCAACGTTCAGATTACAAGCCCGACTCCCTAACCACTAGGCCACACTACACAACTAAACTATATAATCTGTGCAAATGTTTTATTTCATTTAAATTTGCATTATCAAAGACATACATGACAGTTTGTAAAACACTTACCCTGAGAGTGCAGATGTGGGTGGTTCTAAGTGTCACTTCTTTCCTATGGGGAGATTTTCCATCAGCCTCTGTTGTTGGTTTGTGGTTTGTGCAAAAAATCTTGGCAACTCTAATATGAATTTGCTATGTGTAATTAAATTCTTCCAGTGATGCAGATGTACATCCCATTTTCTAAAACAGTCTTCTAACGGGTCTAACCACCAGTTAGTTCAGCAGCGGTCAGGCTTGTGTCGATGGTTTGTGATACTGTATCTATGTGTGAATGGATTTATGAAAATGTAAGTGCATGTATTTTGTAATTAGACAAGTTATATCTGTGATGTCTTGGTTGAAAATCTCTACAGGGTAGCTGCAATAATGCATTCGATGATTGACACTGGCTGAAGCAATACTCTCTCTCTCTCTCTCTATCTCTATCTCTATCTCTCTGTGTGTGTGTGGGCGGGTATTCTTTACGTTATGGGGACCAAATGTCCACAGGTATAGTAATACTAGTACATTTTGATCTTGTGGGGACATTTTTTTGGTCCCCATGAGGAAACAAGCTTATAAATCATACAGAATTATCTTTTTGGAAAATCTAAAATAGCAGAACATTTTCTGTGATGGGTAGGTGTAGGGGGACAGAATATACAGTTTGTACAGTATAAAAACCATTACGCCTATGGAATGTCCTCATAAAAAATGAAAACACAACATTGGAATACCTGTTTTTCTCTGAGAATGTGATCACAGCCTGTCTGTCAGCTCACACTTGACTATATATGGATGCATGAAACATCGACTTGTGGCTATATTCACAAAGCATCATACTATTTTCTCAAGGCATCATACTATCGCTGTAGCTGAATAAACAGAAGACTAAAATGGTTTGATTAAACATAACTAATAAACACGCAACTGCCTTATTCTGTGTGAGAAGCCATATCATCTCACAGAAGGATGCTCAACTGCCGTTATGAAGGGAGTTTAGAGTAAAAACATGCTATTAATGTTGTCTTTTTTTTGGACAAGATGCTAATAAATGCTTGTCTGGGAAGATGTTTAACGTGTGTTGCTTTTTCAAATGTACATTATAACTGACTCAAACTCGCAAAAATAAAATAAAAAAGAATTGCAACCTTTGCGATTTCATAATCGCACAAAGAATCGCATTTAAGAGTGATTTCAATGTTATTTTTCATATTTTGCGATACATCGTGCAGCCCTAATAGATACACAGATGGACCGATAGATAGATAAATGGGCGGACTGATAGATAGTTTGTCAGTCCTGTTTGCTAAATGCAGTTCTGTTCACACACAGTTTGTTAATAAAGGAGTGAGAACTGTTTTCTGTATCCGACGGAATCCTTTAAAGACTCAGGTCCACATTTCGAAAGAGAATTGCATCTAATAGGCATTTTCCACAGCTTTCACTAGAATATAAAAGGTGTTTGACTTCTGTAAGTTGTGTGTGAACAGCAATATTCGAGAGTCACACCTTTTTGTGAATATGGCTATAGCTGACTATTTTCATAAAAACACTGAAATGTTTTAATTGCATTTTACTTTGATTCTTGTGGCAGTTGGGTTATATAGTTTTCGATTAGTTCGCTGATTCGTATAGTGTAATGGTTGCAGATGAGCAGCAGAGATATGCACCCGTTCAGGCATAACACAGTGAGAGTGTGTGTGCCCTGTCTGTTACCATATAAGACTTGCTCATGACTCATGCTGCTTTTGTGACCTGCAAAGTGGGAAGTCATGATTCATACTAGCTACATTTAATCAGCCTCAGCTCAAAATACTCTGGCATGCATGACCCCCCTCTCCTGCTCTCACACACACACACACAGAAACTATCAGCTCCACAGATGCCGCCACACTTGTCATTGTGCTCGCAGTGGCCTGAGTTCAATGTTAGGTTACGTAGCTCTAAAACAACATGAACATATTTTTATTTAATTGGAATGGCTTTGTTTATAATTGGAATTTCCAGACTATCGCATCATCTCTTGCACTGACATGGTTCTGCTGTGACATCATTCAGAGGTAACCATGCTTTCATCAGAACACATGCTTTCTGTTGTGAAGGCTTTTTCTGACTGATAACTGATTGTATTAATGTGTGGCTTTTCTGTTTTATGTTTAATCGAATGGAATTTTAAAATTTGCTGATTAATTATATTTTTTTAAATATATGCAATTTATTCTCAAAGTATTTTAATATTGTAAAATATTATATAATCACGTCTTGTTTTTATATTATATTTATTATATAGGTTTTATATTCCGAATTAATCTTAACCAACCTGCACAAAGCAAACTGACCCATTGAAAGAGTTGTGCTATGATGAGTGTGAATCAATCTTCCACAATCAGCACATCCCAGAATGTGACCTCTGAGTGCCCTGACGGTTCAACTTGAGTGTTTCATACTATAGCGGAGATAAACGCCACCTATCTTAAGCAGGAGTCAAGCAGACATTGTGTTTTTTTTTACTGATTGTTTTTCCTAGATGGCTAATCTCTTGTGTGTGTAGTATTGATTTTCTCAAAGAGGGTTTTGGTCTGCGTCTACCTTAGTGAAAACGAGTACAGCGGTGAGAGAAGACTAGTTATAGTTACCCTATTGAAAGCAAAAAGTGGTCTAAAGCATCTGAGGGTCAGCGATATTGTGAATGTGTAATATTTTGTTGTCGCTTTTGTTATTTTTACTGTGCGATATGTCTGCAACACGCAGATCCTCAGGCGGTGGGGTTCATGAGAGATTGATGATGATGGGATCTGGGCTTCTGCCTACCCCAGCTGTATAATAATTCAAGCAAAGCCATGCCCCCTCTACATTTTCCATTATGAATAAGTCACACTCACACACACAGCTGGCAGTCTCAGTCATGAATAATTAACAATGTCTCTGCGTACTCCAGGAAAGAGAGAGAGAAAGGGATGATGCATTGCTTTTTCTTTCCCTAGGGGTGTAGCACATGCAGACAATACTATTGATTTCTGCCTGAGCAAGAGGCACTTGAATCCATTTAGAGATTGAGCTGGGTATAATGAGCAGAGACATGGCTTCATACCTTTACCTTGAACTTTTCTCACACAACCATATCGCCATCCTTACATTGATTAAGACGGTTCTAGTTCTTTCATTAAGTACAGCTTTTTCTTTACTCAAGAAACACTATAGGATAAGGTTTTATGTATTGAAGGAATGCAGAAGAGCGTCTTAAGGCCCATTCACACCAAGCACGATAACTATAAAGACAACAATAACGATATAGTTCTAAAAATGTTTCTAAATATAAAAGAATAGCCGTGTCCACACCACAGCTATAACAATAACAGTATAGAAAAACAAACAATATCATTGGGATCAATGATTTTTTTCCTGCTGTTGAACGATAAAATCAGATCAGACAGCCTATCAGAATCCATTCTAATTTAAGGGCTTGTGCATTTAAAATGGCAGACATCATTGAGGTCCAGAAAAAGCATTCACTGCTTGACAACCGACCGTTCGCAAAGACCCGCCCCCTTTAGTTACTGTTGCTATGTCCAGCAAGCCATCCACACATCATGTTCTCACGGAGTGAAAAATACATCACAGAGCAATAGACACTGACAACGCATCGACAGACAAGACAGAGCAGGTTACTTTTGATATGAAACAAAGTTTCACATTTCAGATATTGCCATTTTTTAAAGAATTTTAAACAATAAATACCGTAAATAGCTCTTTAATGTGTCGTGACAGATCGCTGTTGCTCCTCAGTTCAAGCGGCTCATGAACCAACTATCTCTTCATACTAGTTCCTTTATAGCTTCAAATAAACATGAATGGACATCAGAAGGAATGTTGTTTCAAGTGCGGAAAGACGTGAGCACACACAATTTTTCAAGTTCAAGTTCACCAACATTAATCTACTAACTCCCCTGACTGTTTATGGTGGATTCGGGGTTATGATTTGTCAGATCGCCTGTCAATCAACCTGCCTGGAAAAGGTCAGTTAAAACTCCCTTTTCAAGGAAAATGGATATATGGAAAACAATCCATCTTACCCTTGGAATAAATGGTGACAAATATTAACGATGAGATCATTATGCCAGATGACCAAACTGTGTAAAATAAAATTACCTTGGTATCCAATGCCACTCAGCAAACAAACACTGTTAGAAAAGTCCCTCTGACACGTCCCATCATGATTGAAAAATAGCTCCAAATGAAATGAAATCTGAATGGATGTCTTTGACGTTGTCTTATTAATTCATTCATTATTAAATATTGAACTACATGTAAATAAAAGTTGATGTAACAATTATACATGCAACCCCAGAGAATTGTAGACATGTATAAATGTATCTGAATGCATTTTTTGGAAATGTTATATATTTTTACCGATTTAAGCCGTCCAACCACGACTATTGTTGGCCAGGGACACGATGTTGCTGTTGGACCAATGTTTGCTGGGTAGTTTTGACAACATTGTCTTGCTTCCTTTGAAGTTGCAGTGATAAAGACTAGGCATTGTTTTTTTCCACTATATTGACTCCGTCAGCTAAATTCACTGTTAGAACTCGAAACATAGCATGCTGAGGACAACATTTGGTTAAAGCTGTGTAAATCCAACTAGAACAGCAAAAACATGTTGCACACATATTGAAAACCGCGGGGCGTAAGCTTGGAACAGACAGACCGCTACCGTTCGTTGGTGTAGATCAGGGATGTCCAATCCAGCTCCTGGAGGGCAACCATCCTCCAGAGTTCAGCAACAACCCAAATTTAACACACCTGAACCAGCTAATCAAGGTCTACTAGGCATACTAGAAACTTCCAGTCAGGTGTGTTGAAGCAAATTGGAGTTAAACTTTGCAGGACAGTTTGGACACCCTTGGTGTAGATGAAATTATACTTATCGTTATATTTATCTTCATAGTTGTCGTTTTTGGTGTGAACGGGCTTTAGTCTTGCATTTGTCTAGCTTTGCGTTGCACTTTGTCTTTAATAATATGGGATTTTGGCCAAACAGCAGAAAAAAACAAAGTGTCCACATAGATACAGTAAATGTTATAACTTGTAAGTTGATGAAAACATAATTTGATGCACCTACTGCCTCAGATGCGGCCGTTCTAATGATGGACAAAACATGTATGTCTGAAACCGAATGTTCATATAATAACGACAGTGTTCAGTGTCTGAACATACAAAGCCACAATATCAGCGCTGACAAAGTGTTTTTTCAATTTCCTGAAAAGTAGCATTTTTGGAAATACAAGGTTTCGCCTGACAGCGACGTTATGTTGATGATAGTGTTAAATATTTGGCCCCTTTATAGAACTGTAATATCCCTATAAAGTTGTAATATTTCACTTTTTAATGCTAATAAATGACCACTTCAAATAAACTATATACTATTATAACAATATACTATATAACATACTATTTCATAAAAATATATAGCCTATATAAAATTGAATACATACATTTTTGTGATAGATTTAAATAGAAATAATTAGAAATTTAAAATAGAATATATATGATATGTAATTTAAAATATTATTACATATTTTTTAAATATATATTACTTTTAAAAAGTATTTTAATCTAGCATCATCTGAGGCTTAAAAAAACATTTTCATTACTTTAATTTTTCATTCATTTCATTACATTAATAAAAATATTTTTTAAAAATGTAGGCATATTTTTCCCAGCTGCTTGCCAAGTCATCATATATATGTGTATGCATAGTTTTCAAAACAAGAAAAAAAGAAAAACATTTGACCTCAATCTACAGTGAAGTCATAGAATGGTTATCGGTACATCATATACGTACAATATCCTTATTACGTCTGCAATGTCTGTCGGTTGTGAAACTGTGCGGTCGTGTTGTCTTTAATCTGATAAGCGTGTCTGAAGTATGACTGAAGTGAGCTCAGATAACACTTAGTTGTGTATTCAGCACAAAAGAGCTCAGTCAGGATGTCGGTCAAGGCTTCCAGAGGCATTATGGGATGTTTGCATCGAACAGGCACATTCCCAATCGATGCAAAAATCGAATTAACTTCATCACCATGCGTAATATCCCATGCTATCTCCACTGTCTGGACCAGTTAGATCTTATCTTAAACAAAACTGAACAGCCAAATATCTGTCTACTATGCCAGTTATTCCCAACAAGTAAAAACACGGTTTTGTCAAAGATAAAGTGTCTAATGATGAGGCAAAGAAAGTTTGGGAAGTACAGTATCATGCCTTTTGCGTGCAGACCCATAGGTCACCAGTCATATATCTGCATGTGGCTGAACTGGAAAGCCCCAATGAAAGAATAAAGAAAAATCCCTTCTTGTCCTCTCATTTCTAAATCTGTTTGTTTTTGTCATTTCTCACTCTAGTCACCTGCTTTTTGCCATTTTCTCTATCCTTGTCTATCTATCTGTCCTTGTTATCTCTCAGGTTCATGTAAATCACAGACAATCCTGTTAGTAATACTGAAACAAGGGTGTTGAATGGAGTGTCGAACAATTTGGTTTCTTACACTTTCACAAAACCTAGTTCCTCTTGTCAAATGTTTGGTGAGGTGTGCTTTTCACCTAAATCTACATATAGTGCTATGGCAATACCATTGTGACCTTTTAAGAAGACAAAAAAACAGAACTCCTTGACCTCTGCTGACGGCCCTGTGCGATACTTATGTGTGTGATCATTTGTGAATTATTGTGTTAAGCCAAAGTTAACGAGCATTTAATTAGTTCTCAAGTAGATTTATTGAGGGACTGAGCTATTAGCTATATAATGATGACAAGGGTGATGTGAGCCACCCCATGAAATAAAGTGGAAATTATAGTTAGTGTTTTCACTTTTGGTAAGCTTGAGAAAACAGTCAAAACAGAATGCATTCATAAAACATTGAACACAAACATTGGTTTCATGCCTTGACATAGTGACGTATGGTACTTGAGGCACATATTTTAAATTTAGTAGAGTACTAAATTAAATAAACTATGTTGACATATATACTACCAATCAAGCATTTGTGCTTGGTAAGATTTTTCAGTTAGCTAAATTGGCTAAATTTTTGAGTAAATGTGCTTTGCCTTTTTTGACCACACATTCCATTCTATTCCATTCTATTCTATTCTATTCTATTCTATTCATTCAAATTGGCTGGATACACACACAGAGCAGAGCAGAGCAGAGCAATATCTTGGATGTGTTCTAAGGTCATCACACATCAAAAGCTTGGCACCCACACACCAAATCTAGACTTCAGCTTTTGCATAAATGATGAAATTGAAACAAATTTAGTGGGAAAGTGGAAATTTTCTGCTCTTGTCAGTAATAAGAAGCGAGTTGGTAAAGTCTCTTGACCTTTTAAGAGAGAAAACGGTACATTCCTCTTAAGTGCGTAGGAGAACCGCATAGAGAAACGATAGACTGATTATCTTTGGCACTAATGAAGCATGATTATGTATCCTGGATATGCAGTTAGCATTAATGGTAATTTCATTCCATTAGGAACATCACTGAAAGTGTATTTATAAAGTCATTTTATTCTTACCAAGTGCTTATTACCGATGTGATTGTCCAAGGTTAAGACTTTTTGCATATAGAGATCAAATTGAAGGAAGGTGGTGTGAGCCCGGAGCTTTTTTATCAGTAATAAAAAAGGGATAATGTACATTTAGCAAGTCATTATTGCAAAATTAAGAAATAATAAAGTGAATCATGTATCACAACGAAGGGGTTCATTTTGAGATAACGGCTGGTTGAACACACCCTTTTCCTGCTCATTACATGGCTTCCCGCCAAATTAATAAATAAAAGGATGTGAATTATTTATTTGAGAAATTATTTTATTATGTGAGACGAAAGAGACAGCAGGGTGATGCAGGAAATCAGCTGCTTTGGACAATCATATAAAATGATTGATCAAACGGGATCAAATATTCCAGAGAGCTGACGTGTCCTTTTAGTTCTTTAGTGGGCGATGCAGATACACAGAACCTTAGCGTTTCAAAAATCTTCTAGTAATGCCTGCTTTTATATGTTGTGTTGTTTTGTGATATTTCCCATAGGCTACAGTTAATCATCTAATTATTTCCACCACATCCAGCTTTTCCCTTAGTCAGTAGAAGTATGATTAAAAAACATGACAAAAATCCACATTCATTCAAAGCTTAATTAAAAACATCTGGCAGAGCCTGCAAACCGGTCTCCTGATGATGCATTTGCAAATGTGTTTGTTTATATTGTTTTCATTGATTGAATGCCTGATAACCCTGTAATCTTATGCAAGTAAAGCAGTCAAATAAAATAGCTGTAGAAGAAATGTGTCATTGTTCATATCCAATAAATACACATAAATGTGACACAGTTTAAGCATAAGCACTTAGCTAGCCAAACTTTGCCAGAGGCTTGTTTACTCCAACCGCACCCAATAATATTTTCTTTTCTTTCTGTGCACAAATTAATGCTCTTTGCCTAATACTAAATAAGCTTATTAGTTCTTCATTTGATCTTCATCACAGAGACATACAGGATCAATAGTAATAAGTGGAATAAATATGTAATGCACACTTATGCTCCAGATTTGCACGTACAACTGGAAAAAAGTGATTACTGCTGAGGAGGCATGTGAATGATCTCCTTCAGACAAGCACACTCAGTGCCTGGAGAGAGCCAGAATGACTTTCCTTTGAGGGACTGAAGTACCATTTACCTTTATTACTGTAGTGAAGTGTGCGTTTCATGGAAAGAAAAATCCATCTTTGTCAACTAATGATGGAGAATAACAACTCTCAGCGTCTTACAAGCCCATTGCATGTGAGAAGGTCCAGAGAGGTTTGTTCCCGCAGTCCTGCGCAAGAATCTAAATGAGAATCTGTAGCCGGTGGCTAATGTTTCAACAAAGCAGAGGAATTATGCTCATTCCAGGCCCTTGTCTTTACACATGACGCTCTGTAACAAGAGGTATTTACTGAGATTCCTACCCAATTAAGATAAATAATTCTAGGAGAGCAGTTAGAGTCCAGCACGGTAACAATCGAGATGTCCTCTGCCGCCGATGAACACACTATCAAACGTTGCTCTAAATGTCCATTATTGTCACTCAAGCCCACTGAGACAGAACCATTAAAAGGGCTCCATTAGTGAGTGTGCACTTTTGCCAGAGTATGCGCATGTGGAGTAGTAGGATTAGTCATAGACGCTGATGATTAATACCCAGCAGAGCTGGAATGTAATGAGCCATTAAGTCTGTTTCAGTGTCAGAGGGTTGAAGGAAATGTACTGCTGCTTTCTAGACTCTAGATCACAAGCTTGTATGAGATTGTGTGTGTGTGTTTGTGCACAGACGTGTACTCTTATTGCACAAGGTAAATGGGCTTTTAACAGTTAATAGCCAGTAATTACTGGTAGAAAGCAAACCTGTCAAACTGCAGGATTGGCTGATCGGTGTCATCACATCTAAAACCGCTGCGAAGTTCATCGGATCATTTGCTGAATTCGCGAGTTGAATGTAAACCTATATTGTGCTCGGATTTAGCGTGAGGATTAGCATAAAGCAAATCAATGGCTTTTAACACTTCATCTACGGTTAATGGTAAAATGAGTGGTGGAAATAATTATGCAATCGGCTATACTAGTTACTGCCGCTAATGTTAACAGCATTAGCGCAATGGCCAACGATTTGAGAAAGGTGTCATGGCACTTCCATTAAGAAAACATTTACTATGCTAATAAAATTTGTTTCACTGCTTGTAAAACCATCACAAATCAATATAAGATTATAAAACAGCTGAAGGAGCCGTAATTTTTGTCTGTTAGCTTGTTTTTGCTTGATTCCATTGAAGTCCAATTCACTCGGTGGCCATATTACCGTCAGCTTTTTAGGGTTACACAAGTATAGATCCCTGATTATTTACAGTGACAATTTAATCATGATTATTCATTTCAACTAATTTACTTAATGTCTGTTTTCTATTGTAATTCTGTTGTAAATTATGGATGTGATGGCAAAGGTGAATTTTCAGCAACTCCAGTCTTCAGTGTCACATGGTCCTTCAGAAATCATTGTTAATATGCTGATTTGATGCTCAAAGAAATATTTCTTATTAATGTCAATGTCATTACAAAGTTCAAGCATTTATTTTAAATAGACTTTTGTAACATTATAAATGTCTCTACTGTCACTTTTGATCAATTTAATGCTGAATGAAAGTATTAATTTCTTTTGAACAGTGGTGTTGACATTCTGTTTTTGAATTCATTTACTGCGGTTTTATACATCAGTAAGTCAACTTCACATTGATCATTTTAGCAGCATAAATAATAAAACTGTGATTTAAATTTTGCATAAATTAGACATAATGCAAGCAATGTGACAAGAATGTCACTCATTTTGTTAGTGAAGCTTAATGTAGTGCACAATAAATATCTCATTTACACTGTTTGTCTTGTTGGTTTATAGATTTTATACGTAAAAAGATGTGTCAAGAGAAAGTGGAATGGGTAATATGGCGGAATAAGTCCCACCTTCTGAATGAGAGCCAATTGCCTATTTGTAAAGTCATCGTATCGCTGCAGTAGAAGCTCCAGTTCCTATAGAAACAGTCAGACGTGCGTTTCCTATAGAGACGTGCACTTAGGACTGCGCATGCACATTCTAGCCTGAAAAATGCGGGGGGGGGGTTTTTGTTTGTTTTTTTGTCATAATTCAAGAAACGTTTAGAAACAAAATTTATGAGACGGCTGTTGTCAGATTGGTGATTTCAAAAATGAAAATTAATCAAAAGCTTGGCGAACAACTTTGGAGAATTTGTTGTTTCTCCATTCAAAGAGATAGGAGCTTGCATGCCCGAGAGGCGTTTCAAAGCTGGCTGCTGAGTTAAATGACTTGTCTTAAAGGGACTTTGTTTAAAGTGGGGACAATTTTGCTTGTTTTTGATCGAATGAAAGTTGACCTAAATCATAATCGTAATCTTGATCATTTGTCTGATCGATCATTTTACCCATGTAGTAAAAATCTGTTGTAGTATCAGGCTGAAGTGTATTTTGGGCTGTAACTGGTTCTGGTATCTGGATGGCAAGATGAAACCATGGTTACCGTGGTAATTTTAGTAAGCCTTTTGTATGGAGATGGTCACTGGTGAGTTGCATGCATAACGTATCAGTTCAGACGGCTTTGTTCTGTCAGACACGTTCTGCTCAGCAGCAGAGAGTGTCTGTGAAGACGGTAAAGACACATCACAGGGCGCATCGTATGCTGTCATCCCCCAAACCGCCATGTCAGGCTTTCCTGTGGAGTGCAGGAACACAACTGCATTCCACACGTAACATGCATGGAGACATTAAGATCTGCTTTGTTGGCGTAGTGAAGCTATAAAGAAGCCCTCTCATGGTTTTTATTTTTAGGGTCTCCAATGAGTTCGCCTGAAATCTGAATCCAAGAGAAGAACACTCAAGTGCTAGTTATAAGGACATTGGGTCAGTGTACTTTATATCAGGAAAATGACTGCTTTTTTGAAGCAAGCTAAAATGACATAGTTGCTTTAGCAAATGCGTTTTTATTTCGTATTTGTTTTTGTTAAGACTTATGATCACGGTAGTGTTTAGTGTAAGTATAGTACATTGTTTTTAAGCACAATAGAGCATTAACCTTATAGTGCCACTCACTGGACATTTCATTTCCGGACTTCTGCGAGACATACAACAACTAACGTGATAATATTCATGTTCATCTGTTCCATAAATGCTTTTAGTGGCACTCGCTGAAATGTACAAGAAGGCATGCTTTCCCAATGAGCCTGGCTTGTTCTTTTGAATCAGATCTTTTCAATGAATCAGTTGAAACGGTTCACCACACCAGTTTGAACAATTCCTTCAAATATCAGTCTGAAATTGGTCAGGTTCTCAAGTCAGCGTGGATTGTCCCGCTTTCCATCATAGCAGTTGGAAGACGATTCGTTTTTAACTTGTTCTTTATACTAGCAATTGAGTCTGTATTGCTTATTAAGAAGTTGGATACACAATCATTCATCATTGTCTTGGGGGTATTCATCTCTGAAAGTAAGGCTCCATACTCAGTCTAATCGGCTGGTTTCAGATTAGTCCCAGTGCTCTGGTAGTCTTTCAGCCCCTTGAGCAGGCAAAAGTAGAATGCCAGCGACAGCTGTCGGAAACCCATCACGGAGCTCTGCTTTTGATGTGTGTGGGAGTGTTCCTTGCAAAACCAGTTAGCTGCCACAGTTAACAAGATTGAGAAGGGCCTGCAGAATAAAAAGAAGAAAGGGAACTTAGAGAGAGAACGAGACGGAGCACAAACCCTTTGCATCCCTCAGCAGTTCTAATCGGTAACACGGCCGAGAGTAGTCATTTGTGGTGAGTTTGTGTGCATATGCATCATCCTTTTGTGCACAAAATGCACACATCTGAAAATCCCAGCATGGAAAGAAAGCACATTCCAATTTTGAAATAGTGTGTTTGGCATCTTATGAACCTTGCAACCACATCTGGAAACATTATTCTTGGAAGACAGGTCATTATCCACCAAAGGCAGCATAGAAAACATATTTAGAGTGAGGTATAGAAACAAAATGAAAAACAATAATTGAAGTGACCAGTTGGACTGTTGCTGTAAATGTCTGGGAATGTACTACACAAATTGCTTATACATGTGTACAGCTCTGTCAAATTCACAGTTTGAATCAGTGTTTCCTGTAGCAGCAGCAGCTACTGACTCTTCAAAAGAAATCACAATTTGAGTTGTGATTGTGCGTTTGCGGTCTGCATCGAATGGGATGCAATAAAATGAAATACTGCTGACAAGAAATGTCTTTCTATTGGGATTTTTATTTGATGAAAAGAACAGGTTCATAAGAGACATTCATTTCAGGAATCAAACCTGCTTGTGCTTCATGATCCTAAATGACTGATTCTTATGAACGGTACTTTTTAGCAAATCAAAAACAAAATTGAAAAAAAATCGTATTTTTATTTTCTTATGAATGTGATTGGTGCATTGCACAGATGCATTACAACCACCTAGCTTTTGTCTTTTGTTTTCTCTCTCTTCATGCTAACCACAGCGTCCCTCCCACACACATGCACAAATGCATACGCACACTCACACTCACACTGCAGTATAGGATCCCTGTACCCACATGCCGTGTGGTTTGAATTTCTCTGAGACTGAGTGAGAGAGATAAGAAAGAGAGAGAGAGAGAGAGAGGGAGGCGTCGGGCCTACTGATTCCATTCTTTTGGTTGAGGAGTTTCCATTTGCACACACAGCCATTTCCAGTGACCAAGGACAACTTTCCACTTTCACGTTTTAATTTGTGCTGCAGTAAACCGTCCGTGTTCGTCAAGGCTCACAGCTTTTACAGGCTCGCTCTGATTGAAGGAGCCCTACGACGATAACCACCGCATGCAACCTGCCTTGAATGGAGCCGCGCTTTGAGGGTTTGCACCCGTCTGTGTCGTCGGTATGGAGTACACAAACTGCCAATTTTGCCCAGTCAGGAGTTAAATCAAGATGACAAGGGTAAGACATTTCAGGTCTGTGTCTCTGTGGGTCAGAGTTTGCCTAAGGTGCAGTCAGTGGTGGTTGTGGGAGCAGGGAGGAGCATTGGCTGCACAATCCTCACCGCAGCAGGGCAGACAGGGGCAGCCCTGGCTTCAACAGGGATGGAAAGAGCAGTGTTGGCTGCCACTAGAGCTCTGTAGGAATTGTTTAGTCATGCACTGATCATTCCGCAAGCAGAAGTTGGCCCCTGACAACTGAAATAGCTCAGTGTGTTGTGGAAAAGACTGCTGGCAGAGACTGAAAGTAGAGATTGTGTAGTTTCAAAAGCAGTTTAAATCTGCCTGATTCAGAGCTTAAGCATCCTCTCTTTCTGTATGTCTTTTCGTGCTGCGCTTAAACTTGGTTTATCAGCTTTTTAAACCGCAGGCTAAAGGCACTTTAACCCTGAGCAATGCAGCATTTGTACTTGTAATTTTATGGGGAAAAGCTTCTAAAATTGTGTTCCACAAAGTATCATGGATTTCTGGACAAGGTAGCGTAAGTCTGCCATGTTTTTAACATGTACAATGGTACAACATAAGTAAAACTTTTCTTTGTTTTTTTTTTTTTTCCATGTATTTTTGGACTTGTATTATTATTATTATTATATACCTGTATTCTTTGAAGTACCTTGGTGGCTTTTCACACTTTTAACCCTGGGTAAACAAACATTTCACACTTGTAATTTAGAAACAAGGTTAGTACCGCTTTTTACCCAGGGTTATGAAACCCTGCTCCGGAGCTTTTGCGGCATTGACCCCACATTGCGGTGCCAAACTTGCATGGTGTGAGGCCATTGTGGTGTTAGTCAGCTAACAAAAATTAGACAATCTGAGTGAAGAAACCATTTCATTCTTTCTTTTATAGTCCGAAATGTCCATTCGGTATAAACTCGATAGTGCAGTCGGCAATACAAGGATGTGCAAAGCTAGAGCTTGCTGCAATGTCATCCTATCAAACACTGACACTGCAAATATGCAAATAAGAACGTTTAACCGAGGATTTACAAATGTACAATGTGAAACGTCAGCTTATGAATACCCAGGAGTTATTGTTAACCCCGATTAATTATGAGCAGTGTGAAAAATGAAGCAAGATGACTCAGGGTTAACTTTTTTGGGATACCATATAAATACTATTGTAGTACATGGTATATATCAAAGTGTCAAGATAATATAATGTATTTTTTATAACATAATACAATTATTCATTGTATTTTATTATATGAACATATAAAATATATTAAAATGTTAATATTTAATATAAAATAAGTCTCCAAAAAAGGGTCTCACCATAATTTGGTACCAAATATATTTTAGTATTATTTATATAATATATATTTTAGTCGTGGCCTAATGGTGAGGGAGTCGGGCTTGTAACCTGAAGGTTGCCAGTTCGATTTCCACGCCGGCAGAAATTGAAAGTGGGGATTGTGAATGAACAGCACTCTCTCCACCTTCGATACCATGACTAACCCCTAATTGCCTCGCTTGTAAGTCGCTTTGGATAAAAGCGTCTGCTAAATGAATTAATGTAAATTATTTCATTTCAGCTTTATTTCACTTACCGAGAGCGATTTTTAATAATTTAGTTGACAATAACAACACTGATGTTAATCATGTAAAATTATTTTGTTCAGTGAGATGTTGTAGCAACGGACAACCAATCATAAACTACACAGTGCTTACCTTATTAATTATGTATTCCCCATGCACAGTCACTGAACCATTTGCTTGCCGTTTATTCTCTCAGATTCTGAGACTAATGAAAATGTTAAACGGTGTGACAACACCTAAACTGTAGTGAACAAGATATCGTATTCTTTGTATTTTTATTTTTTATATTTTTTTTAGCTATTTAATATTCTTATTATATATTATATATATAATATTGTACTCTACTTTGGGTTATTAAAGCGGGTCATGTGTCCATGGCAAGCTGGATTCATCTAAAGTCACTAAAGTTACTTAGGGTTTAGCATGGCACTAGATTAACAATTTGAAGCCTATCTCTTTTTTTCAATTGTTCCTAAATGAACGGATTTGCCTGGCCTGGTATATGTTCAAAGAACATATGCACACCTTGCCAATAATGCAAATAAAATTCCTTAAGAGGATCTTATGGTTGTGCTTTATGCTGAGGTCTGCTCCTGACTCGTCATATTCAATCTGCACTTATTCAAATCAGCAGCAGGGCTGAATGCTAATCTGAGGTTAGTGATATTCACTTGGCAGCTAGAAGGCAGCCGATCCAACGAGAATCCCCGCTCCCGGTCTGATTACATTAAACGTGTCAGAGTCATTGTGAGGAGCGATTGTTGAAGGGTTCTGATACAGGACCTGGGGTACGGGGGTTTATGTACACAGAGTTGATCCAGAATCCAGAGACACTTAAATCCCTAATCACACATCCACCGGTTGAGCTGCTTTGATGGGTGAAATAAGGGGAAAGTAAAAGGAAAAAGAGCTCAAGGTAATCTTTGTGACTGGATGTCTGAAGATCACATGTGCCAGCATCTCTCTGTGTACCTCCTACGCAAGAACTGATAGCGGAGACCCCACTGTTTTGACAGCTAATTCACCCTCCCCAGCTAATCTACCACTGGGATCATTGTTTAAAGTGTGAACGTGTACCTGCTTATGTGGGGGTGTATGTTAAATGTTAAATTAGAGAGTGTGAATGCTGCGACAGCAGCTGATCCCCACACTGGTCGTGTAGGAGGGTTTGGGGCTTTATTTTTCCTTGTTGCTTTGTGTATGGTTGAGCATTTGCTTGCTGTAGGTGGCATCTTTGAGGAGGATGTCACGGTGAGATTGTTGTTTACCTTGAGAAAATGGGAACACTTTAAAATAAGTTCTGCTGATTAACATGAGTTAATGCATAGGTATCATGAGCTATCAATAAACAACCATTTCTACAGCACTTATTAATCTAGGAAAAATAAGAATTCCATTTTTATAATTGATTGATATAATACCATTGTTCATTGTTAATGTATGCTAGTTCATAATAATACATTTAAGTGCCCATTTTTGCAATTTTACTTTTGCAAGTATTACCTTTCATGCAGTGTAGCTATTTGTGAATGTAAAAGCTCTGCAAAGTTTTAAAGTTCAAAGTGCACAGCAATTAAAATGATTGTCTCCTTAAAGAAAGAATTGATTCCTAACTGCCGAAACAAGTTGTCAGTAATTCCTGTCTCACTTCCTGTTATATACCTACGTATACTCTAAAAAATGTGTTGGCGCAACACAAAAAAAATAAATAAATAATGCAACAGTTTGGATGAGTTTATTTGGTAATGACAACTTTGAGTGAATTTACGCTCCACCAACATGCAACATTAAGTTAGAGGAACTTAATATTTTGCAAATTGTTAAGTTGATTACTCAAAAACATTAAGATGCTCCAACCACAATTAGTAATTGTAACTACCTATAATCAACGCCGCAGCAAAAATGGCTGCTGCCCACTGTGTGTGTTCACCGTGTGTGTGTGTTCAATACTCACTTCAAATACCTATAGTTGCAACTACCTGTACTCTTCTCTATTTCAATTCAAATCAACAGCTATCATTGCACGTGCTAACATAACTTATTTAGCATTTATATTCAAGTAACAAGTAAGATATTACTTGTTACTGGAATTAGGGCAGTCATTGCTTATACAGTTGCTGTGAGCGGTAGACCAATCACAACAGACTGGTCCCTCTGAAGAAGGTTTAGACAGACCAAATCTTCGAACGAACCATTTCTCTCTCTTTAATGTTAATTTATAGAACTTATTTCATTGTAGCTTTTGCATTAATGTTGTTCATAATGATAAAATGTAATTAATAATCATTTTAATAATGTAAATAGATGTTTTAAATAAATTAAGTACATGTATATTGTCAACAATAGATTTTTTTTTTTTACTTTACTAAAACAGCAGGCCATTATAATATTCACAGCATACAGTATTTTAGCCTGTCTATGTGTGAAAAGCTCTCCACGCTTTATTTCCTGTTTGACACATCGCCACTTGGAGTTGTGAGGTCATGCAGAGACATCCTAATTTTAAATTCCTGTCTTGTCTGTTGCCGATATCCGTTAGGATCATAATAGTCTGATCTTAACTAAAGACTTTAAAAGGGAAGTTTCTGTAATAAGGCCCCATGAGGGGGAAAAACTGGCTTCTGAGATTCTTAAAAGATGCACTAATCATGAAAGTCACTTTCGAGCTGCTTCCAGAAGATCAGAAAACTGTGCAATATAAACACAAGCACTTCCATTATTACTAGATAGTCTCTTCAGTAGTGCACCTGTCTTTTGATTTCATTTCCTGTCTTGCTCATTGTATTTTCTCTCCAAAGCCCAATTTTACTCACATTTGAGAGTAGGTTGGTTCACATTGGACCAGGTTTGGATGCATTGTTGAACTGCTGCTGTTATCTGGATGACATAGGTTGACTCCGGTATGTCTGTCGTTCTCTTTCTGTACAGGGTGTGAGCGGTATGTCCGTGGATGAGAAGTCTGAAGCTCCCATGTACGTGTATGAGTCGACGGTGCACTGTACCAACATCCTGCTGGGTCTGAATGAGCAGCGGAAGCAGGGCCTGCTCTGTGATGTGACCGTGCTGGTGGAGGGGAAGGAGTTCCGCGCGCACCGGGCTGTCCTAGCGGCCTGCAGCGAGTACTTCCTACAGGGGTTCGTCACCCAAAGTGACAATGAACTGGTTCTCAGCATGCCAGAGGAGGTATGAATGAACACATCCACATTCACAGATTTGAAAATGTTTCATAGTGCACATGAATGTTGTAATAAATTATTGAGAAGTCGCAGGTCACTGGTCAACATACTTCAAAAGTTTGGGGTCAATAAGTTTTTTTTGTTTTGTTTTTAAATCAGTATTCTTATACAGCTAGGATGTATTAAATTGATCAAAATGACAGTAAAGACATTTATAATGTTACAAAAGATTTCTATTCTAAACACTGAACATGCTGTTCTTTCAATTTTTCTATTCATCAAAGAATTCTGAAAAAAAAGTATCACAGTTTTGGCAAAAATATTAAGCAGCACAAATGTTTTCAACATTGATAAAAGTGAGAAATGTTCTTTGAGCAGCAAATCAGCATATTAGAATGATTTCTGAAGGATCATGTGACACTAAAGACTGGAGTAATGATGCTGAAAATTCAGCTTTGCCATCAAAGGAATGCAGTACATTTTTTTAAATATATTCAAATAGATAATAGTTATTTTAATTGTAATAATATTTCACAACATTATTAAAAAAGAGACATCTTTCAAAAACATCACGAAAAATCATTTCGACCCCAAACTTTAGATCGGTAGTGTACGTTATTGATGAGCCTCACAAGTTAGCTTTTGAAAGTCTGATAGCAAATGTATTGCTAAGAAAACAAAATCATTCAGCATCACTGTTGTAATATATAAGATATAAAAATGATTATATGATCACTATACTAGCTTTATACTGTAATCTTAAAGCTTGACTATAATCACCACTCATCACCTGTCTACCTACCATATGGCAGAAGCCATTATTTTACTCATGTTTATGAGCAATAGCTATGTCTCTCCAACACACACTCATCCACCTTCATGAGCAGTTGTTTGTCTTCTCCCAAAGCCCAAAATGCACATTTAATGAACTAGCATCTGTTGCATTAACCCTCCATCTTCACTCTCTGGTTCATGGATCCAAAATTAAGATGCAAAGTTTCTCGGAAGCAGAGCATTAGCATAACAAATGGGTGCATTTATTATGGTTTCTATTACGTAGCACAGTAAGAACAGTAAGTAGTGTTATTTCAATAGGAAGTACTTGATTTGTTTACTCCTTTTAGCGTGTCAAGTAGTTGTTTAGAGCTTTAACGACATGATCATACGTTTAAAGTTTGCATCAGCTGCTTTAAGAAAGATGTAGCCACAAATGCGCTTACACATAAAATAAAACACATAGTTGACTCTGAGATTTCAAAGAAGCTAAAGTTTGCTTATGCTAGCAAGCAGCTAGAAAACAGTTCATGTAGCTGTTGGTAAACAAAGTAAAATTCTGAAGATTTTATTCTCTGATACTGATGATAAGACACTTGTTTCCGATTTAAAAACTGACTGTAGTGATGAGCATTAATTTAGTTAGCAAACCGTTACATTCAAATTGTTCGTGTTTCATTAGTCTCTGATCTGACTGATGGCATACTTACTGATTTAACACATTGATGGATAAGAGAGTTGAATATTGTATTACTAAAAAATTCCATTCATTTTACATTCAACAATAACTTGAAGAAGCGACACATTATGTTTAAAAACTACATATTTGTATGCGTTAATGCACATTTTGCAATAAACGTAAAATATATTGTTTCTGAATATAATTAATGTCTTTAAATCAATAGTTTCTCCATCGTTCCCTTTAGTACACAGTCTTGTAGCTTTGTCTTTTTGTCTGATTTTCATATACTTTTGTGTTTGTAACGTTGCGATTTTACATTTTAGCTTGTTTGTTTGGCTCATGGCTCATAAAGTACTTGTTGCACTCTATAGCTTCAGATGTGTTAAAGCAATGTGATTGATTGATTAATTGAATGAAATTTAACAATTGAAACTGTGGTCCAAGCCCAGCATTGGACTCCAAGGGCATGCTGGGATATTGCGATTGCTTTACACATTACCACAATGCATGTACACACACCCCTGCTTTCCGAGCTTTGGAGTGATTGAGTTTTCCACAGAGGTGTTAATGCGACATAAGAACACCCCCAGTGTGATTCACACCTCTGCTCATAGATTCTCTCTTACATGCATATCCTGAGAAGTGGGACAAATTGGGCGTGTGGTTTAAAGTGGGCGTTGACCAGTGTTATTGCTAACAATTAACAATTAAAATTCGTTTTTGTTAAATGAGTCCTACTGAATAAACTAAAATATAAATATTCGATTAACTTAAACTTAAAAAAAAAAACAAGTGTTGCCTTGACAACTACTTGTAGTACCAAAATAAAGAATTTTAAAATAACAATGGCTACAACCACATTAGTATGTATTTGTTATCTGTAATATGCCTGTCGAAGAGTATTGGCATTGCCTTGTTCTGTGATTGAGGAGAGTTAAAAATAAGCAAGCAACGTGTTAACAGGTTTTTTAACAGGTTAACAGGCAGAAATACTGGAGTTCTAGAGACTTCCAGCAAATTGAAATACTTCTTTCATTCACATCTTGCCTCCTTCATCAATTATTCATCAGTCTCTCACTCTCTTACTCTGGTGTGAGTGTGAACGAGGAGGGAATTACGTCTTTCCACGATTTAAAAAAAGAATCTAAGGATTTAATAGAGTGCTTATCTTCGCCTCAGATGTGACAGAAAATGTGTTATTGTCTCTTACTATTAATACTGGTAAATGTCATGCATATTCCAGATCAGATCAAATTACTCTTTGGTTTAATGTTGTTTTTTTTCAGTGGCACAGAAAATTGAGGCGCATTTCATAATTTGTAACCGGTTCCTTTTAGTTACAGAGCCTATTTCGTTTTATAATGAATGATTTGTTTTGTCATGTTGATTCAAAGTCTGCAGCTCTCAAAAGACTCAGGCGGTGTATCTGCTGTGCCGTAAGTGTGTATAGACTTTGTGCTCGGTGTGTCGCACACATACGCCGCAGCATCCAGTGATTTCTGCTCAGCACTCAGGGTTTGCTGAACATCGCCCCCTACATGTCACATGAGGCAAGTGATGGTGGAGAAGAATGGGGGGTTTAAGCTGGGGTGGGGTGTGCTGGTGGGGTGGTTGATGAAAAAAATCCACTGCAGATGAAATGTGAAACAAAGAGCACTGCCAGCTCCTTCTCTTCCACTCCCCAACACCCCCCACATCCACCCCACCCCTCCCAGATGACCTTGTTATTGTTGAGTCGTGGGGACTGCATCGGGTTAGTGACATCATCTGTGTTAGCCAGCGAATGTTGAGCACAGGGAGAGCGAGAGAGAGAGAGAGAGAGAGAGAGAGAGAGAGGCTCTTAATCGGCTCTTTGTTGGGAATCAGATCATGAAGAGAGACAGAAAAACAGCTTCAACCCCCTACGAAGATGCAAGAACCCCAAATTAGACTTCCAGGATTCCAATACGAAAAGATACATCAAGAAAACACTGGCGGATTTTCTTTAAAGCTTTTAATGCCTAGAAAAGTGAAATAATGCATAGGTCATTTTTTATGTCTGGAGTGTGATATCAGGTTAATTTGGTTATTACGTCAGTAGTGGTTATTATTTGATGATCACATTAGATGTTTTGTTTTGATGATGGTCTTGGATTCCTGCCAGCCACAGTCATTAGGAGACAAACCGCACGCTAGAGTAGTGATTCTCTAATAGTTTCGCTCTTTTACAGATTTTATTTTGGAGAACTAATGGCAACTAACACAGTACCAAATAGTTTGGGTTTTTTTTGGACAAAATAGACATTTGAATTGTATTAAAATTATCATGAACTGCATAAGCCACAACAATATGCAAAATTGTTTAGTAATTTACAAGTGATTTGCCTGCCTAACACATGGAATAGACACTAAGCCAAATATTTTTTTATATTAATTATATTACCAAGTGACACATGAAAATTGCATCAAAATACCATAGATTGCATGGCCTTTGATGTCTTCAGTAAAATATAATGAAGGTTTTTCTCCTCATTTTAAGTTGATAACACTATTTTGCCATGCAAACTTATTTGCATGAATTGCATAGGTTTAGTTGCATTTTATTATTTACGTTTAGACTTTTGCAACCATATAGAGTGAGACAGTAAGTCAATTTGGCAGTTGTAGGAATGGAAGTTCTTTCAGTTTAAAAAGTCTGATTGACTGACTGGCTGATTGATCGATTGATTGGCTCCATGTAGCTTCTGTTGTCCGATTTCATTTCTGGTTTGAAATAAATTATTAAAATGTAATCAGAAATCTTTCAGAGATTTCAGTCTGCACTTGTAATGTAGTTAAAATGCAAATTAACAATGTAAAAATAACTGCCAGTGTTACCACGATGGCTGCGACCCTTAATAACTGGCACTATAGGAGTCGAACGCTGTCAGCAGCCTATGAATGGCCATCCGTCACATGATGAAACCGTGTGTAAGTGTTAGGACTGTCCCAGATGTTCGCCCACCATCTGTAGATAAGACACAATTCATCATAAACAGTATTAAGTGTGACTAATTTTCAAGGGAAACTGATTCACTACTATGTTCCTCTATTATTTCCATAATCATATAATTTGCCATACCATTGCAACCTCTGTTGATTCTAGTGATTCTCTCTTCTGTATTATTTTGTGACACCACCCAACAGCTGTTATATTTTTTTCCATCACTGCTCCCCCTGTGACTCATGCATTACTTTCAAGAGCTGTCTTAAAGCTGTCATGTAATAAAACCATCATTCAGCGCTCAATGCCTTATTATTCATGGCTCTCTGAAATACTTGATTCTGGTTAGTTAATCGCATCACCCCAGCGGTCTGATATTTTCTTATATTTTTTTATTTAGTAGAGTACAAGTCGGGTTTCAGAAGTAAACCATTTATCCATTTATTAATATCGTTAAATCCCATTTATTATTTATTATTTCATTAGAGGAATTGATTTTGAACGTTAACTTACAAACCTTTAAAAACAGACCTGCTGTGAACTATGAAATGATGAACTATTGTTGAAGCCATCAGCCCACATTATTTCAACTTATTTTTTTAAAACATGTTAAACAGCAGAATTCTCAATGAAAAACTACATTATCCATTATTCTGCGGAGAAATCTCCACCAATCAGAGCATCACAGCAAATGAACCCTTTAGCACCCACACACTCACATGAACGCTATCAAACCACTTAAAGATTTGATCTGTAAGTCTGTAAACCAGTAGTTTTGTATTTATATTGCTCCGTCATTTTTTTATTTGATTGCCATTTAAAATACTTTATATTTCTTTCCCTTATTAAAGCTGTATCAAATGCTTTTTTGATTCAAATGAATTATTTTGATTCACTTGGAAGCTGGTTGGATGCGTGCAAGGCTTGTAACTCTTTAACAAAGACTTGTGGGAAAAATGAATGAGAAAAATACTTCCATATCCAAGGCTGCTGAAAAAGTGGATGGGCACTGTTGCGCTCTATTTATTCGCAGTCATCCGTGGTGCTATCTCATTTCAAACTGCAGATTTGCTTGTTTCAAATAGACGCTACTGGCAACATCTTTCCTCTCAGTTATTAAAATAAAAATGACCTGAGAGGACGCCCGTATTTACTATTACTAAAATATTGTTGTAGTGTTAGTCTAAAGCTCCAAGTACTCTGCTTGTCAGAGTTTTACTACTTCTCGCAAAGCTGTTATAATGGACTACTTTGTTATTAGCAGAAGCTTTTAGTTAACTTGCCGGTAAAATTATACAGTTATTTAAATATATACTTATTTAGGTGAGTAGCCGTATAAAAAAGCAGGATAATGTACAGTGATTTGCCCATCATTAGCAAAAAACTCCTCCTGTACAACATCCCGTCATACCCGTTTTCCATATTCTGTTTTCCCTTCAGAGCTTGATTGGACCTGACTATTGATGTATTCCAGTGTGTGTGTGTGTGTGGTATTTATGAGTGTGTGCGTACTTGAGTCCCGCAGCTGTGCACTGCAGCTGTGTCACTGTGATTCAGCATTGCTTTAGACAGCCAGTGTCGGTCTGTGTCTGTATGTTTATGTATGTCTGTCTCGGCGAGTCTGATTCAGCACTAGTCTGTACAGCGACCTCAAACCACCTCCTGTTATAAAGTTTACAGTCCTCCACATGGACCCACTTGTGTACAGCAACCACATGAAATTCAGCACCATTGCAACACTCTCAAAGCCAAACACACACACATACATTGCAAAATACACATTCGTCTAAACACATAACTAATCACAACCCCGACTAGAGTGAATTGCAAAATATCCTCATTCCTCAAAACACTAGCTCTTCGAGACAGTACTTCTGAAGGGCCTGTTAGGACGGTCGCTCCATTTCGGATTGGAAAAGAGATTTCCATTCCTTGAACTCTTGAGTAATTTAACACACTTGCTGTTACTCCAGTGTTTTGTTGTGTACTGTGATAAATCACGTCAGGTTCATTTTTCCTGATAAGCAGTAGATATATCAATGAAGGTTAAGTAATTTAGATAACTAATTTTGCCAAACGAGTTTCTCAAACAGACCCTTGTTGAACCACATGTCACAAAATGTCACATTTGAGAGAAAGGCTAAATGTTTAACAGGTGTTACGTTAATTGGTGATACACACAAACATAGTGAGAGGCTTTTGAGCAGTTCAAGACCTGACTGGGACAGTCGAGTGTTAATCCTGAGGGATAGAGCAGGTCAGAGAGGAAATAACAGACTAAATGAATGCCATCACGAGACTATCACACATGTACATTCTATCATGCAGATGGAGGAAGATCTGTCTTCTGTCACAGCCGGGGGGGGTTGGGCAGCGAGGGAAAGAAAGCAAGAGAGGAAGTCTGTCTGTTAAATGGAAAAGAGAATGGAATGGAATGGAAGAGAAATTACTTTTGAGAACAGGGAAATAAGATTGGAAGGGCATAAAGAGTCTTAAAGGCCAAAAGATGCAGCGAAGTCTATCTTTTAAGGACAGTAAGGTCGTGTCCTTTTCTCTGTCTGGTTGTGTATCGTAAACCTCATTTTGAGAGGATTATCCAGGAGAGTATCTGATTTAATCCATCGCACTAGGGAGGGCTAACTCTAAATCTGTCAAGTGTTTACCGTCTGCTTGTGACTTTATGTGTGTAGATGTCTGAGATGTTATACAGTGGACAAAAAAAGAATTTGATCATCAGATCTGTATCTGATTGACTTTACTTGTTAGCTTTTTTCCCAATTACCAACTAGTAACCAACTGGTCCCAAAGTATTTGTATGTGTAGTGAAATGTTGTGTATGTGTTTGTGTGTGTGTGCGTGTGTGTGTGTGTGTCTGTGTGTCTGTGTGTGTGTGTGTGGGTGGGTATTCCCTACGTTATGGGGACCAAATGTCCCCACAGGTATAGTAATAGTAGTAAATTTTGATCTTGTGGGGACATTTTTTTGGTCCCCATGAGGAAACAAGCTTATAAATCATACAGAATTATCTTTTTGGAAAATCTAAAATAGCTGAACATTTTCTGTGATGGGTAGGTGTAGGGGTAGGGGTAGTGTTGTGTTTGTACAGTATAAAATCCATCACGCCTATTGAATGTCCCCATAAAAAATGAAAACACAACGTGTGTGTGTGTGTGTGTGTGTCAATGATGTATAAGATAAGAAGTCTACAATAAAGAAAATAGCGAAAGAAAGTGAAATTAAAATTAACAATTTTTTTTAATGAAATCAAATCATGTTCTTAGAAATGAAATGTTCATGTCCCTTCTATCATACAGTATCATTTTATTTTTTTCATGTTGTCTCATAATTTTGATTACGTTCAAATATGAATAAATATTAAATAATATTAAAAAATGAAATGGGTAAAAAAGAACAATAACAGTAAATAAAAAATACAAAAATAAATTAATTAATAAATAATGAGGATAACGTCACTGAGCCTTATATGTGACCCTGGACCACAAAACCAGTCATAAAGGTCCATTTTTTGAAATTGAGATTTACACATCATCTGAAAGCTGAATAAATAAGCTTTCCATTTATGTATGGTTTGTTATATTGTACATATTGTCAAGCAAATATCTGAGGGTGCAAAAAAAAATCCAAATATTGAGAAAATCGCCTTTAAAGTTATACAAATTAAGTCCTTAGCAATGCATATACACTGACAAAAAATGTGGTTTATATGGTTTTAGTTGGAAATTTACAAGATATCTTCATGGAACATGATTTTTACTTAATATCCTAATGATTTTTGGCATTTAAGAAAAATCAATCATTTTGACCCATAAAATGTATTGCTAGTTATTGCTATAAATATGCCTGTGCGACTCATGACTGGTTTTCTGGTCCAGGGTCGCATAGTATCTTTAATTTGTTATTTATTTTTACATTTTCTTTCTTTTTGTGCGGCATTAAAACACTAAAATGATTGTACGGTCACCTTAATACATGGGGTATTTGTGGCATTTTTGAAGGCCTGGCTTTCAAAATCTACTGAGACTTATTGTTCAAACAATCAAGTTGCCTATAATAATACCTAAAAATGCTGTCTCAGTAGGTTCTAAAGCACAGTCAATAAATGCCATTACCGTAGGCCCGCATATTCCGGTTCAGCGCGAGAGTGACTCTGTGCTGCACCGTGGCTCATTTATCTGTGTCTGCATGTGGAGTTTAATGTCAGGTTAGTCAGCAGATTTCATATCGCAGGCCTCTGTCTTCAGTAGAGGTTTTGTATTTTTCAGACACCATGTAAAGTATTCACTACATTGTCATGCGGATCTTTGCCTCATTAACATTCATGACATGCAGGAATTTGCCGGAGCGAATTTACATAAATTAGCCGTCTCCGCTGCTGAGAGGGGAAAGGCAGAAGATCAAAGAGAGAGGAAATGAATGAACGAGAGGGCAGGTGTGAGGGGTTTATAGCATTCCGCGACCTTTTTATGGATGGAATCACTTGGCACGTTTCCCGAATAGTCAGGAGTTGTCAGGATGTATGATGTACAATTCATGTAATTTCCTGCATTGTAACAATATGACCCTTTTGAGGCCCACTGAGGGCGAATAGTCTGTAGTCGGAATTAGCATAAATGTCCTAGATCTGTCGTGGAGATAAATTTGCTCCTTTGTCTGTTTCCCACATAATAAATGTTGTTAACAGGTCCAGTGGCTCATATGTCAAAGTCTGTCCCCTAATGAGCTGCAATTGTGCTTTATTTTTCCTCTTCTGTGAGCACATTTTATCTTCTCTTTTGTTGTTTGTATTCGTAGTACTACGGAGTTAAAGTGATAGTTCACTCAAAAATGAAAGTTGCGCCATCATTTGCTTAACTTCATGTCATCATTTTTTTCAGTTATTTTATCCACAACCTTTCTGAATGATTTGTTTATAATTTGATCTGAACCCGTTTTTAAGTCCAACTCTCTGACTCAGTGATTCAGTCACAACAATTAACAACTCACTTTTCAGTGAATAAACAATTTTTCAGTCAAAAATTTGTCTATTTTTTTTTTTAAAAATTTGTTACTTTTATGGTGAATAATAAATGAATATTTTTTTCGGTGTTATACTTTTAAGCCTTTGTCTCAGAACATAGCACCCATCCCCCATTCCATTTTAATTCTAAGCCCTCCAGATTTTTATTTCTTCTCTTTGTTTCCCATCTCTCCGTGCTCTTCATTCTCTCACTCCCTTTTGCCTTTCTTCTCTCTTTTGTCCACACACCTCATCTCTCTTTCCATCAGGCTGATGGTGTGTCATAGAAACACTTGTAGTAGCAGTCACAGATGGCGCAGCCGATGCTGCCGCTGCAGCCTGTGACTGTCTGCTGATGTCAGCTGAAAAATACATTTCAGCGCATTTTTCCCCAGCAGAGAGAGCTATTTGTCAGCCATAGCCTCTCCATACCTTCACACCCCCCAACCTTCCACCTTCAATCACAACCTGGAGTGGATCTGAGCCCATCAAAGAGCACTAGAGCTAGACAGTATAGCTTCAGCTTTTTGATGATCAATATATTTTCTAATTATCAATGCATTTAAACTAAATGCATTTACACTAAAATATCAAAGCATGTTATCCATACGCTTTCTCTCTAAATGAACAAGAATCCTGAATCAGTTTCGTTTAATCAGCAATTGATGGTTTGAACTGATTCTTGGTAATTGATCAAACTCTAATGTCATTTTAAGCTTAAATCAGAGAAAACAAAGTTTACGTTTATGTCTCCAGCAAAAATATCATGAATATATTGTGAATATTCACTCATTGAAGGCTCTTGATTGATATTTGTATGATAAGGCTTTTAACCCTTAAAAAATCCATTGTATATTTGAAAGAAATCGCTCCCTCTTTCTCGTTTCTCTTTCTTTCTCTCCTAAGTGGACACACTTCCTATCAAAGAGCCATGATCATCCCATTCTCAGACATGCACACACTACATACGATCCTCCCCCACACCCATACACTGTACACACACATACAATACACACACTAGCACACACCATCCCCCACAAAGATTACGAGTCAGCAGCTTCCTCTCAGCAGTGACTGATTGGCGCTGTTGTGTTGCCAGCAGGCAGATGAGCCTCTCTCTCTCTCTCTCTGTACTATAATGCGCCTACTGGACACAGACAGCCCCGGATGACTCAGAGTCCGTAGTCATCAGTTTTGTTTGTGTGCATATTTGTGGATGCAATAGAATCCTTTGTTTGGGTATGATTGGATAAGTATGACATCTCTGAAGGAGATTATTCATTCTAATCTTTTCTTAAGATTTGATATGTTCTTCATTCTGCTCTTTGTAGAATGGAAGTCTATACTTTAGAATATTATCATACATCAAGCTTGTTTAATGTCTTTTGCATCATTCTGTAGCATCTTTCTTCTAACATAGAATCATTTGGACTTAAATCAGTATTTCATGTCCATTTATTTATTTATTTGCAAAATAATGTGGGGGTAATGTACAGTCAGCTGATCATTATCACAAAATAAATCACTTACATTTACATTTACATTAAGTCATTTAGCAGACGCTTTTATCCAAAGCGACTTACAAGTGAGGAAAACAAACAAGCGATTCTTCATGAATTGGCAAATAACACAGGAAGTGCTCACAATACAAGTTTCATACATTGCTCAGTACCATAAGCTAGAGTAGGAAGGGAAAAGGGAAGGAAAGGGTTTTTTTTTGTTTTGTTTTGTTTTTTGTGTTCACGGAAGAGATGAGTTTTCAGCTGTCTCTGCGTTCCTGATGAAAGTAGGGAGATTCAGGAAGATTCTGCTCACCCTGTATGGGTTTACTTTGAGAGAATATCCTGTTAACTGTAAACTATATGTTATATTAGAGCAGAGAAAATATTTCTTATTTTGTCTCTATTTCAAATTTACATCTAAAGGTTTCACCAAAAATGAAAATTAAGCACTCACCCTCGTGTCGTTCCAAATCCGTAAAACCTTCGTTCATCTTCGGAAAACAAATGTAAGATATTTTTGGTTAAATTCGAGAGGTTTTTTTTTATCCCCCGTAGAAAGCAACTTAATTACCACATTCAAGGTCCAGGAAAGTAGTAAAGACGTCGTTAAAATAGTCACCTTGACTGTAGTGGTTCAACCTTAATTTTATGAAGCAATGAGAATACTTTTTGTGTGCAAAAGCAAAACAAAAACGACTTTATTCAACAAAATCCTCTCTTCTGTGTCATTCTCTTCTGCTGTTTATGCTCCGCACAACGCATGTGTGTGATGCTGACGCAGGAGCCGGCCAATAATCAGCATTCGGACGTAAACACGGAGGCACTGCACTGCGTTCATTGCGTCAACTGCGTATGAGACTGACAGTTTAGAGAAGAAATTGTTAAATAAAGTCATTATTTTTGTTTTGTTTAAAAGGTTGTACAGGAAAGAAGGCTTTAAATTATACTAAAGAATTCTTGGAATGTGCACTTTTATGTTTGAATTTCTATAATGAAGAAGACATCGGTTAGCTTCATCAGGAGTGTTTCACTCAGTGTAAGAGTGTGTATGTTGTGTGTGTCTGATTTGTTTCACATTCCCCACACTATAGCAATCATTGTGACAGAAAAGGCTAATTTAACCTCAGACTTGGGTTTCCCCTCCATGCCTTTGCTCTGACTGTAAATACAATCCCCATGTTTTTTTTCCAAATGGAAAATTCTACAAAACAAATTCTATGGTTCTGGTTTTATAGTAGGAAAGAAATGATCTGCTCTCCCTTCTAACCACAAGAAAAATCTGATGACAAAATCTATGAAGAGTAAGCTGTTTGTCCCTATCAACAAAAGAAACAAACTCATAGTAAAACAGTGTCTTGTCCTCATTCATTGAACATAAAGTGTTGATCTCATTCCCTCTCATCTATGAGCACAAGTTCACTTGTGGTGTTGAGCACTTTACGTAATAGAGGGAGAAGAGAGAGCGTTTTGTGGATTGAACAATGCTGGCCCAGATCAAAGTCCAGCTATTGTAGTGTGTCTGAGAATGAAGAACACCTACATCGATGTCTGTCCATGACGTTTTGACTCCAGCATAGTACAGGCAGAGTCTGACTCACTGTCAGACAAAGAACAAAATCCAGGGGTCTCGAAATATGAATAGCTGTTTTGGCGTCTAAAGCTATTTTGTGAAATTATTTACTCATGCTGCTATGATAATAAGTTTTAAATTATCTTAATTTAGAGTCTTTTCACTGCAGATATTGATAAATTTGATCGTTTTCTTAATTTGATTTATTAATTAGGATTCCATTAAATTTTTTATTTGATTGACAGTTCTAGTTTACAAGTGAGCCTATATAGAGAGTTATATAGAGCCTTGATCCCACAAGTTGCTTCACACCTGTGAAAAGAAAAGCTGTAAGCCTAGGTTATTATTTTTTCCGTATCTAAATTCACTTACTCATACTAACAGCGCTAAGGCCACAATGGGTCAGCCAAGCTTTTGCAGGCTCAGGCATTTACCTAATTATCTAGCATTAGGTCAAATGGAAAGCTTCCATATCTGTCTGTGTCTGTCTCTCTCTCTCTCTCTCTCTTTGTCTGCCTCTCTCTTTCTCAATCACTCTCTCAGCAGGCTCAGGATGGCTGTAGTAGGGATAAGCCGTAAGAGTCCTAGAGCCCATTAGGGTTTAAGGTGCCTCACCTGAGGAATAGATGTAACATTATGTTTGCAAACCAGCATGCTTGTACCTGTTGCTGCAATACCATCCGCAACAAACAGGGGGCCAAGCTGAACCTAGAGGGCTGACTTTGGCAGGGAGTGGGATGTTAGATGTCTTTGTTACATAAATGAGGCTGGTCTCTTGACCTTACTGACAGACTCCACCTTTTCACTTTTTATTTCCCGCTGTATAGAACGTTCAGTGCTGACCTGATAAAAGATTAACTGGCACTTTACAGTGTTTGTTTACGGTCATTTGAGCTGTCTAGTTCTCTCAGCACACTCCAAGTGCCTTGAACAATAGCAGTGCTGATGGTAACATTGGCAATTTCCCCTGTTTTTTCTGTGTGTGTGTCCGCAGGTCAGTGCCCGGGGATTCGCTCCATTGTTACAGTTTGCCTATACGGCTAAGCTACTGCTCAGCAGAGAAAACATCCAGGAGGTCATCCG
Source organism: Opsariichthys bidens (assembly GCA_037194245.1). NCBI lineage: Eukaryota > Metazoa > Chordata > Actinopteri > Cypriniformes > Xenocyprididae > Opsariichthys > Opsariichthys bidens. The sequence goes on from CM074282.1 coordinate 12,293,475, forward strand.
CTGTGCCGAATTCCTGCGCATGCACAACCTGGAGGACTCCTGCTTTCGCTTCCTGGAAGCCCAACTGCGCAGCGAGGAAGACGGCCTGCTCCTGTGCCGCAAGATGGCGCCTGAGAGCAATCACTCTGAGGATGAAAGCATGCAACCGGAGTTGCTGACAACAACGACAACTGCAGTGACCCTGTCCGGTTCTCCACGCTCTCGGCATTGCGCAGATACCCTGAACTCCTTGCGGCGACCAGACCATGAGCGGCTGGCGGCAGCAGAAGATTTCGCTGATGGGCGGATGGACTTTGAGCGACATGGCACCTCAGACCTGCCACGATGCCCTAAGTACAGGAAGTACCAGTGGGCATGCAACAAGCACAATAACGACGCCTCCTCACACACCAGTACCTCAGGTTTTCCAAGCACATTCAAGGAGATGAGCAGGCAAGCAGTGATGCAAATCAAGCAGGAGCCACGCAGCGAGGAAGAGTCCATCTCGCTTTGCCTGTCAGGGGACGAGCAGGACGGAGGTGAAAAGGACGGTGTGGCTGAGATGGAGCTTGATGATTCCATCGCAGTGGACCAACCAAAAGGAAGCAGCAAGTCACCCACCTGCCTAAGAACTCTCTTCAAGAAGGACCTGCCTAGCACACCCCAGCAGCTTTTTGCTAACAGACTCATCAATGCCCAGGATAAAGGAACCACTCAGGGAGACCACAAAAAAGACTACAGGCCTTCGCTTGGCAATGAGCTTGGCATGCCTGTGGTGTTCCCCAAAGACACTGATGGTTTCCCGCCTGGGCTTTCGTTGAAGTCGGCTTCATGCGATGGTGTGTGCAAGCAAGAAGGGGAGCTGGACCGCCGCAGTGTCATTTTCTCCTCAGGGGCCTGTGATCGACTGGGTACGCCCACCCACTCCCATCCCAGTGGGAACTCATTGGAGAAGGAGCTCTCAGAACACATGCCAAAGGGATTGTGGGCTGGCACCAGTCAGTCCCTCCCCAGCTCCCAGACCTACTCCCCCAGTACCACAGCCAGTGACCCGCCCCTGCTTTGCCGCCAAAGGCCCAATACCAGCTGCCCAGTGCCAATTAAGGTATGCTCGCGATCGCCCCCTTCAGAGACCCGCACCCGGACCTCTAGTTCCTGTTCGTCGTATTCTTATGCTGAAGACGGGAGCGGTGGGTCCCCCTGCAGCCTTCCACAGTTTGAGTTTTCATCCTCGCCTTGCCCCAATGTAACACGGTGTCTCACCGCCGACTCGCAGGAGGCAGGCAGTGGGACAGATACGCTCTTTGCACGGGTGCGGCCCAAGATAAAGTGTGAGCAGTCATATGGAACCAATTCCAGTGATGAGTCAGGGTCCTTTTCGGAGGGGGACAGTGAATCATGTCATGCTCGAGAGCAAGGCCCTGAGGTGAGTCTTACAGATTTCTCTCTCATGTGTTTGCCTGTTGTCCAACAATTCCCAACGTAAGCACACTATGCATCTTATACCCTAGCGTTTATTCATACAGGAACCAATTAGACCATGCACGCAGCCCTCATGCTATTAGAGACTTTCCCTTCCCTTTGATCCCTATTCACTAATTCATTGAATAAAGCTGCTGACTGCCAATGGGCCAATGAACACTGTAATCATTTTCATGTCTGGTTTGACATGAATACTAATAACTGCAATGATATTACTCTGACCTTTTGTGTGTTGTCTGGGGAAGAATAATATAGTAGTATACAGCGGAGAGGAGCAAACTCGATTTGACAATCAAGTCTGGATTGCTGTTGTGTAAGGGAAAGCACAGTAACTACAAACTTGGCCAAAATTGAGCTGAAATCTGGTCTATTGACTATGATCTGTCCTGTAACAGGTGTTTGGCCTGTCATCATTTACTCACCTTCATGTTGTTCAAAACCTGTATGACTTTCTTTATTCAGCACAACACAAAACGTGTTATTCTTAAACATGTTTTCCCCATGTTTTCTCCAAAAGCGTTGATTTTGGACACCAATGACTTTCAGCGTATGGTCAAACCAGATGAAAATATTTTTCATGTTTCACAGAAGAAAGAAAGTCATACAGGAATAGAATTACATGAAGATGAATACATGATGACAAAATAGTTGTTGTTTTTTTTTTGGATGAACCATCCCTTTGAAACTGTTCAAATCAAAATTCAATCAAAAACTTTAAAACCATTTTCCTCAGTCTTAGTGTGTTTCCCTTCGTATGGCAGTGTGCAATGCAACAGAATGGAGCAGTGAAGATTAAAGTAAAACGGCAAAATAGGGCAGTTAAGAATAGGTCAGCAATATGTATAGCCCTACATAGGCAAAACAGTAATGTACAACGTAACAGGGTAATGCTGAATATGAAAGTTCGTTTATATGTTGCTCACATACCATATTAATAAGGCGGTGTGGGTCTGCTCTGTGCTGTGATTATTTAATACCAAGCTTTGATTCACAGCTTCATCCTCAGAACATGTTAAAGAGAGAGGTCCAAGCTCCAGTGCTTCCCAAGCTCAAAGCACATGATGCTTCTTTCTAAAGAGACTGCCCTTTAAAATTGAGTGGCAGAGTCGCACACGTTATGCTTTATTTTGTCAAAGGTTTGATTGATTAGTCAAACATATGGTAGATGCTAGGTGCAGAAATCTGGCTACAGAAAGCATTTTTTATTCATCTAAATACCAGAGCAAAAAAAAAAAAAAAAAACTGTCAGCAAGTGAGCGTCTGTTACTGTTAGTTGTGATCTAACAGATGAGATGAGACACTGATAAAAAAAAACAAAAAAACAGTTTAAACGTTGAGATTTAGAATGAAGAGAGAACGGATAAATACCCGTGTGAAGTTTGCCTAGAGCATGTTGTCTGATCTGACTGCGAGTTAAGTTTCACTTGGGATGCTGTATATTTTGAAAGAGTAGTATAAAGGAGAAGGAGAGCTCTTCATGTTTAGAGACTGGGTATGAGACCTTTAGAAATGCATGTGGGTGCCATGATGGAGAATCTGGTTTGTTGTCATGGTAACACAGAGCACTCAGGAATGAATTGGCTAGTTTTCAGGATTTTGTGCATTGTTTGTAAAAGACTTGAGACATACTGCGCTCAACCTGCTAGACAATCCAGTTGCTAAAGTGTAATTGTTGCTTCTCAAAGTATTTGCCTTCCCCACACACTTAAAGTGCATCTGACTCTTCATCTGACTTTTCAGCTCGTTCCCTTTTCTTTCCAATTTTGATTCAGAAACAGACCCAAAATCACTTAAGCATTCCTGACTTCATTAAATGGATTTTTTTTAAAGTACAATGGGGTTGGAATTGAATGTGCAGATGTTCAAAATGAGGGTCAAGATCTCAGATAGCTGCTGAAGTTGAAAGCTCACATGTCACTCTAGTATTTCACTCCAGCTTTCAGTCTTCTTCTCAGTCATTTTCTCATCTACACTTTACAGTTTCTGTGAAGCTAAGCTTACGAAAGCCTGAGGAAAGGACTCAAAATCTCCCTCCTTCCATTCAGAAACTTCATCTCGAGAGCAAATGCTACCTTTCTTATAGAAGAGAGAGCGAGAGAGAGGGGAGAAGCACACAAAGAGAGAAACACAGTCTCAAAAATAGCTTCAGCCTGCTGCTCGAAACAATGAATTCAGAGTAGGAAGGAAGTTGTTAAACTGTAGGCTAATCATAGCACTAGCATAGTCCTTCCAGGCCAGTCTTGATACTGGAGTCAAACCAGGTCTTTGAACTTTTCTCTCTGTTTCATGAATCATGTCACTTGCACTCTGTGACCAGTATCTATTCAGGTCCAAGAATATTCCCATGTCATCTTCAACTTTGTATCACACACAACAATAAATACTTTTTGAAACCGACTTGACACCTCAGGAATACACAGGAGAACTGAAGTCTTAGCGCTTTTAAGGGGAACTCACTCAGACAGTTACTTGAAGATTTCACCTTAGACTGACCGAGAGATTTCAGTAGTGGGGGCGAATAAAGTTCCTGAAGTAAAATAACAATGCCCTACTGAGAACAGTTATCGTATCTTGAGATCTTTGAGAAGATACCATTTTCTTTACGCTTTAGTCATTCAGTTCCACTGGGTGAAGTATTGATCTTGTAGTGAGTGGGTGTGATCAGAAAAGCCCACAGACGAAAATTTCACTCTCAGTTCTTCATTTTCATTCTTGAAAATCTTGGTGCAAGAAGCATTAACCCTTTAGTGTAGCCGCCCATGTTGCAGGAAGTGAGGAGTGAAGTCAGAACCATTTCTGTTCCTCTCATTCCGACTTTAAAAGCCAAGCCGCTCTCTCAATATGAGCCGATTGTGGTCTACAAATTATTCGTCAGACGTCGCACTGGTGAGCTGTAAAACCGCACGATTGAAATATGCACAAGGTGAAAGCTTGAAATATTATGAAAGCTCGCTGTTTGTTTGTAGAAGTAGACGCGGATATCACACACTTCTATTTAATGAAAGGATGTCTAGACTGATGTCATAAATACAGTGTAATTTGCAGTTATGATAGAATCATGTTCGAATTATGATTATTTATTCTACACTTTTCAAGGGTGCATTATCAAAGTAAAGATTTACATTTATTACGTTGAGATTGATTGAGATTGATTAATTTAGTGATATATACAGATCAGTTGAACAATACATATGTAAAATTGGCATCAAAAACGTTACCGTTCAAAAATTTGGGCTCATTAATTGGATATGCAAGTAAGAGTTGGTTGTTAGTCACCAGAAGCACACCAGCTCCAGACAATGACACTTTTTCCAGTGATTTTCTTCTGATCTTTTTTCTTTTGTAATGTCTCTCAGCCATCTCTCTTTCTACAGTCTTTCTTCAAATCTCCCTCTCTCCTCCCCCATCTTTTTGAGTGTATATTCCCCCTACTGCTGACAAGTGTGTTGTGGTCCTCGGTCTGATCCACTTTCAACAGCGTTTCTTAAAAATTTCTCTTAAATTGATCAAAAATGACAGTAAAGACATTTATAATGTTACAAAAGTTACATAATGATGTTCTTTTGAACTTTCTATTCATCAAATAATCCCGAATGTTCAGTTTTCACAGAAATATTAAGCAGCACAACATTGATAGTAATAAGATTGTTGTTTCTCATTCAGTTCCCTGATTCAAACGATACAGTTTTTGACATACAGAACATTTAAATAACAAATATAAAATTATTATTGATATTACTCATATAATTTGATCTGGGAATAATTGTTGAATAAGAAACGTTGGTATCTCGGGAAATTTGAGACTCTGTTCTCTCTCTGAGGTTTTTTTAGAAGAAAAATCTGTCAAACTGGAGATTAACTCTTAATTCGCTCGCCGTTTAATCTCGTTGCCGTCTAAGAGAATGAGAACTCCTCCTACAGGATGGTGCTTTTAACTCCAGATGTGTTACATTAGGAATTTACCACTGACCTAGACAGGCATTCATACAGGCCATTTATCTTAGGCGTACACATACACGCACAAGCAGACACTTTGGTCCTGATGGGGACGAAGCCCCATGGTGACCACGGACAGGCCCATCACTCCATTAGACGGAGTGAGTGTGTGCATGTGTGTCTGTCCTGTGTCTTTGAGCGGGGGGATGCATGCATGTGTGTGTACGTGGATAGCTTTCCCCCATTACTCAGCCCCTGTGGAGAGTTCCAGTAATAGCAACAGGGCTGAGAGAAGAAAAACAAGAGAAGAAAGGAGGGAAGAAGAAAAAAAAAAAAGAGGCATATCTTAGGGGTTGTTTCAGACTGTTTTCTTATCTGTGTCACATGGCGTCTCATTACCGAGACATGTGAAACGAGGAGATGGATAGCAGCACAGTAACGTTTCTGGGAATGTCTGAAGGACCGTAATGATATTTAGCAAACATATGATCTAATTACCGCTAAAGGCATTTAACTGACCAAACGACTTTTATTTCTTGTTTGAACATTTAAATAATTTCCGCTCAGTTTTCACTCAGGAAATTAAGCACTCATAGAGACAGTGTGCCAGTAATATCGCTAAAATATCTGTGTGTGACCTCAGGCATTTGGCCTCTCTCATTCCAGACACCTCTTTTGTCCATCGCCTTCCCACAATTCCCTGCGGCAGATGTCGGTGCTTAGAGAAAGTAAGCAAAAAAGGGACAAAAAGAGTGGGGCTAGTAACAGATGAGTCCTAGTTTTCACTCCAGACCCATTTCAAGAATAATGACCTATAGAAAGAGTAAAGGGACAAAAGAAGAGAGAGAGACAGAATCGGGATCACGTTTGAATTTATAAGCGCCACTGGTGAACGTTCTGTCATCTCTGCCGGCTATCTAAACTGGTTCTGGTGGTAAGACACTAAATATAGATATCACTTTTATGCTACTGCCCCCCCCCCCCCCCCCCACACACACACACACACACACACACACACACCTCCAACTAATATACCAGAGAGGGGAAGGACACATGAGAAGGTCATAGAGAAAAAGCGTCTCCTTGGACCGTGTAAAAAGACATTTCTCTCCATGTAGTCTAGCTTAAAAAAAAACAAAAAGCGTGTCATTAAGACAACAGAAATTCACACACAGCGATTCTCCATGACGGCTGAGCTGTGAGAGTAGAAAAAGGTCTGTCCATCATTTATTAATGATGCCGTGGAGACGGAACGAGCCGACCTGCCAGTGCTCCAGGCCCCCTGCTGCTCTGCGCCAGACTGGGCCAGATCTACACTTTCATCTTCTCTCAGTCCCAACCAAAGTCACGGTGGGCTTCCCAGCAGAGCGGTCCACTTCACATGGAAGAGTCGCAGCACCGCTGTGGTTCAGGTTTATGGGGTCATAATCGCACCAAGCCCATGTGAGTTCTTAAGTAGGGCAGCAGTATATAGCCAGTATACTGGTAACACTAAAGTTGCCATTAACCACACTAGTATAAGTGAAATTATTTTCATGTTATGGCCAAAAAACAATAAATAAACAATATTACAATTCTGTAATATTTTGTCTAAATAAATGAAAAATAAAACACTAAAATTAAAATCAATCATTTTAAATGCTGCAAGTAAATTTAGGCAATAGAATGAAAATAGATATTGATTTAGAGATTTGCTAAAGATTACGTTATTGAATTATTCGTGTTTTATATATTAACTGACTGAGTGTTGGATGATGGCAAAGGTAATCTAAATGAAAATATAGGGAAAATTAGCATAAACGATTGAAAATTCAATATTCAAGGACAAAAACTCAACTAATTATCGACCGATATATCGTGCATCTGATGTATGTCAAATTATGTACCATCTTTCCATGTGCTGTTTGGTATGATAATAAGCAGAGATGCATTAAATGGATCAGTGACAGCAAAGACATTTACAACATTGCAAAAGATTTAGATTTCAAATAAATGCTGTTCTTCTGAACTTTCTCAAAAATAATGGTTTTCACAAAAATATTAAGCAGCAAAATAATTTTCAACACAATTTTTGAAAGAAATAGAAATGTTTCTTGAGCAGCAAATTGTCCAAAGAGAATGATTTCTGGAAGATCATGCGACACTGAAGACTGGAGTAGAAATTCAACTTTGTCATCACAGGAATGCATTAAATTTTCAAATATATTAAAAATATTCAACATTTACTTGAATTGCAATAATATCATTTCAAAATATTACTGTTTACTGTACTTTTATCAAGTAAAAGCAGCCTTGGAGAGACTTATTTCAAAAACATTATAAAAATCTCACCAAGCCCAAACTCAGCATTTTAACAAGTAAAATCTTAAATTTATTCAGATAGCCTATATAAAACCAAGGTCACCAGTAGACACAGAGTGAATGTCTCCCTCCAAACCCTGATAGACTTCAGCTACGAGGACTGGCTCAATCCCTCCTGCTTTGGTAACCCGATTTTTTCTCTCTCTCTCTCTCTCTTCATGACACTCATGCCTTCGTTTATCCTTCATGAAAGCTTTCTCTGACAACAGCAGGGTGTCGAAGTATGATATGCCCTCTGAAATCCCTCCAGACCATGATGGAGAGAAGTCAAATGATGCTTTATATTGTCAAACTACATGAGTATCTCACACTCCTTGTACATGGAGACATCATTTCCGCTGAGTGCGTGTATGTAAGCAGTGATATGTTCAGAATCCGCTGACAGCTTAGCTCGTTAACAGTTGCAATTTGCATACTCATGCCCTCTGGTAATCACCTGACAGGAATGTGAAATAGAGGAAGAAAACGACAAAAGCAGCTGTGCCACTACATTCTGCCATTGGCTTTTTTTTCTGTGACAGAAAGATGCTTTCTTGTTACTGTCTTTCTCATTCTTCATTCTCCGTCTTTGTTCCTGTCTCTCTTTCTCGCTCTTTTGACCTCTTTGCTAATAAAAGATGCTGTAAGCTTGTTGCCAGACCTCGTGAGAAATGCACTTTGTGAATGTGAAGAGCTGTGTTCTGCCTCTATCTAGTGGTGACGAAATGCATTGCAAGTCAGGTTACATTTTAGTACATTTCTATTTCATCAGATTACACAAATCATTTTCAATGGCCATTAATGGAGAAAGATGCTTTTGGCATAGTAAATCTCCTTGTGAGACTCCTTGAATTCTCATGTTGTGTCAGTCAGAGCTCTGATGATGTCGATTTAATGGCTTGAGCTTTCAGATAGAAAAGCAACATGTTCACAGAGTAACATTTCGCTCATGTGTGTCTTTACAGGTCAAGCTTCCGTTCCCTGTCGATCAAATCACAAATCTTCCACGCAACGACTTCCAAATGATGGTGAAAATGCACAAGCTGACCTCAGAGCAGCTGGAATTCATCCACGACGTGCGCAGACGCAGTAAGAACCGCATCGCGGCCCAGCGCTGCCGCAAGAGGAAACTTGACTGCATCCTGAACCTTGAGTGTGAAATACGCAAACTGGTGAGTAGCTACACAAACACCTCTCCCTGACTCGGTCCAGTCGTGACAGAACATCTTTATTGTACACATCGGACACCAGGTTGTTATCAATCACCGTAAGCGGCAGGGGACCTTATCTCCTAGGCTGTCACGTTGCCATGGCAGCACAGCAACCTGTCAATCACAGAGCCGGTCCCATGCTGTTTTCGTGATGGAGGCGGAGCCGGCTGTCTTTGATGTGTGAAGCGATGTATGTGCATGAAGCCTGACAGTCTGTGCTTTGATGCCACATGCGCATCCTCCGTATAATCTCGCAGAAGGCAGCAGGAGAGATGCCTCTGCTACTCTTCTCCTCCTCCTTCTGCTCTTATCTTGAAGTTTGACAGCTATATTAAAGCACAACTGAAATGAAGTTGTCGAATGAATGAATTTATGAAGATGGGAAGTGCGTGGATCTCCATGGAGATTGAGAGCGGGAAGACAGTGTTAGTGCTGCAGGGTGACCTACATATCTCAGCTGGTCCCTATAGATCACTGTACGTTCATAACAAAGTGCACGCATGCTTGTGGAGCAGGTTTTGACTGTGTTGCGAGGACAAAATGTCCTTGCAGGCATTGTGGGCATCCCCAAAAATCATTAAAGGGATAGTTCATCCAAAGAAATGAAAATGTTGTCATCATTTACTCACCTTCATGTTGTTCCAAACCTGTAGGAGTTTCTGTCTTCTGTTGAACACAATGTTGGTAACCATGGACTTCCATAGTATTTTTTTTTTTTCCTACTATGGAAGTCATTGGCTACCGTCAACTGTGTGATTACCAACATTCTTTAAAATATCTTCTTTTGTGTTCAAAAGAAAAGAAACTCATACAGGTTTGGAACAATTTGAGGGTGAATAAATGATAACAGTATTTTCATTCTTGGGTGAACTATCTCTTTCAGTATAGACGCACTGAATTATGTTAAATTAAAACCAGCATAATGTACATATTCTCAAAACGTAGTTATTTCTGCAGAACTGCTTTATAGTCGCTGAACTTACTGACCCCAAATTGTTAAATGGTACTTTTTATATGTACATACTGTTCAATGCAAACAATATTTATATTCAGTATGGTGATTTTTTTTCACTGTACAAAAACATTCACAAAGACAATATCATTGAAATATTTTAGCGAAGCAGAAGAGCATGACATCTGATGTCATTTGAGGGTCTTAATGAAAATGCTTAAATCTTTCAAATGTATTAATAAGTATAAACTGTCACTTGACCTACAAATCTGCAAGAAATCTTCTCTGCAAAATGATTTCTAAAAGGGTCATGCAAAAATCATGGTTATTTATTGGTCGAAAAGAGTGAAAGCTGCAATACACACAGCTTTAAAATGTGTGTTTTATGTGTGTCCGCCCCACAGGTGTGTGAGAAGGAGAAGCTCTTAACGGAGCGCAACCAGTTGAAGGCGTGCATGGGAGAGTTATGGGAGAATTTCTCCTGTTTGTCTGAGGAGGTGTGTCGAGACGTGCAGCTGAGCCCAGAACAGGTCCATCACTACTGCCCCATACTGCGCCCCGGCAACACCGCCTCCGTCGCCCCCGGCACCCAGGCCCTGCCCACCGGCAGCATCGACCTCACCACTTGCTCCACCCCCGAACAGAGCTTCCTCAAATCAGCCACTGCAAAAGACGGACAACCGCGACCGGCCCAGTGGAAGACCGGAAACGGCTCCGAAGACGTAAGCAACGACAGGGAGGAGCAAGAGGCCGGCTCCGCCTACCTAGAGGCAGGGCTGTCCCTGGAACAGTCCAATCAGACGGTGACAGTAGACTTCTGTCAGGAGATGACAGATAAATGTACAACCGACGAACAGCCCAACAGAAAGGACTGTACCTAATGACGGTGGTTTCTCTGTGTTGATTTGTTTTTGATGTTTTTTTATTATTTAATTTAGTTACGTCTTCTGACAAACCCTCAAAACTCGAGGGCTGTTGAGATGGCCAGCCTCTGCCAGTGTTTTTGATTTTTTGTTTTTTTTTTATATATATTTATGTCTTTTTAATTGTCTTTTTTTAAACAAAGGTTGACACTACAGTTGTCTTAACAGCAGCAATACTGTTCTCCAGGTTTTCTCTCATTCAGCCATGGCAGAGTGGCTGAGACCTTCTCACAGAACTTCACGATGGTGCTACACCTTTCCATGACAGTGGCAACACTGTCTGTTTCCAATTACAGTCCATTCAGATGGGATGGGCTCTGACCACATCTCAAATTCAGACCTCTATGGACCTAGCAGCAGCATTTTGCTCTCTCTCTCTCTCTCTCACTCTCTCTCTCTCTCTCTCTCTCTCTCTCTCTCTCTCTCTCTCTCTCTCTCTCCCACCCTCCCACCCCACCTCCGTTCACTATTCCCGCCCTCTACCTCTGAATCTCTATCACTCCTTCTCTCGTCTCCTTCTCTTTGTGGCCCTTGTCACAGTAAATTCAAACTCAGGAAATATTCTGAATGTTCAGTATAACTCATGAGAAAAAAAAATAATACAGAATTTTTTTTTCTACAGCAGCTAGACTGTAAATGTCCATATGCAAAAATGTCTTCTGCATCATACGTTTGTAGTGTCTGTGTACCGCAACACTTAATTTGTACAGATGGTGGTATCTAAAAACATTCCTCCTTTGCCTTCCACAGCACTGATACGAAAGAAAGTACGACGGAAAGACGAACGATTCGAATCGTAGTTTCGGCCACCTTTTGCGTCAGCAATACTGTACCATTGGATGTTTTTCGAGAAGTGCTTGCTCGGCAGAAAGCGTATTGTAAATAGTACGGCGCATGGAGACGGTCTCGGTAATATTGTACAGGTAGAACTTTAGATGGATTTTTCCGTTGATTTGTTTTTCTTTTCTTTCTTTTCTCTGGGGTTTGATCAAGCACCTTTTTGTCACGAAGGGAAATTTGTTGCTGTTTCCTGTCTCGAATGAATTCCCCATGACGATGGGTGTGCTTAAACTCAGGAAACTCAGCATTCTTACACTCACGCATGCACACACACGCTCGCATACGACCCCCCCCCCCGGTGCAGCGCATAGAGCCCCTTGCATGTAATCTGGATGTAAATGGCGTGCGTAGTGGTGAGCTGTTCTCCTTTAAATGTGAAAACGTGCTCTTTTATCAGTATTTACAGAGTGCTTGCGGACCTCCGTACAGTATTATCTAAAGCAAACGTCATCACAATCCCACACCCTGTCAGTTTCGCCCCCATTTTACCGCTCGGACAGGAACAGGAAAAATGACGTTTTTGACTCAATTTACTTCCCTCAGCACTCTTTGACCATTTAGCACTTCGGAAAGGGTAGATTTCTTTTTCAGGACCCTAAAAAGTCTGAAATTGAAGCACTTAACGCGGACACTTAAAAGTGTCTCTCCTGGCAGATGATCTTTAATGACGTGGTATCTTATAAAGAACGTTTTCAGGTTCATTTAAATAAAAATTTAAAAAAAAGATGAGGGAATGTTCAAATTGCGTGTTTATGGAAGACACTAAAAAGCTATTTTAGAGAGCACCGAAAATCCGCTCTGAATTGGATGGAATAAAACCCATTCTTTAAAGTCGTCCTATATTTCCCTTTATTGTATATTTGTTAGACACGTATATCCATACTAATGGGATTGCATGCTGCCTGTATGTTTTATATAGTTTGTTTAGAGTTTCTTTGCCTCAAAATGTAGGCCTCGGAAAAACGGGTTGAATCCCGACGAGTTCACTCTGGTTTAGTTGAGCAAAAACTAAGAGTGTTTATCTTTTTTTTTAATCTTTTTTTTAAAGTAATGCAACACAGTTGGGAGTGCCACTCATTTGACATAGTTCCATGTATTATTTGAATGACCTTTAACCCCTTAGAGCTCTATGTGTGCGTGCTTGTGCTTTTGCGAGTCTGATAGTTTGATATTCAGACACGTTTCAAGTTGTATTACATCCCCTCCCCCTCTCGTATGCAAGCACACACACACACACACACACACACACATGAACACGTCACACTGGGTGGAGTGTCTCTCCTAGGGATGTAGAATCTAGAAGTGTTGTGATGGATAGTCGTGCTGTTGTTTTCATTGTGGCTCTGTTCTTTTTCTCTTTCTCTTTTTCTGAAGAAATTTAAACAGTATTTGCCATTTCTAAATTGTAATCAGGTACAAGACTAGAACTAAAGATTTATGGGTCCAAGTGGACATTTGTGCACACATATGCAAATCATCCCTATAATGATGCGTTTTTCTTATTTCTTGTTGTATAAATAATGAACAATGAAGTGTGGAAAGCATGACCTTCCACTTGACAAGCACACTGTCGTACACTTGAGAATCTATGTCCACAATTTTGACATTTCTGGAAAAGAAAAAAAGGTCACACCTGCATCAAGGCTATCCAAAAACATTTTCCCAAATCTGCTTTTATTTATGTTCCACGCATAGCAATGTATTTACTTGTGTATTTCTGGGCCGTACATGATACGGCTGATTCCGCACGCTTGCACACTTGGCCTTAAGAGCCTGGGGATGCTTCGGTTCAGACGTGGAAGAAACCGAGAGTCTGGGTGACAAGGATTGGAATTCTGACCTCTGTTAGCCTCTGTTACTAAAAGCTGCATCATGTTTGCCTCCACGGTGACTTCAAGGGTTCATCCTGGTCACAGAAAGCCTCACAAGGTTAAATAAGCTTATTAGCTCTCCTCTCAACAACACTTCTGCAAGTTTTTGTTGTTTTACAGGGGTTTTATTTTCATATCGGACTCGTGGTTGCTCTTGTATCTTGTCTCAGGGTGTGTGCCAACGTTATTTTTGTTATTTGGTTTTCAGACATTTTTGATGGTAGCTGGTGAGCTCAGCTTTCATTTGTCACTTATTTTTGTGTCTTGCATTTTTGTGTCTTCTTATAAAGCTAATGGGTGGGTAGCGTGTTTTTTTTTTTTTTTTTTCTTTCTTTTTTTTTCCGAGTTTCTAAGCTAAGAATAATTGACGAGTAGAGAAAACCAACTAGATTTGCACAATTCTTTTGGATAACAAAAAAAAAACCCAACAAGGGCTATGGAATATCTCGAAATAAAATCCAGCAATTCATTTTTGGTTGTAAATTGGCTGCTACAGCTAATCGTTTAAGCTTTTGGGCTGCAATTGCAGTCAAAAGACGCGTATTTTAAGCTTCGGTAAATGTATCGAGAACAAATACTGTACAGGAAAACACCCTACATCTCTTCATCTGCGTGAGCTCAAGTTTAATGTCGTTTGAATAATTTGGTCGGTTTGTTTAATTCGTGCTGCTTCTCAGAAATATGAACACTGGCGTTCCAAAGGGTTGCTCGAAAACTTTGCCTTTTTCACAATTTGCTTAACTTTATAAAACATTTAGTATTCGGACTGAACGCGCAGAAAGAAAACGGCGCAAGGAAAAGGCAAAATGTTTACAAAAAGGTCGTGTCGTGTTTTATGAGAATTTTGCCATGTACATAGAAGACGTGAAGCTCGTTCGAATGGATAGGTTTAGCATTCTGTCTCTTTGTTTTGTATGTTTTTACAAGCGAACAGAGAAATGGCCGTTTGATAACTATGCTCCTTTTCCTCAAGTTGTCTTTTCGCCCGACGGGGATGCTCCAGTGTACCATGAATACAAAGTGCACCTCCAACTTTGCCTTAGAACTTCCAGAGGCCATAGTTCACATTCAAGTGAAGTGTGTATGCAGGGGCTGTGAGCCCCCATGTTTCGGCTAGCAGAGCGGACTCTCTCTCACACTTATCTACCTGTGAAATCCTTCATACCTCTCATTACTGGTCAATGACTGTATCAGCAAACTGCATCAGGTGTTTTTTCTACATGCTTTTTACACAGATTATATGGATTATTGTATTGGTAGATTTTGGTGCATCATTTTTAATGGAATAGCTCTTTGGCTAGTAGTCACACGAGTTGTTTTCTTCTCTCTATCTCTCTTTCTGACTCTTTATCGCATTTTTTCTAGAAGACTGTTTTGTGTTAATATTGTCAATTTGAGGTAGCTGTTTCTTTGCTTATTCTGTACTAAGAGTTTTTACTTTTTTTCATTTTGAAATGCTACATGACCCTAATGAACTTAATGACTTAAAACCATTGTACATACGGTATTGTGCAGGACTCATTTTCATGCATTTCAATTGCTAGTGTTATATAAATTACAGATTTTGTCTAGACACCATTTCTGTTTATGAAATAAAGAAACATATCATGTACATTGTGTTGGGATTGCTTGATTCTCCTCTCATTGTTATAATATAGAAAAACGTTGTGCCTATTGTGTGCTGACAATATGTAATAATAATTTAGACAAATAATTCATTCAGTAATTTTGTCCTATAAAATGATTCCTGAGATGAGGCAAGTTGAGTTTTTAAACTACTAACATGTCCTCATAAAAGCAGAGGTTAACTTTGAATTCACAGGCAAATTGGATTTTTACATTTTGTCAGCACCATCATATATTTATGATAATAAATGAGGCAAAGTCAGAGTCACCTGTCATTCTGAAGCCATCTTTACAAATTTGACTTGTTTTGAGTTCTAAAAGTTCTACAGTGTTCTACAAAATCTTCAATTCATTTGTGTGTGTGTGTATATATATATATATGTATATATATAATTTCTCTCTCTCTCTCTCTCTCTCTCTCTCTCTCTCTCTCTCTCTCTCTCTCTCTCTCTCTCTATATATATATATATATATATATATATATATATATATATATATGTATATATATAAGAGCTAAGTTTAGATTCCCCTAGATGCAGTAGGACAGCAATCATATGTTAATGAGGTCCGGGTCAGCCAATTTACTGAAATCAGTCAATAGATCTGTTTGTTGCCACTAACGGAAACTTAATTAACTTTGATCGGTAGTGCACTGACAAAAGACATGTATTAGGACAACATACAATAATAAAACAAGCAAAAACAGCTGCTGCACATTATTCTAGTGTTAAAGGTATAATATTTTGATATTTTTTAGTTTGCCACCAGATGGCAGTGTGGCACTTTCTTGTCATAAACCTGAACTCACCTTCTCTATTCATAGTTCAGTCGTGACTGGCACGGAGACCGGGAGGGCAAAACATCCTTAGAAGTGCATTACAGGCCTGTCAATTTTCCATCACAAAAGAAGAAAAACAAAAATCTGAATAGGTGAATTAAAAGCAGTATTACTTCATTAGAATTGTGTACAAACCTGCGGCTGGCGGACACTGGAGGAAACCCTTGTTTTGCCTTCTAGGTGGGCGTTCCTAAAAGTAAGTGACGTCATGTGAAAACTATAAATATAAAAATAAAACCGTTTGCGACTATATAAAGGGATGGATTTGAGAGATTTTGTTTATGTCTTAAATAATGAGGAAAGGCAACCAATAGTCTGACGGTGAATACAAAAGCACTTTTTATCCCGGAAACAGGTGTTGCTCTCTAAAAATGTCAAAGCATGTTTTTACAAGACTTTAAAGAAAAGAAATTACATAAAATAAAGCCCTTAAATCTTGTCTGATTCAAACACTTCCAAAGATAGCCACCACCATCTATGAACTATAAAAGAGAGAGAGACTAAGCATAATGGTTGTGAATGCGTTTATTGCGTGTTAGCACTACAGTATGTAAGTCAGTTGAATTAATTATGGAGTCAGTGGAATACAGAGCAATTTCCATCTTTGCTATCTGCTTAGAGAACAGTTCCAAAATGTCATTTTTTCATGATTGAAGACAGTTCCAGAATCATGCTCTGAAAAAAAGAGAAAGAAATTATTCATATTTACTGCATGAGTCATTAGCCTGCATATCGTATTAAAAAATCCACAATACATTGTGAACTTTTTTTTTTTTTTTTTTTTTTCAAATTTTTGTTGGTTATTTTTTACACTTCTTTAGAGCAAAATTAAACCAATTAATGTAAACGTACATCAACATTTAACGAAAATTCGTCCTCAGTTGTTATGATGGACATTTTTTTGACTGTTTGTTGACACTGTTCACAACACGTCTAGCATCCGGTCGTTCGGTCTCACATTACTTCTTAATGTCACTGTTTCACTCATGGTTTGCTGCACTACTGAAAAACATGATCCAAACCTATATCTCCATATCACAATCTTAGTTGGCCAGACAGTGATTCATCTTTACTAAATCTTTAGATTTTGATGTTTGGGACGCCATGAGCCCGGAGACTATAGTGTAGATCGTGAGCTTTTTAAAAGTTTGACGTTTTCTCACTTGAGAAACAGTATTTATTACGTCATGACTTAACAAGCGAATAGTGGATTATATGTTCCTCTACTCACCATTGACATTCTGCGTCCACTGGCAGGGGGTGGTGTCATAGCAGGACTCTCCCCTTGAGCTATACGGTTGGCCTCCGTGTCTGATCCACTCTTGGAGGCTGGACTGTCAGACGGACTCTCTGAAAGCCCCCGTGACATAAAGCTTGCTTTCCTGGCAGTGGGGTAGGTTCCGCTCTCTGGGGAATCACTCTCCTCACTGAAGTCTTTACATTGACTGACACGGCTCTGCTTTCGTAGTGCTGCTGGTATCTCTATGTGACTGGCTCTTAGTGAAGCTCTGGGCTGCTGACTAACATTTCTGAGTTGTCCAGAGCCCTTGGGCCCAGACTCCTCGCTGCTGCAGGAGTGCAGACGGCTGTCTAAAGTGGACCGCCGTTCTGTGGCTCCCAACTGTTGGAGAGCCTGAAATTCGGGCTGGCTAGGAAGCCGATTCTCCCTGGGGGGTTGCTCAGATCCATTAGGGTCACCTTTTGGCACCTCGTGGCTAGGTTGATGACCAGCCATCGGCATATAGAGAGGCAAAGGTGCCATCTGTCCATCTGGCACCACTGTGAAGGAAGTGTGCCTCAAATGCATATGTTTTTGTGGTGAGGAATTGGTAAGGATGCATACTTGTTGGACCATGGAGTTTTTCTTTGACCTGCAAATGCTATCTTCATCTCCATTGTACTTGGATCCATAGATGGTCTGCTTGATCTTCCTCACACCAAGATGGAATATCTCTAGGAGATTCAGGAACAGGGACACCCCTGCAATGACCAGCATGAAAATCATAAAGATGCTCTTCTCCGTCGGCCGTGAAACGAAGCAGTCCACACTGTTGGGGCAAGGGTCACGCTCGCACTTGTATAATGGCGCCAGTCCGATACCATAAAGCACATACTGCCCCACTATGAATCCCACCTCCACCACTGACCTGGTCAAGATATGCAACACGTATGTGCGCAGCAAGGAACCCCTCAGAGGAGCCTTCCTCACTTTCTTTTGCTCTTCCAGCTTCTTAAGCTCCTTCTCTATCCTTTTGTGGTCCTCCATAGCCTCCGTCTCCTCCAGCTCCACTTTCAGCTGAGCTTTCTTCTTGTGGCGCTCCTTCTCCAGCGTTCGGAGCCGGTAGAGTGCATGGCCCATGTACACCAAAGATGGTGAGGAGACAAAGATGATCTGTAAGACCCAGTATCTGATGAGAGATATGGGAAACGCCTGGTCGTAGCAGACGTTCTTGCATCCAGGCTGCTCTGTGTTGCACACAAACTCACTTTGCTCATCGTCCCACACGTCTTCCGCAGCGACACCGAGCACGAGCATACGGAAAATAAAAAGAATGGTAAGCCAGATTTTGCCCACAATGGTGGAGTGAATGTGAACCTCCTCCAAGATACCCCCTAACAAGTTCCAATCTCCCATTTTCACATGGCCTAAAACTGAAGGAGTGAAGATTATAAATAACTACAGCAAAATATTGTTTATTATGTCATTTTAAAAGATAGATGGATAGATAGATAGATAGATGGATAGATAGGCAAAAAAAGGTTACATTAATTCCACCAATAAAAAAAATAAAAACTTACGTTTTAGAGGAATTCACAGAACACTTGCTGCATCAATTCATCACACTAAAAAAATATCATACAACTCCAGTATCCTTTAATCCTCGTGGGAGTAATTTGTACTCCTCTGTGGACATCGCTTTGTTGAATGAAGTCCAGTTTCGCTGTGCATTGAACTCATACAATGCTGCTATCGATCTGTAGGCTGGACGATACCCCAGGGCGCTAAATTGCATCACAACTGTTGAGGGCAGGTCAGGGGGAACATACAATTCCAAAATACCCCATGACCTGTGTGGAAATGTGCCAAAGTGTTTATGTTCGGGAACTGTAAAATCTGAACACTATCTTAACGTTAATGCAATATATGTACTTAAAATATTGGCTGTTTGGAATAGCATTCTGACACGCTACTCTTATTATCATAGTGTACTATAAAGTCTGCATACAGCAACCAGTATGCACATTTTTAACATACGCAGCGCACAGATAACTACTACTAAGGCCAAAATGTACAAGTATACATGAAATCATGTATCCTATAATGCAATGTGTTTGACTTGACCTTCCATTTCCAGTGTGACAAGTGAACTGGAAATAATTATAGCAGCAACTTTATTATCTTTATATTGACTCATGTTATTGGATTTCCAAAATAGTGTAAAAAAGAGATTTTTTACGCTACATTAAATGTGCAAAATTGCACATTCATTGTGATGAGGTCATTTGACAACAATGTAGCACACTGCTTCTTGAAACATTTATTGATGCATAACATATAATGTTTCATTAATTCTTAAAAATAAGCCAGAATCCCACTCTGAACATATAGCACTTGTGTCTAGGCGAGACATAATGATCAATGTGCCATGTCCGATTTTATAGTCAAACGCTTGAAGGGCTATATTTGGCTTGTCTGAGGGTGATGTAATAAGAGAGAAGCTGAAAACCACCTTCAAGAATACAAGCCAGTTAATAGCTAAGAGTAGATATGTAATTAACTGTGGAGTTTAACTGCATACCGTACACTCCACTAGGTGCAAAGTTCAGATTTAATAACAGCCTGCTGCTGAAGCTCATTTACAGTATTTATCTTCACACTTACCTTCTATAATGTTTTGTTTTAGTTTATTTAAAAATGTTTTTGCTAGATGTAAATTATGTACTGGTACACTCAAGTCATTTAGTTTACATCAGTGTGAACAGAAGTTGAATTTAGATTTCAGACAAGGTTGCCAGGTTTGAGAAACAAAACACACCAAATCACGGCCAAAACCTGCCCAATTGCGTTCTGTGGAGGTTTAAGGGTAAAAAATAAAGTCCGTTTTTTTTGGGGGGGGGTTCTGCTTCAACACGTGAACTTAAAAGAAAAACCCGGCAACAGTGTAAAAATAGCCCAATTCCACAGGAAAACCATGGACTTGGCAAGACTGATTTCAGAGGTGAAGTAAGGTTAAAAGCTGCCAGACTGTGACCTAAATATCTCACTTCTGCCTGGATCATAGTATTGTCAGTGAGCTGTGAATTGTTCAATGAATCACTGAATTTATACCTTCTGTAATACAAACTACAACAGTAAGCCTAAACATGGTGATATTTAACAAACTTTATACATCAACTAAAAATCATTGACACTCATTAGTTAATTATAATTGCAAACCCGAATATCTTTTGTTTGGCATTTCGTTTTGATATTTTATATAAAATTGGTTTCAGACAGTATATATAATCCTGTGATTTGGCAAATATTATTCTGAATTCCCTAATCCAAAATAAGAGCTTAGAACCAAAAGTTTAGATAAATCTTAGATGCAGTTTGAAACCCGCTAAATATTAATCTCAAAAGGAACTTGCCATAAGATTTCATAAATAAGATTTATTTCAAAAGACGGAAAGATTTGTCAGAACTTACAAATATTTACAAAATTTATTTCTAAACAACATACAAGGTATTTTTCCCACAACTAGGTTTCTCTCTTTAAGAAAAAATAAAATTGTTTAAAAAAATGATCATAGAAAAATCTGTGTTCATTTCAGCTTTACAAATATATACACATGGAAACACTCCCCTTATTTATTACCTACAAAAACAAAATAACTGTATCCTTAATGTCACTGCTAAATCCTCAATATGAAAATATCAAATTAAATCTTTCAGGACAACTTGCGTAACAAAGACAATTGCAGACAAAAAAAAAAAATTCTCCATCTCTACATTTAGAGCCCCGTTACTCCTACAGCAGCAAGGGGGGGGGGGGGGGGATAAGTGATCAAAACTTGAGGCCATAAACATTTAGGTTGCATTTTAAAATCATTTGTAGTTCAGAGGTAGGTTTAAAAGGCATTGCAAATATCACAAAAGTAAACTTGTAATACAAGTTAATGTCCTTTAAATGCTCTTTGTGTTCAACTGCATAAAAACATGACAACTATAGTACTTAGTGCAATGACTATCTTGCCAAAATAATGAACAAGTAAATTCTAAGGCATCATACAGGACTTTATGCGCTGAAAACAGTATGAAGCACAATTTATCTACTTTGTTGTGTCCGTTTAGGTCCTTGACACAGATTAAATGTAAATATCAGAGTAGACAACACTGCTAATGTTTGTCTTGTTAATAAATTCTTCAAAAATGTTGCCTCCTCTGCAGTAATTATCAATGTTGGTAATCTAGAAAAAACAAACAACAAAAAAAAAAACAACAACATCTAAAACAGATCATAGCATTTACAGCAGATCTTATGGTGAGTTACAACTGTAAGTGCTTTTTCAAAAAGATGGACAACAGAAAATACACTGATCGTCATATTCAATGTATTATAATTCTGCAGTCGGATGCTGATGCAGACATTGAAATCTCCATAGACTTCTTTCCAGAGTCTTTTTTCAAATTCAATCTCGTTCTTGTTCAATCAATTCTCCATTTTCTCTTTCTTCTTGAATAACTTCATCAATTGAGAGAATCGCTCTTCAATCTGTCAAAAAACAGCAATCGTTAGTTTCTGAAAAAGCAGTCAGCTTAAGTCATATTAAACAAAACATACCTGCTCTGTTGACTTCTTCAACCTTTTTGACAGAGCAGCAAATGTTTTGGGTGAAGTGCCCTTCATTTTAAGTTCGACGAGTATGTCCCGATCTTCATCCCTACAAAAGACATAAGCTTCTTCATAGGTTTCTTAAACTTAAGTACAAAAACACACATTATGCACACAGAATTGATAACATAAATCAAGAGAGGAAATTCATTGAACTCACCTAGTCCATGTCACCACCACTTCCCCTTTCTTCCTGATTACATTCTTAGCAGACAGGCTGCTAGGGGACACCTGGGGCATTGCCGTTTTTGAGCCTTTTTCTTTGGAGGATTTTGACCTTTTCTTATGCCTGGACTTTGAATGTTTATCTTGAGATTTATCTACCTTTCGGCGCTTTGCTTTTGGCTCAGATTGGTGCTGCTTGCGTTTCTTTGACACCCTCTCGAATTTAGACTCTGGTGCTCTTGGGCTCTGAATTGTACTCCTTGCATTTCCTGACATAACCGCTGATGTTTCAGTCTCTGCTGCAGTGCTTTCCTCAGGAGCAGTTACACATGCTTCAGTGGAAACAGGCTCAGCATTGTTGCAGGAGAAGTTTTCATCAAAAGCACCCTCAGATGAATATTTTTGGCTTGATTGTTGACTTTCTATTGCTTTATCTTTATCTATATGACATGACTCAATTACTTTGGTTGGGCTTTTGTTCAACGTCTCTCCAGGTGCAGGACACAAGTCTTCATGGATCAGAGCGAGATTAGGCTTAAGAGATGCCTCTGGACATTCAGCTAATGCAGGTACTGCTTTCTCTTCATTTTGTTTACTTTCAACTGGGCCAGTAGATGTTCGTCTTATTCGAACAATGAAATGATCATTCGACCTCTCCATTACCACAGCCTGCATTTGTAAATTGGGCTGGAATTGGAAAGTGGATGGATTAGAGCCCTCCCATGTCCTGCTGGGACTCGACCCACAACTGGAGTTGTCGGTGTCCAGAGAAAGGTGGATGTCCTGTTCAGTGGCATCTTCTCCGTCAAGAAGAGCGTCTTCACTATAATGTGCACTGAGGACACTGTTTGGGGCAGACAATGGCTGTCCAGTACCAGGGTGCAAGAAACTCAAGTGACTATCGGACTTTAATGGTGAGGGAATGGTAAGAGACACGGCTAGATCTTCCGCCAAGATAGAGAAGGATCTCTGAGAGATTACAGTTGACTGAACGGGAAGCTGGCATGGTTCAGAATTAGAGGGAACTTCTAACAAGCAGCTTTCATCGAGAATTGCTGGGTCTACTAGAATTTTGCTGTTTGAAGCAAACTTGTAGGGGGAAATGGAAGCCCAGGGTGTGATATATTTTGATGGGGTTGTCTTGTTAGGGGTCATAATGCCAATCAAACTCTCTCCTGGAAGTCCTTCTTTTCGAGGTGTGCTCAGTGGCCAACTTGTATTGTCCCCAACAGGTACACTGGATTCAAGCAAATCAGACCCTTGCAAAAGACACTTGAATATCTCTCCCATTTGAGAGTCAGATACCAAGTTGAAGGTTAAGCTTGAAGTCTGCTGTTCGGTTAGAATGTCGAAGTCCGACTTATCCTGAATCGATCCATTATGGGAGAGACGACGGACATAAGAAGAGCTTCTGTTGCCAGATTCTGAGGTACCTTCGTGTAAAGGCCTTTCAGAGGACGCTGAAGTAGGAAGTTGATGTGATGTTGTCACCTTTGCAGGCTGATCATCTTCATTCATGACAGCTTTTATATTTTTACCTCTGCTCCCAAGGCCCCTGTGAGGCAGACTATTTGGAAGGGCCTCTCTGACAAAACTTTCTGTGTCAACTTTTGACTGCTTGGCCCTGTAAAGATCCCCAGGTCTACTGAAATGTTCTTTATCTACCACCTCACTTTCAACCTCTTTTCTTTTAGGGGTTGAATTTTTATGTTCATATGAGGCATTCTTGGATGGCTCAGACTCACTTTTGAGTGCTGTCCTCAGTTCCTTGAACAAGAAATCAAACTGCCCGTCCACAAATGTCCACAACTTCTGCTTGAGGTCTCCAGCTCTCTGCTCAAAGATACGATTGACGATTCCATTCTTGGTGACCTTGCTCATGATTAACGAAATAATATTATTAAGTCTAACTTTAATGTCATTACCTTGGCAGCAGAATTTATCCAAGTCAACCGCATTGATGAATTCTATAAAAGAGGCTTGAGACATATCCACTATACAGCAGAATGCAGTCTTGGTGACATTTTTCTGAAGCTTCATGTACTTTTTCCTCAACTCAGCTCGAATAGATCCTAACATGTCCATAAATCCGTCTAGCGTATAGACCGCTGATTTCAATGGTGGGCTGACAGTTTTAAAGCGTCTCTTACTTGAGGTGGGACTGTCATTAGAAGCAGACGACTTTGAACACTTGCTTTGCTCTGAATATTTAGCAGGGACACAAGACTTCTTTTGGGACACTCTTTTTCCAACTGCAGGTAGCTTTGGATTTGGAGTCTTTGAGGTTGGTTTTTCCCTTTCTCTTGGAGGAGTCTGAATAAACAAAGGTCCCTCTTCTTCACTCTCACTCACTATTTCACCATCCTCCAGCTCATCGTCCTCAGTTCCACAAGCTGAGAGGTTATCTTTTGTCCCTTTGTAGGTGGAAGCTGTGACAGAAGAGTCAGGTGACTTATTCTCCTTGTTCATGTCCATATTTACTTCATCCTTATCACTGCCAGCTGTTACAGTAGAGAGATCTTGAAAAGAAATAAAGAAATTAACATTTATAAAGATGTACACCAACACCTATTGGGCCAATTACTGCAAGAATCAAGCAAACATGCTTTTCAATCAAATGTTAATGGGATAATTAGTGCAATTTTGGCAATTACGGGAAACTTACAATATTAAACAAAGCAATACTATCAACAAAAAACAAAACAGAATAACACTAACCTTTGATAAGACTTTTGACATGTGGTTGCTTCTCAGCACGCTGAGGCTGTACTTTTTTCACCTGACGGACTGGGCTTGTGAGAGGGCTGATGGGCTCTGGGATAACTCTGATGTTCCTCAGGGTAAGCATCATGGAGTCTTCATCGTGGCAAAACACAACAGGGTTCAATGACTTTGTCTGTTCTTCTTTATCTGTGGAATCTGGCTCTAAGAAACCAGGTTGCGAAGATGACATTGTACCCTCTCCAACAGTAGTGCTATCATTTGGAGCCATAGTGTTTTGACTCCATAATGGACTTTGAAGGGATATTTCAGACATTTTCACATTTTCAGATGTATGTTGCATTTTAATTGATTTTGAATTTTCAAACGTTTCCCCTGCTCTCTTATTGTCCTGTTTTGAAGTACCCACTTGTTCATCACACATAAGCTTGCTTGGGTCATCTAGATCTGCACTAATTGTACTAGACGAAACTTCCATGTTGACAGAACTCCCAGAATTCCTAGAAGAATTAATCTTAGAAATACTTTGTGCTTTGTCAGAGCATGACACATCTTGACCAATCCCATTTGATGCTGGTAGTAAATCCTGAGACTTGGTCTGAGGATGTCTTTGGATTTCCATGTGAGAAGTCTCCTCAGACAAAGTGGAAGAAGGATCTTGTTGCCGACAACCATCAACTATTGAATCAGGAGTATTATCTGAAACTACCACTTCTGATGTTTTAGAGAGCAAAGTATTGGAGTAAACAGCATTATCTATAATTCCCAGAGAGTCTTCTGCGCTGTTCTCACAGACACGGTTTGGAGATTCTTTTATAAGGGTTAATTTTGATAACAAATCTTTGTCTAACACATTGGAATCTGAAGTCTTGCCTTTTTCCTCCTCTGAGGTTTTAACAACGGATGGCACTTTGTCCACAGCCTCTTGACTTTCAGTGGTATTCTCTTCTTGTACCTCCATATCTGTTTGTTCAGCTGAGGGCTTCTCAGAGGCTACAGCTGTGAAGAGATCAACAACTTGTCCAGTCTGCTTGCAAGAACTGGTAAGGTCTTCTGTTTCAGCTGCAGTTATGGCCTCAGGGTTCTTGACCATTTCCTCATCACTGTGCTGGCTGTTCTTCAATTCATCTATGACATAGAATTCCTCCCCAATGTCAGATAATCTTCCGCTATGAAATGAGGCATCTTCAGATGTTGCTTCAATGGCTTCTGTGGTATCGGAGGACTGCTTCTGCTTTTTAAGAGGTGATAGGGTGAGGTTCAATGTCTCCATGAAACTCAATTTTCTGTCTGGACTATTATCCTTGGATGTTTGGCAATGACTGTTGCTGGCAGCTACCGCTGATGGTGAATCAGTGTGAACAGACTCTAGATGTTTGTCCTTCTCATTCTTACTATCTTGACCTTTTCTGTCATGTTTGTGTTTTTTAGGAGAGTTCTTTCTGCCAGCTTTATTTTTTGATTCTCCATGCATCTGTACCCTATGCTTTTCCAAATGTCCACCTCTTTTTCTTTCTCTGTCCTTGTCTTCAAAACAATTCTTTTCAGAACATACATTTTTGACAGGGCATTTTAAATCCTCCATCGTTCTAGATCTAACGTAGCAATGAGACCGTCTGCTTGTTTGATGATGGCTCATCAATTCTGCTTGATGATTTCCCACTATAAACATCCTTTCGTTGAGAATCACATCTGGAAGAAGAAAAAGCTTGCCTACTGTCTAAGGCATCAACTTGTTTCTTAGATCTTTTATATCCATCTTTACTCTCCGTCTCCTTTGTACTCCTTCGCTCATATTCTTTGCTACTGTCTGACCTATTGCTGCTTCTTTCTCTACTACTACTACTTTCCTTCCAGTTGTTACCCCCATCTCTTTTACTCCTTTCAGTCTCCTTCGGCCTCTTTTGCTTATGGTCTTTGCTATGTTCCGTTCTGCCACTCCTCCTAGCTGCACTAGAACTTTTCTCCTCTTTTCTTCCATGACCACTTGCATCTCTTTTCTTCCATTTGTGGTTTTGGGAATGGCTTTCTTCATCCACAACAGTACAACCTGTACCTTTTGAGCTAGGTTGTCTCATTTCTCTGCTAATTCTGCCTGCATTTTGATTATGCATCTGCCCTTGACTCTGTGTCTCCACATCTGCTGCTGTCTGAACTAAACCTTTGGATGGCTGGGAAGAGACAGGTGGTGAGGCTCTGTGTGACAAGGAGGAAGGGCTTTTTGATTGTTCTGTACTAATAAGAATGACAGGAAACTCAGGTTGCAGATTTCTATTTTCACCAGACACAGGACCATTTTTTGCAAGCTCTTTTTCATTTATTTCTGACTTGCTTGAGTTGCCATCCACTTTTCTTTGAGACTCTGGTGACACATCCTTTTCCTTCGAGTTACAATTTTTGTCCCGACTTGTGCAATTCTGTGATTTTTCTAGCTTGTCTCTATGTTTTAAAGGACAGGTCTTATTTTCCTTCAAGCTACTCAATCCGCAATCAATAGTTGTATCAGAAGCCCTCGGTCCAGAGTTATTGGTTTTGGGAACATTCAAGACATCTGCCACTGTGGATGTGGTGGGATTTTTTATACTCCCTGATATTCTGTGAGATCCGCAGTCTTTCACTGGTTGAACAGTGAGGGTCTCCTGGCCAGGTGTAGCAGCAGATTCAATCTGACAGTTCAGAGGACTTTGAAGATCAGTTCTAGGGCATCTCTGGAGCACCTCAAATGGTTGTGGTGCTGCAGCTGGCGTGGTCGGCAGATATGCACAGCGATCCGACTCAGTGCTTCTGCCCTTGTGCTGATTTACTTCATTCATAGGATTATCTTGTCTAGCACCTCGTGATACTAAACCAGAACTTGTAGGATTGTTCAAACTGTGCCTTGTGTTTCCCGGACCACTTTCCATTTGAGATCGATGGAAATTATGACCATAACTTCCTCGACTGGACCTGTGATGGTAACACAAAAACCAGGGAAATGGCTGTTACAAAAAACCATCAGATCCTGTTTGCTGATCTTAGCACCAGAGCTAAAGTTTTTACCTATTGCTGAGTCTTTCAATCTCCTCATCCTTACGCACAAGCTCCATTCTAGCCGTCTTGATGAGAGAACAAATGTTCTTCTTCAGAAGTTTGTTTTCACTGCTCAGACTTGAATTCTTTAAATATAAAAAAGGTACAAAAAAACATTCTTTATTCCAAGTTTTTAACCAATTTGTGGGGGGATTCTTTTAGCAACAATATATAACAACGGCAGTTAAAAAAGTAAACACACCTTTATCTGCAGTAGCTGTAACTTTGAGAGAAGTTCCTTAACTTGTTTTTGTGCATCATCAAATTTTTGCTTTAACTGTAATAAAAGATAAGTACAATGTGATAATGTAACAGTTCAGTCCACTTGTTAACTTATAAAGAAAAACCAAATCAATAGCATGCCATGCAACCATATTCAAAGTTTAGAGTTCAAGTTATAAGACCTCATTGTAAATTCAAGTTACAGACCTCTTTGTAAGTTGCCTCCTTTTCTTCTTGTTCTTCCCTGATAATTTCCTCATATATATCCATCGATTCCATTGTCCGTGGGGAAACTAATGGGTTGACGTCGCCTAATAAAAAAAAAAAAAAATACAATAACTACAAAAATCTAAAAAGTTGTATCCTTCAATTTCTCTGATACTCATACATCAACAAATCATTATAATGAAGTATAACTAACTAAACCCACCTCGGTGCCAATCACCCTTAGGGCTGTTCTCCAGGCCAGAGTAAATGTCCACCGAGTCCTCATTATAATGCAAAGATGTACCTGCATCAAACATTGATATAGTCATAATGCAAAACAATTCCAGCATATTATACACATGTATGTTTTGTTTTCACAGAGCTGAACCTCTTAAAGAAACAAAAAGATGTAAACTAAACATTATCTGGATCAAATGACAATACATATAGATAAATATTAGAAAGCACCCTCAGGTGGGCTAAATGAAACAAGTTATTAATGTGGTCATTCCTAGCCTCGAATTTAAATGCAAATTTCAATTTAAATATCGCGCTGCTCATGCAACTGTTACAATTACCCATGTTTAGTTCATTTAGCGTGACCATTAGTAAAGTTGATTATCTGCCACAATGACAGTGTAATCAATATTACAGAGACATGGCAGAACAATACATAGCTGAAAATTAAATGTGCATATATAGACAAGAATGTGGTGTTGTTAAAGTATATCTTGTGGATTACTTGGACTAATCTAAAATAACTTTATATTATAATAGATAATACAATATTACTCTGCTGATCCTACCAGAAAATATGCTATATATGTACATCTGTTGAACTGTAGTCTTACCAGAGGACTTGTCAATAAGATCTCCACAATGCTCATCCATCAAGTCCATTTTTAGCTAATGAAAGACAATAGAACAAGAAGTTCCTGAAAACAGTGACATTAACAGCAACAGTGGGCATGTGTCAGTTCAACTACATCACTTCCTGTCATTTACTAAAGAAAACGTACTCAAGTCATGCAAAATCAACGTGACACTAAAAGAACAACAGAATCACCTTAATAATAAAGCTGAAAAAGCAACATATCACCCCCAAACCCCCACAATACTTCTTACACAAAGTATATTTGCAACTGTAAGATCGTGGATTTACACGAACTCCGACGAAGCGATCAAAATACATTATTAGTATAGTATGTGCACAGAGTGAAATTAAATTAAAGTAACGTTATATGAGCAGTACCTGTATCTCTGGTATTGAGCAAACGACAACAGGCGGACATAAAACTGTAAGATGGACCAAACACTGCACAGCGGAGTTCAGGATGTGACACTCATGCTATCATGAGGGTAAAATATAATTACCAGCCAATTAGCAACTTTCAAATCGCTTGTAGACAGCGATTTTAAAAATTTCTTGAAGCATATTTCCACCAGGTCCGCGCCATCCTCACACAGTACACGTTCGCCAAACAGGAAGTGACGTCATTTTCCCGCGGTCTCTCCTTAGATTAGCTAAATTTCACGTTTTGTAAGCAAACGGCAAAATAATGGAATGTTCATTTGTTCAATAATGGGTTGTTTGTAATTCGTACTAGTATGCATGCGTTATTTTAATTAAAGTTGACTGTTGTGAGTTTTTAACATGAGAATAGAAGACAGCTCAAAAAGTGTGACAGAAAATTATTTGGTAAAATAATCCAAATGAAATTTTTCCTTTAAATTCTTACGGTGATTGCTATTATGTTCATTGTTTGCTAAATATTATACAGATTGCAACGATAATAATTATGAATCAATCAATCATTTTTAAGCTTAAATCGAACTGTACATGTTCCATAATAATAATAATAATAATAAAATGTACTGCCCTTATTTCAAACATTAACTACAGTTATATTATAGACAAAAATGTCTCTTAAATAAGGTTACACTGCTGTGTTGTTAATTGACCACATTTAATGCATTTACATTTAGACTTAAGAACAGTGCCGCCCAAAATAACATATTTAGTCGAAATTATTGAACCGTTTTCACAGAAAAACATTTTAGCCCTGAGTTTGCGTGAGCTCGAGCTTCGCGACAAACACAGCCGAATGACCCGGAAGTGCTCTTCATTTACTCACATGTGGACAGGGATTTTAATACTGACGGGAACGTGCTCGCTGTGTTGTGTACAACCTGGACAGCAAAGCGAGTGATGAGTCTTGTGGTTCCCATCACGTAAAGTACTTGGAATATTAAAGCCTTTATCATCCGCAGAGACGTCGTCGGAAATCCCTATATTCGCGACAAATGATAGAATGGAAAACCTGGAGTTGAGCCTGACATCTCTGGGTGCAATCTCAAGACATATCGAGAAAAGTCACAACGAACTCAGCAAGTATCTCGCAAAACAGGTGAGACTGCATGGCCCGAGCACTTTAAAAGCCCGTTCGAAGAAGCTTTCATCTGTTTAACACACGCAGAGTACAGCGTGTCTGTCACACCACGTTTCTGTAGTACACATGCCACACCATTGGGTGTTTATACAGAGGCAATGCTTGAAATTCATTAGTTTCAGTAATAACTTACATTTAAGTGTTCTTAAATGATTCTATTTGGGAAACTTTGTCTTGTTTTTGAGCTCTATGGATTATTTTGGTCCTGTTGCAACATAGTTTCCATAGTTTGAGTTGTTGAAACATGCTTCCACTGTTTTATTTGGACAAGACATATAAGAGGCACTGATTACTTTAGTTTAATCAGGATTCACTTACATAAACCAGGTTATAAATGCATGCTTGAATATCTACCATAATTTGGAGCTAATCCAAAAGTATCCATATGGGTATTTTCTTTTAGGATTCCAACATAATGCACGACTGCTAAAAATAAGTGATTTTGTTGGACATAGTTCCAATAAGGATATGATTACTAATAACATAAAATATTACTGTAACACGTTTTAAATTGCATAATGCATATTACTCATCCTGTGCTTATTATTATTAGTATTATTATTGAGATCTATGAATTAACAAGAATGGGGGAACATTTGTTGGAATTTGTTCAGCAAGATCTTTTTAGATTTTTTTTTTTTGATTCCATTGGGTTACTTTATTATTATTATTATGTTTTATTCATTTAATTTGACTGGCATGAATCGTTTTGCTTGTAGATATGGAGCCAGCAGGACAGGCAGCGTATACTGGAATGTCTTGCGCAGCTCCTGTTGGAGAAGGAATACACTCTCCTCATTGCTCGTCACTTACGACCACTGATCCTGGACCTGTTGGAGAGGAATGCTGAGAGGATCAAACAAGACGTCAGGCTGAATCATGACCTCCACGAGCGCTTGTGTGTGGCTTTAAGCAAACTTCTCAACATCAGTCCAGATGCTCAAGCGTAAGTAATCCATCAGAATTTATGCACAGCAGGGTGGAAATATCAGGTCATTTTAACACATGGAAAATTAATTATAGATAATACAATTAGAAAAGTCATGGGAGTTGTTATTCCTTAAAGTATGCTAGTCTTGAAGATATTTTATTGGCTGGATAATTGCTCTTGTGTGTATTGGTTTATTTGTGAACAGTATTTGTTTTGAGTCAGTTCTTTTCAACCTTTCAAATCTATTAAACCAATTCATTAGTCTAAATTAGTTGTTAGTAAGTCTGTTTGATTTTGAATGATTTTAAAAACATAAATCTCATTTAAAGAGATCATGGAAATTCGTTAGTCAAAAAGTATGATGATGTTACTACCACTTCAGAACAAATATCCAGTATGTCATGACCAAATTTGAATTGTTTTCTCACAGGTTTGCAACAAGGTATTTCAGTAGCTCTCCTACAGTATTTCAGAGGCTCTTCTTCACCAGTGAAGAAGCTGCATCCATTCAGTATGGGCCCAGACGGATGAAACTACGGGACCTGATGGGGGCCACCCTCCGCTTCCTCCAAAGTGATTGTGAGAAGTTCCGCGTCCTGTGGGACTGGAGTGCCTGTGTTTCACAACTTCTCACCAGTGACGTCATGGTCAGAAGGTATAGCGATGAGTATATCAATCACAAGTTCACAAAATCATCAGAATTTGTAGATCTATATGTTTTCTCAATTTCTTTTTTTTCTGTTTTTTTTTTTTTAAGCTACACTGCCCAGTGCCTTGCCCTGGTGTCCCACATGACAGACAACCAGAAAACAATATTTTTGAGGAAGGTTCTTTCGAGTGAAGAGATTCTGCATTTGAAAATGAAGTAAGTTTGAATCTTATTTTAAGGTGATTTTTCTAACTGTTCTGAAGTTACTCACTGAAATTCTTAAAATGACAATATCACATCTTTGTAGGTCGCTGGAGGAGACACAGCAAATGGAAGTTGAAAAGGCTCTGGTTTTGGCCAATCAGGGTTCAGCAATATGGCGAAAAGACAGGGCTAATAAGGTCACTCGTGGTCAGGTGGTGACAGAAGACCTGACGCAGAGTGTCACTGTGGTGTGTGGGGTGATTCTACCTAGACGGACGCCACGACAGGATGAACAGGCAAGGCAGTCATTCAAAAAGACAATGTTAAGCTTATAAAATGTCAGATGTAATATAATTCTAAATGTTTTTTTGTTTTTTTAATCAATACCTTTATTAGTATATTGTTGGGGAATATTGTATGTCTTGTAATGTCACTACATCTGTCATTATCAGACAAGTTTAAGAAATTTGGTGTTGGTGGATTCAACATGTCAAAATCTACGGAGACTAGCCATGGCTGTGGCATCCCAGAAACCCATTCTTTTGGAAGGGCCTATTGGGTGTGGAAAAACTGCTCTTGTTGAGTATCTAGCTTCTGTAACTGGGCATGTTAAAGCCCCTGACATCCTTAAAGTTCAGCTTGGAGATCAGACTGACAGCAAGGTGAGATTTGCCTGGATCTGGAATGTTTGAATATTCTTTCCATTGTTTTCACTTTGCTTCTAGTTTTACCATATTTTTAACTTACCTGCTGTTAAGCACTTTTTACATTTTTCATCCCTATATTTTCTGTAGATGTTGTTGGGAATGTACCGCTGCACAGATGTTCCTGGAAAGTTTGTGTGGCAGCCAGGATCCCTGACCCAGGCGGTCTCAAAAGGGTATTGGATTCTACTGGAGGATATTGATCATGCTCCTTTGGACGTGGTGGGTGGCAAATCTACTAAAACATGGAAAACTTAAAATCTTTCGTAGAAATACTGTCAAAAGTCCATAAAGTGTGGGAAAAGATTATTACTGAGTTATTGCAGATTTGTGGCGTTTATTGTTTTGCTGCTGGATGTATCATATGTCTAAGTACAGATTTAAAGTCTGTTATATTTTGATTTAATTAACTATATATGTTTGTCCAAAGTGAAATATATATATATATATATTTGGGGTGTGACGAGACCACTGTCCCACGAGACGAGACGAGATTGGGTTCACGAGACGAGATTTTTATAGTATTTTTAAGAAATCCTCAATAATGAAACGTATGAAGGGAAAATAGTCTTTTATTCAACTGAAAATCATAAAATGCAAAAATGTTGGTGCATTTTGAAATCAACTTGTAATGCATGTCATTTTACTTCGATTTGAATGAATTTTTTGCAGTAAAACAACATGCAAACACTGCTAAATGTTTTGCTACAAAATCAACCAATTGTTTTCTGCCCTAAATCTCACTGAACTTCTTTCTATAGATTGAACATAAATTAAACAGTATAAATAAAAAATTCAAATAACACTTTAAGTGTCACTTTAACTGCAGTACAAAGTTGACCATCTCCCAGTCACTATTGATTGTGTGGCTGTAACTGTTATATAGCTCTGCGTACACCGAGAAGTCCAACCGTCAGCAGTAATAGCGATGCTTTCTGTCTCTTTGGGGGCCGTTCGCGCCTAACAAAGCGTGGAAAGCGCGGCCGCGTCGCTTCCTCCTTCTTTTGCAAGCGTTCAGGACCTCGCACTTCTGTAGCGTCTGTCGTTGCTATGCAACCATGAACTGCGCTCTCCACGACCATCGCTTGGTTCTTGTCACATGACCCGCGGTGCGCTTGCGGCATTCTGAAATGTTGAGATGTTTTCATTTCGCCGCGGCACAGGCGCGCCAGGAAAAAACGAGCACGCCGCACGGCACCGCATGTGCGTCGCGACCGCGTCACTTCCATTTTGCAAGAATGAAAATGCGAGTGATATGTCTGTGCAACCTTGGCCGAGGTGTACGGCATAGTTTTCTTACAATGTTTACATATTGTTTGTGTCTTGTGTGTTATTCTTGCGCCAAAAACCAAAATGTTTCTACGCAAACGAGACAACTTTTCACCTCGACGAGAAGTCTCGTCACGTTTTAGTCTCGCGGTACAAGATCTCGTCACAGCTCTAATATATATATATATATATATATATTATATATATAAAATTTCTTTAGGTAAGTGGTACAGTTCAATCATGCTCTTGTCATTTCTCTGTAGATATCGGTTCTGCTCCCTCTTATGGAGAACAAGAAATTGACAATTCCAGGACGTGAGGACTGTATTCAGATGGCCCCAGCATTCCAGTTTTTTGCAACACGAAGGTAAGATATTTTGTCAGTTTTTGTGTGTTTGTGCGTGTGTATAATAAATCAATAAAAATTATTTCTGAACTAAATTTAATTATTAAAATCATATTTAGGACATTTTACAGTGGAGGTGCTTGGCATCGACCGCAGAGTACACATGCTGCACTTCTGGACAAATACTGGAGTAAACTGCAGATTGGCAACATGAGCAGAGAGGAACTTAAACAGGCGAGCCGTCCCTTTACAATGAAATGAATTTTTGATGACGTTTTTCTTTTAATATTGAGTCTCTAATGTTTTTTTTCTCTGTTCAGGTCCTAATGAAGAGGTACCCTAACCTGGCAGTGGTGGTGGAGCGTCTTTTGGACATATACTGCCAGCTAACAGGAGACAGACACCAGATCAGTTCCAGTCCTCAGGGTCCTAGTGCAGCCCAGAGCATATCAGATGAAAACATCACATCACTGGAGGGTAGAGGCCTCTCACTGAGGTAACATGTCATCAAAAAAATGTATTGCCTGAGAAAATAATCAAAATAATTATTGCTTAATTATAAAAAATAATTTAATGCAAAAATGATATAATACACTGATATGAATACATGTACTGCAGGTTTCCAAACCATTTCATGCCAATTTGAAACTTTATCTAAATAGTTAAACATCAGGTCAGAATTTAATATGTACACTTTTTTGTTTTATGACGCCAGTGAGCGTTTACAAATATCTCTGCATCGAGAAATGACACCATAGACTCATCAATAAATGATTAGTGTCACTTCGGACCTCTACATGTAACAAAGAGTTCAACTAAAACAGTGACGCTATGATAAAACCCTTACTCCATTGTTGCATTTAGAGCAGAGTTGTGATGATGTATCAGTCTGTCCATTGTGTAGTCAGGCCTCAGGCTGTTCATCAGCTTTCCACTGGACCCTGATGCAGTCAATGACACATCGATCTCTCTGTCCCCTCTGTGGGACCCCATCCAGAGACGCAGTGTGAGATTCGAGCCAGGGCAAATCCTTTATGTAACTAGCTTTGTATAATAGATACCACACACTGACATCCAGTGTCATACCTGTCTTGTAGAGGGTTGAGGATTGGTTTTCCTCTGTACATATTCAAAGCACGGTACATTTTGACATTTAACTTTGCAAGTTATTTTCTTTTCAGCTTTTTGTTTTGGTGTTAAAGTTACTACTAGAGTAACAGGAGCAGCATTTGCCAGAGTTTATATTGCATTAAATGGGTAGCAATAAATGTGGCTTCATTTTAACTCTCTGGAAGTGTGTCATATAGAGGGCTTTTCTGTGAGGAGAGATTCAATAGTGTGGAGACCCTGCTGTTTCCAATCAATACACTTCCACTTCCTCCCTCAATCCCCTACTGGCATGAAGGTCTTTGTAGAGATCCTGGGTGAAATACAATTTGAGCAGCCAGTCTTCCTGCGGTCATGCCTTTATAAACAATGTTTTGCCAAGTGTGATTTCAATAGGAAGTAAAAAAAGAAATGGTTCACCATGGCTGCATTCATTTGCATTTATTAATATATTATAAAATGTAATTTATTGCTGTGAATAGCATAGCTAATAGAATAGAAAGTTTAAAAGAAATAAAACATTCATTTGAAATAGGATGTTTTATGTCTCCACTATTACTATTCTTCAATTTAATGCATCCTCACTGAACAGAATGGTATTGTAAATATGAATAAATAATATGATATTCCTGCTTGTAAATTCTTAAGTTACTTTCTTTTCATCCGTGTTGTGTTGGTAAATGCATGGTAGTAAAACTTTTTTTTTTTTTTTTTTAACTAATGAACAGGGACTTGCTGAAGTGGTGCGAGAGAATCTGCTTAAATTTTGACAGCTCTTGCTCTTCCACAGCACAGAATGTGTTTCTGGAGGTAAGTGGCTGTAGTTACCTTAATCTGTCACCTATCATGATTTTGTTTTTTTTGCTGCTTGCATCATATTATTATTAAAATAGTTATATATTACATATTTATAGTTCTATAATATAAAAAATAATAATAATAAATAAATAAATAGTTAATAAATTATAATATATAGTTATAATTTTTTTATTTATTATTATTATTACTATTATTATTTTCTTTTTAATATTTAGAATACAAGAATACTAATACTGAAAAACTTATACTGCTGTTATAGGCTTAATGTGTTTTTATTATTATTATTATTATTATTTATTTTTTCAGGCTCTGGACTGCTTCACTGCCATGCTCTCCAAATCTGAGAGCAGACTCAAGATGGCAGAGATAATTGGCAGCAAGCTCAACATATCCAAAGAGAAGGTGAGTCTCTGCTCAACTGTTATCTCCTTACTGACTCAAACTGTTACATGGATATTGAAAACCTGGAAATAATTGGTAGTTTTGCAGCTCCTTTTTCTTGTTTTGTGTTGCTTTAAAATATTCCTTTGCTTGGATATTGCTTGTTGTGAGAGCTTACGTATGGTAAAACTTTCCTTTTTGGATACATTCTGTTGGAATCTTTTTCCTTGTCGAAGTAAAGACCAGGAGATCTTGGGATATCTTTTAAGCAGAGGTTGCTCTTTATTGAGAAAACGTCCGTTGCGTTGCCGTAGTCATCCAAGTCTCTTCTAAGCTAGTGTACATTGCAGTTAAATACATTCAACAGTATAGGTGGAGACAAAATGTCTGTTCCCAGCATTTCCCAAGCCCTGATCTAATCAGCATAACAGTGTCATTCAAATGCAAGGGGTGCTAATCAGATCAGTCTGACGGTATAGCCCATACCTTTACATTAACATAGAGACAAAGGAGGCAGCTGTTAAACTTGTCATCCACAGACCAAAGGTTAATGTCTGCCTGAATTAATCCCTTTAGACTGTAACACAAAATGTAAGAAACCACCATGTACATAACTTTTTATAAATTTGTAATCCCACAATTCCTAAATGACTTGGAAAAGTCATTGGTCAAAAAGTGTGCAATATTACAGTAATGGTTAAAAGCATCCTGTTATATTTTCTCAATGTACAGAGACAAAGTAAAATCATATTTCACATTATCTTCAGTAACCTGTTCTAATACTGTCAACGTGACATTTCAGGCCCAGCACTTTTGCCAGATGTACCTGCCTGCAATCACCGTGACGGAGTTGGAGGTGACGGTGGGCCGTGCGATGTTACTCCGCAAGCAAAGCGACGCGGTGTGGCTGAGCATGTGAGATTTCATTATCAGAGTGTAACCTTAGCCATCCCCATTAATCTGTTTCACAGTCCCTGTCTGGCGCTTCCCCTTTCAATCAACTCGGTTACAAATGGTGTCACTGTGCTACACTGTCCCCTGTGTGGAAGGCACCCTGCTGAGAAATTGAGTCAACATGGCATTGATTGGTAACTGTGATGTTTAAGACAGAGAATACAACAGCCTTGAGCATACCATAGGAAAATATAGCAGGATTTCTTCATTGGTCATGATGCATATGAACACTTTGTATATAAATAAGTTGTGTATAAATATCAGAGGTGTAAAGAGTACCTGAAAACCATACTTGAGTAAAAGTACAGATACTTTGAAAGCAAAAATGACTCCATTACAAGTTACATGTCAACAATTCCAATAGGACTTGAGTAAAAGTCGTAGAGTGTCTAATTTTAACAGTACTTAAGTATTTTTACTCGTACTGAATGTTGGCTCAAATGTGAAATAGTCCTCAACACCTAACAGTTGATTTGTGATGAAATCAATCATGTTTATTTTCTAAAATCCATATAAAACTGAACATCTCAATATTGCAACAAATCAAGGTCGTCAAAACAGGCTCTTAAACGTCTGCAACCACTCAAGTCTCCGTTAATTTCAAGTGCTCAAACAGGGCATAAGTAAACCAATATCCTTCAAAAAAAGGTATCTTCAATATAATGGATAAATAAAATAATAAGTAAAATGAAATGGTAAAATTCTACTTTTACTACTCATTTCATAAATGAAACGCCTGCAATTCACATCTACCTTCTATGCACCTGCACTCATTTAAATTTTCTTTGTGCAAGGCAAAACGCACAAGTTGTAGTACCTTCATTGCCCTGTAGATGTCTATCTCTAGCAGAAATAAACTGCAGAAAAAGTTGCTAATATCTTTGAAACTCAAACTACAAAGTAGACAAAAATAAACTTAAGTACTGTAACTAATTACATCTACTCAAATATTTTACACCACTGATAAATATATAGTATATATATTAATTATAAATACATTTGACTATATAAAGTCAAGTCAGATGTATTTATAGAGCACATTATTTCAAAACAACTTTACATAAAATCATGATGTTAATGTTTGTAATATCTTAATATATTCATGCTTTCTAGTGGCATTTTGCATCCGTATAAGAAATAAAGCAAGATACACTATATATTAAATAATACTAAAATAACACTGGACGTAGCCAACATATTTGATGTGCATCTGCCCTACAGAGACAGACAAACATTTGCTGCCACACGGCCGTCCTCTGTACTTTTGGAGCAGCTCTCGGTGTGTGTCACTAAAGGGGAGCCTGTCCTGTTGGTTGGGGAGACGGGCACAGGCAAGACCTCTACTGTCCAGTACCTGGCTGGAATGACAGGTAACATACACCTAACCTACACTGAGTGAGTAGGTTTAACACTTTCTCATTTCCTACTTTACTCGTATTCTGCTATACTCTTACAGGACACAAACTCAGAGTGGTCAACATGAATCAACAAAGTGACACAGCTGACCTTCTAGGAGGGTGAGTAGACAAGAGGAATTGGGGATTCGAAAAAATATGTACATCTCTAATGTGGTGAAAGCTCTTGGTTTATTGCTGACCATGATCTGTTATGATTGAAGGTATAAACCAGTAGACCACAAGCTCATTCTTTTGCCCTTGCGGGAAGCGTTTGAGGACCTCTTCTCGCAGACGTACTCACGGAAACAGAACCTGACCTTCCTGGGACACGTCCAAACCTGCTTCAGAGGAAAACGCTGGCAGGACCTTCTGAAGCTCATGGATCATGTCTGCAAATCAGCACTAACCAAGGAACTACACGACAAACCCAATGGTAATACTGAAGGTTCAAATCAATTGCTTGGCTTTTTTAAAATTAATTACTAATGTTGCTCATTTCTGTGTGTAAAATTTTTTATTTCTTGATAATCCATAGCTAGGTGTGTATAAATTATTTTAAATCATGTCAAGAAAGTTAATTAAAATCATTTAATGCACCGCTAGCTGTGGATTATACTGCTTATACCATAGTCGTTTGTCAACACTGTCAAATTAAAGCTTTTATTGATGTTTCCAGCACAAAATTTGACTGGAAGGATAAAATTTACGACTCGTTAGATCTTACATTCTGCTCTCTTTAAATTAGACGTGGATAAAGTATGCAGTAAGATTACATTTATTTGAGTGAAATGTAATATTTCTTTAAATTGTCACGACAGCAAGAGTTTGTGGCTGTCTGAATTATCTGCGTCTGTGCAGTGTCTCTACTAACTATGAAGTTTAATTACTTTAAAAACAGCTACGTTACCACCTCTTTGCTGAGAAATATAAAGTAGCAAAGCTATATTATTGATAAAAGTTTTGACATTATTATAGAACAATAACATAGAACAGTGATTAAGCTGATTGGAAGTACCTGTGCATTACATAGTTAACACAGTATCTTCCAGCCAATCAGAATGGAGTATTCAGACCGATAATGGTATAAATAAGGTTAATAAAACCTTTAAAGATTGTACTGAATGTTTTTCAGTGTTTTTTTTCTCTTTTGCTTTGTGTTTTTCTCATAGCAGCCTTGCTACAGGAGCAGTGGGAGGCTTTGGCCCTCAAACTCAGTCAAACGCAGGAACAGATTCGGGCCTGTGAATCTGCTTTGGTCTTTGCTTTTGTGGAGGTAATTGCTACTCTTTTCCCAACTGCTCTTCACCTCTTCCTTTCTCTTCTCTCTATTATCTCCTGGATGTTGTGACTGACTGTGTGTCTGCACAGGGAACTTTAGCCCAGGCTGTGAAAAAAGGCGAATGGATCCTGCTGGATGAGATTAATCTGGCTGCTGCCGAGACACTGGAGTGTCTGAGTGGATTGCTGGAGGGCAGCGCTGGGTCACTAGTGCTGCTGGACCGAGGCGATACTGGTAAGTCCTGCATAAAGTGCTCATCTGGCATTTCATTTTTGCTATTTTAAAGATGTGGCTATTTGACAGTGGTGTAAAGGGTAAAAATGCGCACTAGTAGTATCTTGTTTAACCCCAGGCTGTTTTAGGGGGGTTGTAGTAAGGGTATTTGTGAAACCCTTTCGATAAAATACAATAGAGAGATATATTTCACTTAGTTGTAATTGGTTGATTAGACAAAGTCATGTTTAATTGGCTAAAAATGTGGTAAGACTTAATAGAAGTTCAAATGCCGCATTTATTTGCTCAGAAATGCAGCAAAACACTAATATTGTGAAAAAATTATTACAGATTAAAAAATGTTTTCCATTTTAATATATTTAAAAACTGTGATGGCAAAGCTGAATTTTCTGCACCATTACTCAATATCATTCTAATAAGCTAATTTGCTGCTCAAGAATTTTTTTCTTTATTATCAATATTGAACCCTAATACATTTTTTTCAGGGTTGTTTGATGAATAAAAATTTTAGAAGAACAGCATTTATCTTACTATTATGTCTCGTATTGCCATAACTGTTTATTCCCATAAGTGTTGCTGTTGATTAATGGCTTTATGTGAGTGCCACAACATGTATTCTGAGTTAACTTTATTGTTGATGCCATTGTTTGTAGAGCCTCTGGTTCGTCACCCAGACTTCCGTCTGTTTGCCTGCATGAACCCAGCCACTGACGTAGGCAAGAGAAACTTGCCACTGGGCATTAGAAACCGGTGAGAGGGGCGATGAACTCCAACTGAAATGACTTCATGCATTCAATAAAAATTACCTTTTTGTCTATGTCTTGCTGGTTTGTTTGCAGATACCATATGTAATACAGTGACATTTATACATTTTTATAGAATTGTTCAAATACTTTTTGGGAACGCATGTTTTTGTGTTCATGTATCAGGTTCACAGAGTTGTATGTGGAGGAGCTGGAGAGTGAGAGTGATTTACGAATCTTGGTCTCTGACTACCTCAAAGGCCTTAACCTGTCCAGAGGAATCATCCATGGAATCATCAGGTTTGTGCAAACAAATGTACATTGCTTAGGACAAAAAGCATATAAAACGTATACAGAGTCCATCCCTCATGTTGCAACCTTTGTTTATGTGCTGTACAAAAAGACAATTGTGATATTGTTCTGTATTTTTCTTTTTAACAAAATCCTCTCTTTTTTTTCCTACCAGTTTTTATTTGGCAGTTCGTAAGGAAGCTAACACTCGACTAGTTGACGGCACGGGGCACAAGCCCCACTACAGTTTGCGCACTCTGTGCCGAGCTTTGAAATATGTGGCCTCCGACCCCTGCTTCAATATCCAACGATCCCTCTATGAGGTAATATGATTGTCCTCGTCATAGTTTCTGAATTGTTAGTGTCCTGAGAGTCCAAAACATAGCGTGTGTAAGGTTAAAACATGTTACATGTGTCCATTTTGTTCATACAAAGACACATGAAGTTGACAATCAGTGAGCATGGATGTTTTATGATGTGCCTATGGTAGAAGCATTACATAACAAACTAGCTGTGTCACTCTTCCATCATTATGAAAAAGGCTGAATACACTGCTGAGTGCAATGTTGCTACGCTTGCAATCTAGGCAGCTTGATTGATTATAATGGAGCAA
This sequence comes from Opsariichthys bidens, assembly GCA_037194245.1. Taxonomy (NCBI): domain Eukaryota; kingdom Metazoa; phylum Chordata; class Actinopteri; order Cypriniformes; family Xenocyprididae; genus Opsariichthys; species Opsariichthys bidens. The sequence continues at coordinate 12,336,104 of CM074282.1, forward strand.
TCCGGTTTTTTGTCTCGTCACAATACACCGCTCTCATCTGATGTAGATCGGATATCAAAGACTTATCGCCACAGTGCATCTTAAAAAAACTGTACACAGTACAGTCTCTCCTGGTCATGCATTTGCTCTCATAGGAGCACAAGTTCGTAAAATAAACTAAGTGTTTGTGTTATTAAATTAGCTGGTGGGTTTCGTTCTTCCATGTAAATCTTAACAAGTTGCTTTTTGATTATCCTTGTTTTTGAATTTTTTACCTTGATTTAGTTAGTTTTGAATAACCTGGTTGTTTACACTTAAAGACTTCATGCATTTTTTTCCTCATCACAAGTTGCTGTTCACCATTGATCGGCTTTATTTATTACAGTTGATGCAAACCAGTCATATGTTAAAATGTTCTGCATTTCTTTCTGCATTTGTTTTAGGCATAAGCAGTAGTTATTTAAATAGAAATTAGCTTCTAGTTTAAGCTTCAAGTTTTTTTTATAGCTCATCAGGGCCCTCTACTGGTCTGGTGCCCCTCAAATACTCAATATTTATTAATTTACTTAGTGTGTGCTGTGTAAAGAAATGAAAAACAAACAGTAAAATATTTTATGGAGATGTTTGATATCTTCTGCAGGGTTTCTGTCTGAGTTTTCTCACTCAGCTGGATCGCAGCTCTCACCCCGTTGTGCAGAAAATGGTGTGTCAGTACATACTAGGAGGAAATGTGAAATGTCTGAAACAGGTAATCAGTTCTGATTGAGCTTCAGTGGGACACTTTGATCCATCCTAATGTTTGTCCGAATGGATGGACTGTAAACTAGTTGTTGAGATGTTCTTTGCCAGAAATGTTGGAAAATGATCCTTTCCTCTCTTTTCAGCCAATCCCTCAGCCAAAGGACAGAGTGTGTGTTCAGATCGAGGAGTACTGGCTGAGTCGGGGTGACATGGAGACTACTGTGGACCCCACTTACATCCTCACGCCCTCTGTGAAGCTCAACCTAAAAGATTTGGCAAGGGTGGTGGCCGCCGGGTAGGAAAACCCACCCCTGATATGTCCCCTGTGACGTTCCGTAGATCAATCCCCCAGTCGATACATATTATATATGCAGCGTTTCTCTGTTGATTTGTGGGATTGTGCGTAACTGTCGTAAGAGATTTGATTTGCTCTTAGTTTTTTTGGGTAGTAATGGTCATTGCAACTGATTTGTTTGTCTGTTTTGGTACTATTGGCCTGGGAGATCAATTGATCTCTCCATTTATAAAGAGGTGATTTCGGGACTTTATGGGCATCAGCCTTTTCACATCAGATTAGATGATCTTCAAAAGCCTTTCTGTTGCACCATTGGCCAAATCATAGAAACTTCACACATGTATAGTTCTATTTTGCTCATAATTCTTTTTCTGTGAGCTAGTAGTCAACAATCTGTGTACTGGTTACACAATACTTACTTACTCTACACAATTTCATCAAAAGTAATCAGGCTGACCATTACATTGGTGTTGTATCATTGAGTTGTTTATTACATTCAATAAATATAAAGTAGTATAAATGCATAAACAACAGGAAATCGTCAAGCTCATCCTGGATTTACACATTTTGTCACCCACAGTCCTACTGGTGTTCTCTCTATATATTTGTACGGTGTGTGTGCTTGTCATTTATTTTCCCTCAAATCCATCTTTAGTCCTTTTAGTTCTTTTCATATTCATTACATACTAGGAATCATTTTCGTATGTTAGACGCTTTGCCTTTCAAGTCTTACAGTGGTTTTCTTTCCTCTCTTTTTGTGTGTTGTTTCTGTGATTTAGCATCCATCCAGTGCTCATTCAGGGTGAAACATCTGTAGGAAAGACGAGTCTGATAAAATGGCTTTCAGCTTCCACAGGAAACCAGTGTGTACGAATCAATAACCATGAGCACACTGATATCCAGGAGTACATCGGCTGCTACTCCTCCGATGAGCATGGCAAACTTGTCTTCAAAGAAGGTAAAGCACCGTTAGTGCACATAACAGGATGGAATGTGAGTAATGTATATGAATCTGTGATGATGCTTGAATTGCTGTGTCATTAAAATAATCATTAGTTATGTAATACATATGTAAATAAATACATGAATATGGTGCTAAATGCATGTTTTTATAGGCCAGGTTAAAATGAAACTCTCAGGGGGTCCCTGCTATATCCTTTGCATGAAAAAATTGAAGACCCTTGACCCAATGATATTAATGAATCCTAAACATTCACTGGCATGTCAGATAGTAATGTTAAATTGTTGTTTCTCTTTGTGTGTAGTTCAGTGTTTGATTGATTGTATGCTGTTTTCATGTAAACAACGTACATGTTTTTTTCCCCTGAAGGCGTGCTGATCGATGCCATGCGGAAAGGTTATTGGATAATTCTAGATGAATTGAATCTCGCCCCCACTGATGTACTCGAGGCCCTGAATAGATTGCTGGATGACAACCGGGAGCTCTTCATCGCTGAGACACAGGAAGTGGTCAAAGCCCACCCCAGATTCATGCTCTTTGCCACCCAAAATCCTCCTGGGCTTTACGGGGGCAGAAAGGTTCCTTCTATAAATTTTAAAAGCTACCACCTGTGTGTTAAGCAAGTTTGCCTTCTTGTAAACTGTTACCTGCAACAATAGTGCCATTTGGGAACCAATTTTTAGATGGGTGGGAGGTGAAGATGTTTTGCTTCTGACATTACTACTTCAGGAAGGGCTCATGTTAAATACACTAAACTTGTCTTTCATTTCGTGTAGGTTCTGTCCCGTGCATTCAGGAACCGTTTTGTAGAGCTCCATTTTGATGAGCTTCCCAGTTTGGAGCTTGAGAATATTCTCCATCAGCGCTGCAGTCTGCCTCCTTCCTACTGCTCTAAACTCATTAAAGTCATGCAGAACTTGCAGGTGTGCATCTCATTTTGTTGTATCAGTGTGCAAGATTCAATTTTGAGAAATTCGTGATTATTAAATGGTTGTATTTGTGTTAGTCTTTACGTAGAGGATCCACTGTGTTTGCTGGGAAACATGGGTACATTACTCTGAGAGACCTGTTCCGCTGGGCTGAGCGCTATAGGCTGGAGGAGCAGAATGACTCCTCGCGTGATTGGCTACAGCATCTGGCAGATGATGGTAACATCCAGTGACAAACCTTTGACCCCTATGGAGTAGAAAATTAAAATATGCAGAGTATTATTCAAAAGTTTAGTGTCTTAAAAATAAAATGAAAATGTTTTTCGTTATCTCTCTTATTCTGATCAAGGCTGCATTTATTCGATGAAGAATTTGTAAAAACAGTAATTTTGTGAAATATTATTACAATTTAAAATAAATGTTTTCTCTTTTCATATATTTTATAATGTAAGTTATTCCTGGGATGCAAAGCTGAATTTTCAGCATCTTTACTCCAGTCTTCAGTGTCACATGATCCTTCAGAAATCATTTTAATTGGATTTTGTTCTCAAGAAATATTTCTTATTATTATCAATGTTGTTAACAGTTGTGCTACTTTTGTAAAATAAAAAATTGTGCAATTTTTGATTAATAGAAAGTACAGCAATTTTTTTTATAACTATATAAAAGTCTTTACTGTCACTTTTGATCCATTCAATACGTCCTTGCTAAATAAAAGCATTAGTTCAGACTTTTAAATGGCAGTTTATGGAAAGATATACTGGTTTTTCTTTTTTTACTCTTAATTTCAGAATGTAATAGTCTTTGTGTTCACTCTTTCAGGCTACATGCTGTTGGCTGGCCGTGTCAGGAAGCCAGAGGAAGCACTTACCATCCAGAACATCCTGGAGAAACACTTTAAAAGAACGGTGAACCCAGATGCTCTTTTCTCTGAGGCTCAGGTCACCTCTCAGTTCAGTGAGTTTATAAGCACAAACACGGTTAGACCATCGTAGCACACCGCATTCTGACATCAGGTCGATGACTTTCAATTAGGAATGTTGTTCTCACTGGTTGTTCCATTGCATTATCACATAAACAAATACCAGTAGTACTGCAGTTTAATGACAATCCCTTAATAAGGCATTTTAGCAACTCTAAGCATGCGCTTATATAATACAGTTATTGATGGTGAGTTTATCGATTGTATCTTGTGGTCTTCTTTTCCATCTATGCAGAAGAGTTAAGATAGCAAAATCCTTTCTATGAAATGTAGAATTCTTGATTTTGATACTTTACTAAAGATCTGTTTGATTTAGTTCACTGAATAACTAATGGCCGCATTGATTGTTTTGGCTGGCACAGTTTGGTATATTGATTGTTGTTGATGGCTTGGCACTCGGCAGGCCCTTTTGTGGACAGCATTGCGGGTGTCCCTGAAGAGTTCGGTCATGTGGTGTGGACCCAGGGCATGAGGAGACTGGCTGTTCTAGTGGGAAGAGCGCTTCGTTTTGGAGAGTCTGTCCTACTTGTCGGGGACACGGGGTAAGCTGTAATATGATCCTCAGTTGAACCTGAATGAGAGGGTTTGATTTGCTGACCTTATACCATGTTGTAGTAGATGATTGGTAATGAAGATGAAAGGCTTCTTTATTTGAGTTTTAATCACATCTAGATGGTTATGTTAGAAGTAATTTCTAAAAATATTTTTAACAGGGCTGTTATGTCCATTTTAAAGATTTAGTGAAACCAAAAGGAGTTTTGTAGCTTGTAGTCCATGTCTGTTAACTTTGACACTTCTTAAAGCTAACAAAAATTAACGTTTGTCAGACTTGTGTACAATCAGGGAAAAAAAATGATGTTGCACTTGGCGTGTTCAAGTTTTTTATTTAAAAAAATTCTGCACTGCACTGCACTGATTAACAATAACTAGTAGCCACACCTCTATTTCAACAGGAAATAGAACTTTCTATTCGGCATGAAATATGTTAGCACTGGAAACTAAAATTAACCTTTAAAACCTGAATTTGTTATTGGTAAATAATTAATGAGATAACAAAAGCACAGTTAGTTCACATGTTCCTCCCCTCTTCTTCAGGTGTGGTAAGACCACCATCTGCCAGCTGTTTGCCGCACTAGCCGGTCAGAAGTTCTTCTCCCTGAACTGCCACTTGCATATGGAGACGTCCGACTTTCTGGGAGGCCTCCGACCCGTCCGTCACACGGGAACCCAACAGGTAATATTAGATCTCTTCAAATTACTGAGTCTAAAAATGTGTCAATTTTTGATTTGAATTCAATATGTCTCAGGCTGATGCGGAGGACGGCCGTCTGTTTGAGTGGCTTGATGGACCACTGGTTCTGGCGATGAAACAGGATGGAGTGTTTCTGATGGATGAGATCTCACTGGCAGATGACTCAGTGCTGGAAAGGCTCAACAGGTGTGTGTTTACACTCCTCACATTGTTCTCTTCTCATTGATGGACTGTTTAAAGTCTTTTTTTAGTTCAGTTCTGCTTAGGAAATAAAAAAATAATTGATTTTGTGACTGTCTTTTGTTCTATGCAGCGTGTTGGAGACTGAAAAATCTTTGGTGCTGGCAGAGAAAGGCAGCGGAGATGATGATGATGTTGAGCTGATTATTGCCGGGAAGAAGTTCCGACTTGTTGCCACCATGAACCCTGGAGGTGACTTTGGAAAGAAAGAGGTCAGTACATGGAGTATTAGCTTGGTGAAGAATATTATGTTGAGCTTATAAAATAGCCATAGTTGGGATTCTTTAAAGATTAGTTGTAGTAGTTAAATAAATTGATTTATGTTTGCATGGAAGAAATAAGCAACCAGTGTCACTGATGTGTTTCCATATGTACAGCTGTCTCCAGCACTCAGGAATAGGTTCACAGAGATTTGGTGCCCCCAGAACAACAGCCGTAATGATCTAATGCAGATCATCCAACACAATCTGCGGCCTGGACTGTCTCTGGATCAGCATGACCACCAAGGTGAGTCGCTCTGCACAGAAAAACCAATTATAACAAGCCTTATTCCCACTTTTTGGAATATTTATATCTGATTCATTCTGAGCCAAATATCTTTGTATAATTACCACAAAACTGTAGAGTTGTTCGTTGTCCCCACCGGCCGGTCTCCTACACTGTTCTAATCTCGTGTCATTGCCATTCCTCTCTTCCCATCACAGGTAAAGACATAGCAGATCTCATGTTGGACTTCATCGACTGGCTGACCAATCAGGAGTTTGGTCGGCGGTGTATTCTAAGCGTGCGAGACATTCTGTCATGGGTGAACTTCATGAACACTGTATGCGAGCGGGACGAGGACGGCTTCATGACCATGGGGGAGCTGGAGGAGGAGGAGCCAGAATGGGACCTGAGATTGGACACTGTAACGGGATTTATTCATGCTGCGTGCCTTGTGTACGTGGATGGAATCGGCTCAGGTGGGAAAAAAGACCTCAATCAGCTTTAAAGGCCTGTCTTACTCCTTTTAAGTTTTTATGCTTGTGTAAAATCCTTTTTAAGAGTTATTGCTTTTATGAAATTAAATGAAACCATAAGCACTGCCATTGAAAAAAAATGTTTTTAAAATATGTCTTGTGCTTATCAAGGCTTGTAAAATTATATTACAATTTAAAAGAAATGTTTTTTTTTAACGTGATGACAAAGCTGAAAATTCTGCAGCCATTACTCCAGTCTTCAGTGTCACATGATCCTTCAGAAAGCCATTCTAATATGCAGGTTATCAATGTTGAAAACAGTTGTGCTGCTTAATATTTTTGTGGAAACCATGAAACATCATTTTCAAAACAGCATTTATTCAAAATCTTTTGTAACATTATAAATGTCTTTTCTGTCATTAAAAAATAAGGAAACTGACCCCAAAATATTTGAACAGTGGAGTATGTATTTCATTGTTGCATTTACAGATCTAATATCCCTTCCCATACTACAGTCCTATGATTTAATTTTTTCTTCTTGGTACTAGGAACCACAGTGTCTGCAGCAGAGAATGCCCTGGTGGCACGGAAAGCGAGTCTGGAATACCTGGAGAAGAGACTGAGCAGAATTACGGAACTGGATGAGGAGATGCAAGACGCACTCCGAGTCTACGACACCAATGTCCCCAGAGAGCCCCAATGGGGTGAAGACTTCTTTGGCATTGACCCCTTCTACATTGCTGCTGGTGAGGACTCTAACAAAATATAAACAAATTTTTTTTTTTTTTTTTTATATTTCAAAGTTTAGTCTCTAGGTGTTGTTGGCAATTATTGTAATCATATAAATTGTTAGATATGACTTTTGGCTTCTGTTTGCTGCATTTGATCTGATCTACCCACAGGTCCTGAGAGCGAGAGCAGAAGTCTGTCGGACTATGCTTTGAGTGCAGGCACTACTGCAGTGAATGCTCAGAGGTTACTGCGGGCACTGAAGCTTCAGAGACCCATACTGCTCGAGGGCTCACCTGGAGTGGGCAAGACCAGCCTAGTCACTGCCCTTGCCAAGGCCTCCGGGAACCATCTTGTCAGGATTAACCTGTCTGAACAAACTGTATGTCAAAGTTTTGCTTTAGTGGAACATCACCGCACTGTAGAACACCAAAGCTAATTGATTTGAGAACTATCACCAAATCAACAACAACACCCTTTTGTTTGCATTAATGTATTTGTTTATTGAAAGGGAAAAAAAACAATGTAATATACATTATCCTTCAAAAGTTTTGAATTTTTTTTTAAATTCTTTTATTCAACAAGGATGCTTTAAATTGTTCAAAAGTAACATTGAAGACATTTATAATGTTACAGAGAATTTTTTATTTCAAATAAATGGCTGCTGAAAATTCAGTGTTGCAATCACGGAATAAATTATGTTTAGAAGTGGATTTTTTTTTATCTCAATAATATTTCATAATATTAATGTTTATACAGTTTTTTTCATTATTTTAATGCTGCCTTGGTGAGAATAAGTTTTCAAAAAGTATTGGGAAAAAAATCTTACAGACCACAAGTTTTTGAATGTTAGTGTATATCCAATAGTGCATAATTGCAAGGATTTTAATTGTGCTTTATACTCTGAACAGGATGTAACGGATCTGTTTGGGACAGATCTGCCAGTGGAAGGGGGGAAAGGAGGAGAATTTGCATGGCGTGATGGTCCTCTACTTGCTGGGCTGAAAGCTGGACATTGGATCGTCCTTGATGAGGTACAGAGGAATGGTTGACTTTTGTAGCTCTATGCCAGTTCAGTGTAATAAAAAAGTCTTGAACATTTTTAGTTAGAAATGATAACTCTATGAGTAGTAATTTTTTTGACCAGTGTTTTTCCTTTTTTCTACAGCTGAATCTGGCCTCTCAGTCAGTGCTGGAAGGTCTTAACGCTTGCTTTGACCATCGTGCTGAGATCTACATCCCTGAGCTGGGCATGCGCTTCCAGGTTCAGCATGAGAAGACCAAGATCTTTGGCTGCCAAAACCCTTTTACACAGGGAGGAGGACGCAAGGGCCTTCCCAAGTCCTTCCTTAACAGATTCACTCAGGTAAATTGCATCTAATGACTTTTTGTCAACTATATGTTTTCTCTTCTGTCTTTTTATAAAGAATATTAATATGCATGATTTTTTACAGCAGTTTGTATTAAAATATTTGGTTGTTATCTGGAACGTGAGTCATATAATAAGAGACCAAAATAGACATTTGATTGATTACATTGTTTTTTTTTTTTCCTCACTCAGGTTTATGTGGATGCGCTAACCAGTGAAGACATGCAGTTCATTGGTGACTCTATCTTTCCTAACATTGACAATGCAATCATCTCAAAAATGGTGCAGTTTAGCAACCGAGTAAGTGGACCACACTGTGGTGGTGAATTGACTGCTCTTTAAATTGATATTTTGTAGATATTCCTATCATCTATCATCTTAAAGGAGGTTTGATTTTCTTGTTCTCTAAGCTTGTCCAAGAAGTGACGATTGAGAGGAAGTGGGGCCAGAGAGGAGGACCATGGGAGTTTAATCTCCGTGACCTGTTCCGATGGTGTCAGCTGATGCAGACAGACCAATCACCAGGCTTCTTCAACCCCGGGCAGCATGTTGGACTTGTGTATGCAGACCGCATGAGGACAGAGGCAGACAAAGCTCAGGTAGCCACGCTAATTACAATACCATTTATCACTCATTATAAGGAGACATGAAGATGTGGCTGTTGATCAATAATATATGTTTTGTTCCCAGGTGTTAGCAGTGTTTAGGAAGGTGTTTGGAGAAGACTTTGAGCCTTACTTGGGCTCTAGGCAGTTTCATATCACCCCTTTGAACCTGCAGGTTGGTCAGAAATATATAATATAATATTATAATAAAAAATATCAAGTAACTATATTATATTATATAATATTATATTATTTTAGTCTTTATTTTTGTGTGTGTATATATATACATATATATATATATATATATATATATATATATAGGCACATTTAATTATGTAGCAATAAATAAATGTAAATGTTTTACATTAAAAAAAATCATAAAAATGACATTTTTATTGATTTTTAAACTTTTTTTATTATTTGAACCCTTAATCTGTAATCTATAATATAAAATTATATCATAAGTCTTGAGAAACGTTGGGTGTGAAAATATCATCTCTTTCTCTCTGTCACACATATGCAGTTGGGTTACTCAGTTCTGCAGCGTAGTGGAGGGGCACCTATTGCTCTGGATCCTCCTCTGTCAATTACCCATTATTCTTTGCGCCCTCTGGAGGCACTGATGAAGTGTGTGGAGATGGGGTGGATGGTTATACTGGTGGGTCCCACTGCGAGTGGAAAGAGCAGTCTAGTGCATCTGCTTGCACTGTTAACGGGACACAGACTGAGGGTTATGGCCATGAACAGCGCCATGGACACAACAGAGCTGCTGGGCGGCTTTGAGCAGGTTGGTCGGAAATGGCAAGCAACGTGATTGTTTCACTAGCTTGGTGTTATCATATTAACCTGGTGTTCTGTTTTAGGTGGACATCATACGGCCGTGGCAGCAGGTCTTGGAGAGCATGGACTATGTGGTTGCCATGGTGACCAGGCGAGGCCTGATGTCATTGGATGGGGCAGTGCAGGACACTGAATTTCTGTTGAGCACGTGGAGCACTTTTCGCCGTTGGCTGCGAGAGGAGGGTCTGGATACCACAGAGGGCATGGTCACATTTGAAGCTTTAAACAAACTGGAGGTCATTATTGTTCTGCTGCACAAACTCAACACTAAACTCAAGGTCTTAACAGGTAAGCTCACTGTATTTGTCCTGTATATGCCTCGCAAACTTAAACAGTTGGTTTTCTGGGATTTTTAAATGACAATTCTGTTTATTGACTGTAAAAATTTTGGCTAACCGTGGTAGAATCATTAAGAATGGTTTGAAAATTGAAATGTAAATAAACAATATATTAAATGTAAAAATAGTTTATAAATTATCATTAGAATTATTTTGGATTGAAATTAAAAATGTAAAATTATATTATTTAAATATAAAAATGAATTTAAATGCTTTAGAATTCCTTATTTCGTGCCTTATTATCCATTTAAAACACTTTTAGTGTGATAATCTTTGATTGTCCCCTGCAGACATGTCAAAGCTGCAGATGGACTTCACTCTACTGAAGGAGCGTTTGGCTCAGATGGAGGACGGCTGGACTCATGGTGGCTTTGAGTGGCTGGATGGGACATTAGTTCAGGCACTGCAGGCTGGAGACTGGTTGCTCATGGACAATGTGAACTTCTGCAGGTCAGATGTTTCTTAAAACAGATCTTTCTTATAATTATTAAAATGCTTAAACACTCTTTTTGGAGTCTCTCAGTAGATTTGTAGACACACCTTTTAATAAGGAATAACGTGACTCATTTCATTCAAGTCTATGTTTTAATGAATCAGTTGAGTAAATGATTCAATGACTTGAGGTGATTTGTAGTCACCTGCTGACGTAACACTCTTAAGCACTCATTACTGAAAAATAAAACATAGGTTAATCATGACTGCTTATGAAATTAGATTTAAATTAGAAAAATTCAATAAATTGAAAAAAATCCTGAAATATTGATTTGAGTTAAGTTACTTCGGAAAGACTGCAGAGTGACACAAGACATGAAACTAGCATAAAGTAAAAAAAACAATTATTATAATAATTGGTTGTAGAATGCTACACTTGACAAATCAGAATCAAGTTTTCCAGATGACCAGATGTAATATAAACATTTCTTAAATGAACAATGGATTTGTGTTTCAGCCCTTCAGTGTTGGATCGACTCAATGCCCTCCTGGAGCCTGGCGGGTCATTAACCATTAATGAACGAGGAATTATTGATGGAACCACACCCACCATCACCCCCCACCCTAACTTCAGGTACAATCAAAGCATGAACCGACCCCACTTCCAGCTAAACGGTTAAAAGTACAGATCTGCTTTTGCTCAGTCCGATTTCACACTGTGTTCCAGGTTGTTCCTCACCATGGATCCCACACACGGAGAAATCTCTCGAGCCATGAGGAACCGTGGTGTTGAAATCTACATCCCTGGCGAGCATGAGGGTGTGTGCTGGGACACTCTGGATCTAAAGATGGTTTTACACACCCTGGGTGTGACAGGAGACTGTGTGTGCGACCTGCTCATCTCCATTCATTCAGAAGTCAAGAAGTCTATATGGGGTGGGTCTGTGATTTAATAACCCTTGTTCAGAGATTTAGTGAGTTTTAACCCTTAAATGCATGAATGTTTCGCAAATCATTTTTACATATTTGGGTCTTTAGCGACCCGGCTCTACATCTAACGCTGATTGATCTTTAACTTCCGCCGTAGTATAATAACAATTACAAAAGAATAAAATAAACCATACAGTACTTGCTCTGCTGTATTCTTTGGTTGTATGTCTGTGGTAATTATAAGTGCAACATCATGTCAATCATCATGTTTCAGACATTGCCTCCTTGAGGAATAAAGGTTAATTGCACGTACTGAGTCATTAGAGATTCAATTGTTGCACAGAAAAAATATACCATTACATACCTCGAGTCACTAGTGACCCTATGCACTTTTTATTAAAAAAAATTATTAGAAACCACCTATTTTTTATTATTATTATATTGTTTATAATGAATAGATTGAGGAATACTTGAATAGTTGATGTCTAACTTTTAAAAAAAATGAATTAGGAGGAGGGTATTGAATGACATCCCGGGGAATTCTTTAAGGGTTAATGGCTATTCTCTCTTTAACGTCTTCTAGACTCGCCTGCATCATCCATGTCATCTCTGCTCCATGCTGCGTCTCTGTTATCGGAACAGCTCCAGAGGGGTGTGGATCTTCCCAGTGCCCTTCTACAGGCCTGTGGAGAGGCTTATGCTTTCTGTCAGCGCACCACTGCTAACCAGCAGGTTTATAGACATCTTTTTTCAATAAGCATGACAGGCTAAGATATATGATGCCATAATCCCTCAAATTATGCCCCTTCAATCCCACATTTCACTTCCTGTCTCAGATGGCACAGGATGTAATAGAGAGGCAGTTGGCAGTGCTGGACTCTGAGGACTGGGGCAGTGGGCTGCTGTGTGCGGGCGTGTGGCCGGACCGCATTCCCACAGCCCTGCTGTGCACTGAGGACTCGTGTTTTTCCAGTGTCCAGAGAGACGGTCAAGTTCTCCTGTTCTGCCTCAACACTCTCAGCCTTTACGGAAAAAGGTCAGAACCATACATACAAATCGTTTTGTTTATTTTGTGTTTTTATCAGTTTTATTTTTTCTAGCTTCATTTAAGTTTTATTTTTCCTGTATAATTCTTCTTTCTTTTTGTTAATGTTTTTTAGTTGTAGTTTTTTATATAGAGCTCCAAATCTTATCACATAATAAAATTATTTAAGCTCAGAGTTTCATGTTCATCCTATTCATTTATTTATTTATTTATTTGGTAAATAGACAATATACCTAGCTGCAACTGCAATAACAACTGAATCATAACAATAAATTCATTGTTAGTTTTATTTTGTACTAGTTTTGATCTGATTATTTCAATTAGTAAAAATGAAAGTTTTTTTTTATTTATTTTAATTAACAACAATAACCTTGTATAATAACCTTTTACCGATTCAGGAATCGTCCACTGAGCCTAGTTGACCTGCAGAGAGCAATGCAGAGTGGTGCTGTGCTGGATGGGCTGCAGTTTTCTGGAGGTGGAGGACTGGACGGAGGAGCTGAGAATGCATTGCGCCTCCTCCCGACAGCAGTTAAAGTACTGACAGAAAGAGCTTCTCACAGTGACTGGGTTCTTAGAACCAGCTGGCTCTCCCACCTTGCCAAAACTTACAAACATGCACCAGGTAGGCTGTATAGGAAAAATAATGCATTTTAACGTGTTTGGTATGGCTTGTATAGCCATACTACTGGAGTGCTTATCTGGCACAGTCCTGAGAACATCCTTGTCATTGCAGATGCAGCTCTGATGCAGTTGGAGGCAGGATGCACCGCACTGAAGGCCGTATTTAGCAGCAAGCTTATTGGGAAAGGCAAATGTCTGGCAGAGCTTTTGCAGCCACACAGCACAGGTACATATGCGCTCTCATATATTAGCACTTAAAGACAGTGGTGCCTTAAAATGACCAGAGGCCCCTGGACTCCAGCATTATGGTAGGCCCCCCCTACCCCAGATAAAAATTAGTTTTAGCTTCTTGCTAATTATTTTTGTCTATTCATATTTTCTATATACCAATTAACATTTACAACGCTGTGTATGCTGTGTAAAAATATGGGTCAAATAGAGGTGAATATGCAAATTCACTCTTTGCCAGTAGGTTGTGCTTGTGGAACAGCAGAATTATAGTGGTTACATAAAGCATAAAAGCTGAGCTGTGCTTATAAACACAACATTATTATAGGCATTATTGGGAGGTAATACAAAAAAATAATGCCATCAAAACTTTCCTGGCCGAAATGCAAGTTTACAGGTATGATACAAACAATAAATTGAAACAAAATATTTGTCAGCAGTAGATCAAAAAAAATCACTTGGCATAAATGTTTGCTTGCAAACTACTCTAAATGTACAACGTGCAACAACACCACATTTTTAGTTAGGAACATTCACGTTTAAGTTTAATGAATTAAATCATAGTATTTTGAAGTTTAATTATCACATTTAAGCAATATTGGAAAAAATTCCTGTTTTTCCGTCCCCAGATTTAAAATATGAGACTTTAACGCAGCACTGATAAAACACTGATGGATCTAAAACCTTCAAATGACATGCAGATTACATCAATGCTTTTGTAAGTTACTGAACCCACATTCAGCACAGAGTGGCTCTAGCGCACTGTATGACGTTGCAGAAAATTAGTCCGGCTCCGTCCACACAGCAGAGCTTCCCCAAAATTGCAGTGGCGATTCCTGAGAAGTTACAGGTGTGAGATTTAGTTTATAGAATGCGGTTGTCACTGCTGTAAACTCCCATATATACAAATACTTTTTTGAAAAATAAGATTTTCTTGCAGTCGTAGCCCCCTGGGCTTCAGCCCATGGAAGCCTGTGCGTTAATGCACCCTTACTTATATCATGATATTATGCTAAATATTGTGACTTACCTTTGGAATACTCATCATCAAAATCATATTCGAAAAAAAAATCATTTTCAAACCTAAAATATTCAACTTCTTTTTGATCAGATGACTACAGGATTTTGGTGGACATGCGCTGGAACAAGCAGTACTTGGACATCTTGGCCAACACCTGCAACTTTGAGGATGAGGAGAGATACATGGAATTCATGGAGGCACTAAACGCTGTTGCCAACAGGTAAGTCCTTATTGTAATTTATTAGAATATTTTTGTTGTAAAAATTATATGTATTATGTTTTATGTTTTGAAAGAATCATATTGCTGATGGACCGAGAGGAGAGAGCGGCTATTAACAGCAGTGCTGGAAACGGCTCACCTCATAACAGCGCCCTTAGACTTGCCACTGCCTTCTCAAAAGGTACTCGCGCAATTCCAAAAGACATGAAAACACTAGGTCTTATGTGACTATTCACATTATATATTTGCGGTTTATAGGGACAGTGGACATAGGCCACCTGCCTCATCCAGTGTTGGTCCACCTGCGCTCGTTTTTCGACCTGTGGGATTCATTCGTACTGCAAGCCGTGCAGTCGGGCCAGCCCTACATTTCTGACCACCTCATGTTTGAGGTTAGAACCTTGTTCCTCAGAGCGGTTTCATTATAGCCATGTCGCTGTGTTCTGCAGGTGGTTTATAGTGATGTGATTGTGTGTCCAGATCCTGCAGCTGCTGCAGTGGAGGGATCGTTTCTGGCTTGTGTGTAACTCTCTGTCTGCGGATACATGGGGGGTGTGTGTGCTGTCCCTGCACTGGCAGTGGGTGCACAAAAACCTAATTTTGCGGCTGCCTCAGCTATTGATGGGAGATAGTGACTATGAGTGAGTAATGGATTTATCACAAGAAAAAAAAAATTATGTTCTTTTAAGTGTTTGTTTTACAAGAACATATGTTTGTGTTCATTTCAGAAGCCAACAGGAATTACACACCATCTCCACGGCCATCCAGAACACACTTTCCAGCTCCGTGGCTGTGGCCTCTGCTCTGAAAGGCATTCAGAAGACTTTAGGAAAGCCACTGCCGTTCAAGGTTAGGCGATTTATAGAACATGGATAGATGCATGTATTGTTGTTTTAAAATTTGGGGTTTGTAAAATTTAAAAAAAAAAAAAATGTTAGAAGTCTCTTAAACTGATAAAGGCAGCATTTCAAAAATACAGTGGTATATAAATATTATTACAATTTAAGATAACTGTTTTCTGTTTCAATATATTTTAAAATCAAATTTATTTTATTACATTCCATTACATAATTTATGCCATTACTCCAGTCTTCAGTGTCTCATGAACCTTCAGAATACATTTTAATATGCTGATTTGCTGCTCAAGAAAAATGTCTTTTCATTTCTTATTTTCAGTGTTGAAAATGGTTGTGCTTCTTAATATTTTTGCACAAATCTGAATACTTTTTTATTAAAGGGTTAGTTCACCCAAAAAAGAATATTCTGTCATTAATTACTCACCCTCAGGTCGTTCTACACCCGTAAGACGTTCATTCATCTTCGGAACTCAAATGAAGATATTTTTGATGAAATCTGATGGCTCAGTGAGGCTTGCATTGACATCTAGTTAATTTACACTTTCAAATGCCCAGAAGTTTACTAAAGATATATTTAAAACAGTTCATGTGACTACTGTGGTTCAACCTTAATGTCATGAAGCGACGAGAATACTTTGTGTGCAACAAAAAAACAAAATGACAACTTTATTCAACAATATCTAGTGATGGGCTATTTTAAAACATTGCTTCATTAAGCTTCGAAGCTTTATGAATCTTTTGTTTCGAATCAATGGTTCGGACGGAACATGTAACGGGCATGACAGGTAGTTGATTCGTGCTCCGAACCACTGATTCAAAACAAAAGATTCAAAGCGATTCATAAAGTTTCAAAGCTTCATGAAACAGTGTTTTGAAATTGCCAATCACTAGATATTGTTGAATAAAGTGGTTATTTTTGGCGCATAAAAAGTATTCTTGTCGCTTTTAACATTTAAGGTTGAACCACTGTAGTCACATAAACTGTTTTAAATATATCTTTAGTAAATTTCTGGGTGTTTGAAAGTGTAAATTAACTAGCTGTCAATGCAATCAGATTTTAAAAAAATATCTTAATTTGTGCTCTAAAGATTAACAAATGTCTTACAAATGTTGAACGAAATGTGGGTGAGAAATTAATGACAGAATTTTCATTATTTGGTTAACAATCTGTAGAATTTTTATATTAAAATATCTAAAAACCACTTGCACAGTGTTATATATTTTGTTAAGCTGTGTACTTACATTATCCTAAATGTTTCCAAGAATTTGTAAATTTGGAGAAAATCACAATTTTAAATAGTGGGCCGCCCAGGTCTTTTCACTTCACATTGCGCCTGTAAATGACGTAATATCCCTGGGCTCACAGTAACAAGCGGCGCGCTGCTGTTGTTTCGTCCAAACATTATGGACCATGGCAAGCAAACTTTGGGACAAAAGGAGAAATAAAACGAAGATCAATAGTGGGGTTTCCAAGATGGCGAGAGCTTTGCGACAAACTTTGACTTGACAGAGACGGCGATCTTGCACGTTTTTAGACAAGATAAGCAGATGTAGGCTATAAGACTAATCAATGTTTTATAGCTCAACACGACGAACTGTTAGAATATCATCAGTATGATAATCTAATGTTGATCTGTCTTACTGTTAAGTTTATTACAGCCAAGAAACTAATACTAAACATTACAACTTTCAACACACGTAAATACAGTTTAGTATGATAGTGTAACGTTAGACCAAGTGAAACAGCGCTGCGTTACCTCACAGTTTTAATTCGTCAAATAAACTGACCTATATTAGTAGTATTTCAGCACTTATGAGTTGCTTGGTAGAATGAAATGTCCTCGTTTCTTTATATCCCCCGGGACTCGTGTGTGACACTGATATCTGTCTCTCATTATCAATCGCGTCTGCGATTCTCGGCCACGGCCAGCTTCATACCACAGTCATGTTAAAAACATGCATTCACTCATCCATAAACATTATTTCCCCTTGAACATTATTAGATCCATTGGCATGACGACAAGTTCCATGATTCCATATTCACTGCGTCATCAATCTACGCCTTTGTTATTGTTTTGAATTGTTTATGTAAACTATGGATTGTACCTTTAACTAACCCATTAATATAAAGTTTGAAAGAACATGTATCTGAAATAGAAATCTTTTGTAACATTATAAATGTCTTTACTGTCACTTTAGATGAGCTTAATTTGTTCTTTCTGAATAAATGAAATTCATTTCGGTAACACTTTAAAATAATGTCCATTAGTTAACAACATTAGTTAACATGAACTAACAATGAACAGCATGTATTAATCTTTGTTAATGTTAATTTCAACATTAACTAATACATTATTAAAATCTTGTTAACATTTGTTAATGCACTGTGAACTAACATGAACAAACAATGAGCAACTGCATTTTCATTAACTAACATTAACGAAGATTAGTGAATACAGTAACAAATGTATCGCTCATGGTTAGTTCTTGTTAGTTAATAAGTTAACTAATATTTAACTAATGAACCTTATTGTAGTGTTACCTTAATTTCTTTAACCCTTATGTGCTGTTCGGGATGTTTTCATCCACTATGGGGAATTTTTGAGTCTTAATTTGGCCATAACTTTCTCCGTGTTTCAGCAAATGGAATGATTTTTGGTGACAAATCTTATTTTGACACATATTTTGGGAAAATGCTTTGAAAATGTTCAAAAACTCAACAGTACTCTGTGGGCAAATTCACGACCCTTTCGTTATGTTCAGCCATGATTTTAACTGCTTTAAAAATGTATCAGATAAATATTTTTTTCACATTTTTTTGCTTAAATCTATTAAT
Organism: Opsariichthys bidens; assembly: GCA_037194245.1. Taxonomy (NCBI): domain Eukaryota; kingdom Metazoa; phylum Chordata; class Actinopteri; order Cypriniformes; family Xenocyprididae; genus Opsariichthys; species Opsariichthys bidens. The sequence continues at coordinate 12,354,516 of CM074282.1, forward strand.
CAACCTCAGTCCTGATCAAAACTACTAAATTTAAAAAAAAAAAAAAATCAGGATTTTAAATCTTTAATTGCCAAATTCATAAATGATGTCACTGATTTGGGAAAAAAACGTGTCAAAGATTGGAAACAACATTGGCTTTGATGCGTTGTTAGTTTTTGTGCAGCATCAGATTTTAACGTTTTAAAGTTAAAATCCTGTTGTTTTTTTTTAATTTAGTAGTTTTGATCAGGACTGAGGTTGATTAATAGATTTAAGAAAAAAATATTTATCTGATACATTTTTAAACAGTTAAAAGTAGTGGCTGTTTTCAGCCACGAACATAACGAAAGGGTCGTGAATTTGAACAATGCACAAGGGTTAAAAAAATAAAATAAAAATCTTACCCCAAACTTTTGAATGGTTGTGTATGTCTAATAAAAATAAAGGCAAGAACCCAAAAATAAATGGAGAAATTCTATCAAAAGAATCAGAAGTATTTTATTTCAGTCTTCCATTCTAACTGACCTCAAATAATCCCACAATCTTTTCTGCGTAGCTGGAGGCAGTGGCTGAATGTGCAGCCCGTTTGCGAGTGCTGTGCAGGGCTTTGGATGTTAGGGACCTGCGCCTCGACAACAGCCTCGCATCGCTATGGAAACAAGAGGTGTCTCGTCTCCGTGGTGTGGCCATGGGAATTGACTCGAAAGAGGCTCTGCTGGAAGCTTGGGGTTTGGTGCTTCAGGCCAACCTCCTGCTGGAACCTCAGAACTCAGGTAAACTAGTCACTTGGACTTGATTATTACAATTATCATGCAAACAATGCAAATGACTTTCATTAAACATTTTTTAAGTTTAAACTGTTTTGAGTTTGAGTTATAAATACAATAGGTTTCCCTTACATTTTGACAATAATTCTTAAATTCTTAATTTTGTTCATGAAATGGTAGTGCTAGACCATACAACCAGGCAAACTCTGACCCCTTAGTTTAATAACACATAATATACTATTTCTATCCAGGTGTCCTAGAGAGGCTTGTGAGCTGTGTGGATCAGCAGCAGGGTCATATGGCTTCCTGTGGCCTGCTGGACTCTCTGTCTGAAAATAATGAGCAGGAAGTGGGAGACAGTGCCGCACCAGGCAGGGAGGTGTTACTGCAGCTTGCGCGCAGGGCTCAACTGTGGCCAGCGCTGGAGGAGCTGGCGGTACTTAACCAGATGAAAGTCACTACAGACCTGCTGTACCTGTCAGTCACACCAGGGTATGATGTTTTTCTATCAAATTATTAACTATTATAAAACGTGTTACAGTATTTTTCTATTATAGTATTAATATTTTGAATTGGCTTTTATTTTTGTTCAGTTTTCATTTATAATGTTTTAGTAATTGTGCTAAATGCATTTTGTCATGTCTGTCAAGTTTTAAATATATTTCTATTATTAGCTTGAATTTATTTTTATTTCAGTTAGTTGCCAGGCAGCGTTTCAAATTTTCTTTCCTTTTTAAATTAAAGTTTTTCATTTATTCTTTTTTATTATTGTTATTTATTTCAATTATAGAAAATGATGTTAAATAGTTTTAGTTAACCGCCAATTGGTACTTGATTTTGCAAAGAAGTGGGATCTTGTAGCAAGGCTGTTAATAAGATGTATTTTGTTCTGTGTTTATTCATTTTGTGTTGTATATTTTGCTCTACAGAGGCAATAAGAAGGCAGAAGATGGTCTGCGCAGGTCCTTCTCCAACCATCTGCGCTTCTGTATGCAGTCGACGCCCATGAACATCCGACAGCTGCAGCCTCTCTGGTTCCTGCTAGGCACTGAGAGGGTCTGTAAAAACATCTTCATAGTAATCATTCTGCTGTTATAATGAATAACCATGTTTTATTTTTTAAACGATGCACATGATTTTGATTAAACGTTTTTTAAGTTTAAACTATTTTGAGTTTGAGTTGTTATAAATAAATTCCTTTCTCCATATACTGAGAATCACATAACTTCACTGGGAACTAAAATATTAATTTCAGTTCATCTCTGTTTCGGTTTTCATTCTTGTTTTAATTCCCTCACCAGCCTGTAGAGGAGCTGCCGCTGGTGTGGTGTGAGCTGCTGTCTGAAACACTGGCAGCGTTATGGAGCAGCAGTGTGACCTCTGACCCTGACCGTTGGCTGAAGTGGAATCCACTGAACCCTGAGGAGCACATGAACTCCAGATCACTGTTGGGACCATCTGATACGGTGAGTGTGAGTGTGTTTTTGGTGGAAGAGCTAAAATCATTTTTAATTTGTATTTAACATGAATAAATAACCTTGATGTGAAGGGTCCTGGAATGCTAAGTCGTGCTGTGTGGTCCCGCTGCATGCTGGGAGTTCTGAGCAACACTGATGCTGGTGGCCGATGGGACCCATCAGGGTCACACTTCCTGTCATCATCACGGGTGACCTTGGGCGAGTGGAGAGAGAGAACTGGACAGCTACAAGATCTGAGTGCTGTGATCTGGGATAATATGGCTATGCCTGAGCTTGCCGACTTCAGGTAGCGACCGCATATCATACCTTTTTAAGAAATACAGATACATATGTTATATTTTGAAATTTTTTGTTCAGTATGGTACTTTAATATTATAATATTAATTTAATTATATTGCATTTTTTTATATAAATATTTTGTTTTATATTTTTTTTCATACAAGCATTTTAATATTTTAATTGTCATTTCTTTTGTGCAATGATGTCTCTTATTCCTTCTCTCATTCTCTGTAGATTAACTGACTGTAGGTTGCAAGGACTTGTGTTGCGTAGACAGCTGCAGTCGCTGTCTGAGCTGTTGTCTCCAGGTTTACAAGAGAGCTATGCAGAATCCTGTGACAGTCTAACTGAAGGCCAGGACCCTGTTGGTGCTGCACAGGAGATTCAGATCGCCCTCAGAGAAGGCCTGCCTGAAAACCTGCTCCCAGAGGGCTTTCTGGATACCTTAGTCACATGCTTGACGCAGTTTGCACACAACCGGGCACAAGATTCGGTCCAGCTTGCCCGCTCTGGAGTTTTCTGGGTGAATATGGGTCTGCTACAAATCCAAGTTTGGGCTCCACAAACGATTTTTGACCCTGCGGTAAAAAGGGGCTATAAACTCCGCTATGCACAAGAGGAGGTGAGACAAGCTCGTAATTGCCTAATTTTGTGACATTCTAGAGATCTATTGCAAGCATTCATCTACAAGTGCAAAACACCTTAAGATAACTTTCTTTGTGTCTCTCAGCTTGCTTTGTTACAGGAAGAGTGGAGAGGGCGGAGTCTCTCCTCACAGCTGCTCACAGGAGCGGAGCTTGAGGAGAGTAGCACAATTGACAGCTTCCAGCATCCTCGTATCAGGTAATGAAACATCCGCCTTCCATTATTTCTGGTACCGGCTACTATGCGATTTTTTTTTTACTGATGCGCGAGATATTTTACCATATTGGCCGATTAAGAGATTTTGAGCCCATCTAAACCAATATTGGATATTTAATTATGGTAAATTCACAAACTACTCCACAGATTTGCATGGATGCAGAAGATATTGGCACCATGTCAGTTATCGGTTGATATTTTTGAGATTTTCAGCCAATATCATTTTCCCTGTTTTTTACAGTCTACTATGCAGATTTGTATGGATGCAGGAGATATCGGCACCATAACAATTATCGGCCGATATCTGATTTTCAGCCATTGTCAACCGATATTGGATTTTTAGTTGTGTATGCTCCTCTCCTCTATCCTCTCCCTTATAACACTGTTAAATGTGATCTTTATCACAAATCTGAAAATGAAAATTCATTTATAATGTACATTATAATGCTGTGATGCCTAAATTCACTTGCTGCATTTAGAATATTTTTGTTTTTGGTTTTTAATGTTTATTTTTATTTTATTACCATAATATTTTGGTATCAGCTATTTATCGTTATCAGAATCAGCATGGGGGAAAAAAAATTGCTTTTCTATTTTGGCAAGAGTTTTAATATCGGGTTTATCCCTGCAGACTTCCAATTTGATGTTAAACTCTTTTGTTGCTTGTATGTGTTTTAGGTACTTGTGGATCCGTATGCAGCAGGTGAAGGAGCAGATTTGTGAATTGAGTCGCAAACAAGCCTGCCGCCCCCCTGACCCCCAATACGGTCGCCTATATCAGGAACTTCAGCACTACCTGTGCAGCATAGGCCAACCAGCTGCAGTGGGTGACCTCCTCTCCCACCTCCTAAAAGCCTTACAAGCCCCTGGGGCAAAATCCAGGCTGGGGATTCAAGGTTTGTTGAAGGAGGAGGCTGTTTGGCAGGCTTCACAGCACCGTTTTTCCCAGCGGCTCGTTGAGGAGTACCCGCTTTACCCTGATGTGGTGGTGCCCCTGAGGGCAGCAATTCTGCAGGTGCAGCATGGCATGCGACTCTTGGCATCTCAGGTGTCCTCCTCGATGACTGCCCAACCAGGTCTGACACATCTCGTGTCCACAATGCTATCTTTTCCAAGTCCAGCGGCATCCTCTGATCTGGCCTCTGCAGACTACCTGTGTTCAAGGGAATGCATGCATATGTTAAAGGGCCTGGGAAAGCAGTTGCCAGCGACAGAGGTCAGCCGCGTGATCCCAGATCATGCATTGTTGCTGTTGAATGCGCTGCTGTACATACAGAGTCACACGCTGAGTGCCGGACATCTCAGTGCAGAGACGCAAAAACTCTTCAGACATGTTTGCCAGGTGAGATATGAAGTACAGAATCCCAAACAATAAAACTTGTCAAGAACATGACAGGAGGAAGTCTTAAAGGTTTTGAGTTTTATTTCAATTAGATTTTGGATCTCAGTTTTTAATGTGGTGTCAAACATTTTTATAGTAAATAAATAAATAAATACATCATGTGTATATATCAGCGTTAATTTAAATATTTTATATACTAATATTATAGTATTTATTAGTATTTTGAATTTGCTTTTATTTTTATATTTTCAATTTTAATTTAATTTGTGATTTATTTTTATTTATTTTTACTCTCTTTATTTCAGTTTTATTTTTAATAATTTTATTACTTCAACTATGCACTTAGTTGCCAAGGCTAAACTTAGCATTGTCGTTTACGTTTTTTAATTGTTGGTTTTCCATATTCCTAATAGTAGTAGTAGTAGTAATAATAATAATAATAATAGTTAATAATAATAGTGGCAGTTTAATTGATCATTTATAAAGTTATTTTAAAATAATACATAATAATTAGTTTATATACTATTTTACGGTGTCCTTGTTACAGTGTAATTAAACACTTAAGTACCAATTACTAATTAACTATGTGTATTTACTATATGGTTAGGGTTCGGATTAGTTCTGTTTAGGGTTAGTTGCATGTAATTATGCATCATTTACAGTTATTACTAATGGTAACTGCATTTAACGTGTAACAAGGACACTGTAAAATAAAGTGTTAACATTATTTGTTTAAAGGCAAGAATATTATCTATTCAGGAAAATATTTACTCCAAGTTAACGTCCTCTTTTTTTCTACTCACTATTACTATTAGATGTGTGATACAGTGAAACATTTTCAGTTGAATTAATTTGTTTAGCGCCTTTCACGATACATATTAACAAAGCGGCTTTTGTGAGCACGCCATGTTGTGATTTGAACAACATGATTTTGTGACCTAGACTGTGTTTTGTTCAGGCTATAGTGAATGAATGGGACGAGCAGGAGAAGAGAGCAAGAGAAAAAGAGCAGATGGAAGCCAGTCTGTATCGCAGCCGCTCTCGTCTGCATGGGACCGGCCTAACAGAGGACCAGCAGGAGGAGAGAGAGTTCAGACGCTCTTTTCCCTCCTACCACAAGGTAAACATGAACTACATTTACATTTATTTTTCCAAAGCGACTTACAAGGGGAGCAATTAGGGGTTAGGTGTCTTGCTCAAGGACACCTTAGTCATAGTATCAAAGGCGGAGAGAGTGCTGTTCATTCACAATCCCCACCTTCAATTCCTGCCAGCATGGGAATCGAACCAGCAACCTTCATGTTACAAGCTCGATTAGGCCATGACTACCTGTCTGCCCTTTCTATTGTTGTCAGATCAGTAAGAGTGTGCCAATAATGTTTTTTTCTACGCAGGATTTTTCTGACATCACTTCAGAACCTAGTCTTGATCAGCCAATAATCATTGAGGACGATGATGATGCAGATATGGAGGAGTCGTCTAGTGATACAAGCAACTTTCTGTTGGTCAGCAGCATGAGCACAGTGGTTCAGGTCCATCAGAGACTCTGTTTGTCTTACGCTCACTCACTTTGGTACCAGCCCAACTCGCCAACCAATCACACCAAACACCACATCAGTGCCCTGGTTTCATCTTATCAAATCACAGCTCCACTAATAGCCCGCTTCTACCATCTAATGGGTATGAATGCATCATTTTATGCTGATCAGAAAACCACAGGCCCTATGCATCTTGTAATCTAACCTTTCCCTGTTTCTCCTCTTCTCTCTCAGACTGTGAAGTGGACTCTAAGTTGATGGGCTCTCAACTCCTCCTCAGCACTCTGCTCCAAAACACAGTTAGCGGTTCAGGGGGTCCAGCTGGACTGATTCTGCAGAATGATGGGCCGTATGACTTTTACACAGAACCTAACATGAGTCAGGCCCGGATCTGTCTGCCAGCGCTAGAACAGCTGACTAAGGCTGTGAAACAGCGCCTTGACGACTGGCCCGAACACCCTGCTCTTGTTCAGGTGGGAGTGTCCGTTACTATTACTGTCATTGCTATTATTACACTCCAATTTGCTGATTTGCTACTCAGGAAACATTTAATATTATCATTGTTGGAAACTGTTGTGCTGCTTAATATTTTTGTAAAAACATTGATACTTTTTTTCAGGATTCTTTGTCGAACAGAATGTACAGCATTTATTTGTGATAAAAATCTTTTGTAACACATCTTCATTGGCACTTTTGATCAGTTTAACGCATCCTTGCTGAATGAAAGTATTACATCTTTAACGAAAATCTTTTGAACAGAACAAATTTGCTTTGGTTTCAGTAAAGTGAGAATGTAAAAGACAGGGTAGCAGCTTTCTTTATAAATGCCTTTTATAATTGTACTTAGTACAGTATATCTGGTTAAAATATATAGCTGCATTTATATTTTAGGAACAGATAGTATAGTTAACATTTGATATGTAACCTAATTGAAAGTATATTTGCTTGATAAAGCTTTTGACTCTTAACTCTTAACACCCCTCCCTATGATATAATGTGTCGCAGATCACCATGGTGATAGAGAGGATATTAGCATTCAGTCTTTCCAGCCCTCTGGCAAAGTTTCTAAATGGTTTGGAGATCCTGCTCAGCAAAGCACAGGTACAGGAATCGGTTCATGCATGTCTATAGTCAGTAATATACTGGCCATTTGGGCTCTGCTTAGGCCATGATATCAGTTTGAGAGCAGCTCTTCTCTCATTATTCCTCACAGGACTGGGAAAACAATGCTAGCCGGGCAGTGTCCCTAAGGAATGAGCTGGAAGCTATCACACAACTCATTATTCAGTGGAGAAAACTTGAGCTCAAGTAAGTGTATAATAAATAAATGCACAATCCCCTGCTTTCACAGACTAGGCTTAAGCCTAGTCTCAGATTAAAAAATGTTTTAACTGAAATCTTAAAATATGTCAGTGCCATTATTTTGTCTCAAGATGTAAACCAATAATGTTTTTTTTTCTAAGGCACATTTATCAACTCAAATGTCCTAATTGAACTAAGGCCTAAACCTGACCTAGTCCTGGCTTAATCTAAGCCTGTCTGTGAAACCAGGCCAATGTGCATTTATCAGTGTTATTTTAATATTTACAAATTAAATATGCTATTTAAAGTCTGTTGTGTTGCAAAAGTCTGCAACATGTTGGTCTAACTGGTTTCAATCTCTCTATCTCTGCAGCTGCTGGTCGAGCAGCCTTGATAATGCACTGAAGCGCCATGCTGAGAATTCAACCAAGCACTGGTTGTCCATCTACCAACTCATGGAGAAATACCTACAGGAGCAGAGGACAAACACCAGACATGGTGATCGACTTGTACTTTTATAAATATATATTTAGTAGAAGTAAAATGATTCCTCCCCCTCCTTTTGTATTGTACAATATATCCCATTTAATGTGTTTGCATTGTGCCACACTTTTTTTTGTCCAGTAGATGATGGTGTAGCGGATATTTCCCTCTCGTCAGTCTCATCCACACTGCAGGCCTTCATAGAAGGCTCCACCTTAGGAGAGTTTTCTGTCCGCTTGTCCATGTTGCTTGGTTTTCACTGTCACGTCCTTCTGGCTCCTAAACAGGGAGGGCAGGGTAAGACGTTGTTTATTTTGTCAACTTTTAGGTGTTGACTTGCGTACAGATAACTAACACATATTGACTGATTGCCACAAATGTACAAGTTCGATTTCAAGGGATCTTTAAAATGTACTTCAGAGTGATTTCATGTGCATTAGTATGTCAAAATGAGGACTATGCTGGCCACATTAAATGGATGAATGTCCTTTCATCCTCACAGACTCACTTTGCTTTTTGCTGTGGAATCTCTATAAATACTATACACAGTTCTCAGAGAGCATCCAGACCAAGATCACCCAGCTGAGGTCTCCTATAGAGAAAGAGCTCAAAGTAGGTGAAACTAAAGCAGACAAGACTGATGTCGAATATATTTTGTGTTTCCTTTTTCTTCCTGTCTCCTATTGATTTGATGTGATGTAATCTTTATTTTGATACATATAGGACTTTGTCAAAATCTCCAAGTGGAATGATGTCAGTTTTTGGTCCATCAAGCAGTCAGTGGAAAAGACACACAGGTGAGACTGACTGACTAAGACTTTTTTTGAATAAATGAATGAATGAATTAAATTAATCATTTTATTCAGCAAGGATGAATTAAATTGATCAAAAGTAACAATCAAGACGTTTATGATGTTACGGAAAATTTCAGCTTTTGTATTTTCAGCTTAATCACATCATCAGCAATGATAATGTCAGAATGTTTGTTCCAGCACTCAACAGACTAGATGTAACATATATTTAACTCCGTGCTAAAGCAATGGAACTCAAATTGGTTCTAATGGTTTAAAAAATAACGTTATGACATTGTGTCTGTGATCAGGACCCTGTTTAAGTTTGTGAAGAAGTTTGAGGCTGCACTGAAGGAGCCGTGTGCCCCATGTCTGGTGGAGCAGGGCAGTAGCGGCAGCATGGATGATGTGCATTCGCAGCCTGAGGAGACTCCTCTGCACAGGGTTCACAGAGTACTGAGAGGCGCCCTGCCTGGAAAGGGCAGAGATCTGCAGGTAACATAATCTCAAGCTGAAATACCAACTTAGTTCATTTCAAAATGTAATTTCAATTTTAAAAATCAACTCTTTTGCCTATGAGACAATTTCTTTGCATATTAAATGACAGCTTAAATTCTAGAGGATTTTCTTAACTTTTGTCCTTATCATGAACCATACAGAATCTGTTTTTGTAACATAGTTGTATTTAAACACTTTTCATGTATTAGACTGATGGTCCAGAGGAACTCTCATGTAATAAAGAGCCCTCATCTCTCCAAGTCCGTCTGCCTGTCCTCACGAGGAAGATGAAGAAGCTGTGTGTGCAACTGGTAAAGAAGACCTCTCTGCCTGAGCTCTCAGAAGACCTGGATCAGTTCATAGGTATCACTGTTTGTCCTCACTCAAAGGCTCATAACTTCATATTGTTTTATTTGGCGTTTACTCGACATGTTCAAGGTTATGTTTTGACTTAGTAAAGGTATACTTAATGTATGAATTGTGAAAATCTCATATGAACCTGGAAATATAATTTTCTCTCCAATTTGTTATTGTCCAGCCGAGATAATTGCAAATGTGCAAGCCCTGCAGAGCCTGTCAGTGGACCGTAGCATGGAGCCAGAGAAGCAGAAGGCGGAGGTGAAACACTTCCTCCTGCAGAAACAGAGAGCGCTAGCAGATCTCTTCAAGATGCTTGCACAGATTGGTCAGTCTGAGTCATTTCTTGTGCTATTAAACAGGTCATGAACAGAAAATATCATTAATTAATTATACTATTTATTATTTTTTAATTAACAAATATTTCATAAACAGTAATAGTCATTATTAATATAGCTGGAAGCAGTGATATGGGGCAGCAACAGTAATGCAGAGCTAGAAAAACACAAAGAAGAAAAATAGATTTTACTTGAAGAACAGATTCAGAAGTACTGGTGTGAATGAACTCAAAATGAACTGAAGTTCAGGTGAGAATGAACAAAACCACATTTCTAATCCCAGAGGAAGAAAAAAGGTACAATTAGTACATGCCACTCAGAAGACAAGAGGTTCAGGTGAGGAATGAACTCAAAATGAAGATGTATAAATGCACCGCATGTTATATTTAATTAGTTCAGCCGAGGTGAGCTTTCAGTGTGAGAATGAATACACAAAAGTACTCTAAAACTAAACAGTTAGCATGCTGTGGTAACTTGGCTATAAACGTTAGTTATGTTTTTGCAAAAAAAAACTTAATATCTCTGGAACACTTGGTGGAGCTTGGTTGAAACTTTTCATATAACTTCAGGATGTCCTGTCAGTGAGCTCTACCAATTTTTGTGTTTCAAAATGGCGAAAAACAACGGTTCATCCGATCCTGGCAAAATTGGTATCCACGCATGTATACCACATATCTGGCATTACAGAAGGGATCCATAGACAACAAGATGATGATTTTCTGACAAACTGTTCAAAGTTATGATCTCTTCTTCTTTTTGTGTGGCTGTGTTCAAAGATCATCCCAGCCAATTTTCATAAGAATTGTAGTGGTGAAAAAACAGAATACTGTACTTTTCAAAGTCTTAATGTAAGATGATGAGTGTGATCAGTGTGATGAGATGAATCAATTGTGCTTTCAATTTTTTAAAACAAAGGGTGCAAAAGTCATAACCATTTGAAAAGTGATTTTTTGAACTGGTGCCTTTGAAAAAAGTGCCTTTCGGGCTTGGCCCCTAATTATAGACTTTTGCTTATTTTATGTGTTCAAACATCTATTCCTTTCTTCTAGGAATAAATAGTGCTTTTTAAAAGCTGATGTTGTTGTGTGAACTGTATGTAGACAGCTGATTGAGTTTGGTTTCTCTTCAGGTCTGTCCTACCGTAAGGGTCTGAACTGGGGTCGTACCGCAGACCCAGATGAGACATTGTGTCTGCAGCCAGTGGAGATGAAGATAGCACTGTCTGCAGTCAAGACACAGGACAACACAGAGCAAACGTACGTAACCATCATCTATAGACTAGTGTCGTCCATAGAGCTGAGAGTCGGAGCCTGATTTTGGTAGTAATTCATGTTGACAGGTTATTTGCTGAGATGACGAACGCATGGGAAGGCTGTGAGAAGTATTTCTATCGATCCTGGGCCAGGCGTAACGCCATGCTGACAGCATTACAAAGTGCTGTTAAGGTGAGGGCCTTAAATCAGCTCTGATATAATCAACAAAATTAACTGTCTGCTTTAGACATGATATTCATGTTAGTCTAAGTGCTGCAGTAAGGCATTGTTTTTAATTTATTTCTTTGTCTTTCTAGGAGCTTGGGCTGGGAAATGTAGAGCGGTGTCGAGGTTTCTCTTCTCACCTGTTTAAACTTTTGCTGAAGCAAAGACAAAGACTTGCTGGACTCACAGAGCACTGGGTCCATCTGAGGTACTGTCCTGTCAAGATACAGTAGATACTCTACCATACAAAAGTTTTTTGTTTGTTTGTTTGTTTGTTTTTTTGAAGATGAAGAAACTTTTATTGAGCAAAAATACATTAAATTGATCAAAAGTTACAGCAAAGACACAATGTTGCAAAAGTAAATGCTGTTCTTTTCAGCTTCATATTCATCAAATAATTCTGAAAAAAATGTTCCATGGTTTCCACAACTGTTCTGATGTCCATGTTGATGTTTATTTATAATGGCTGCTGAAAATTCAGCCTTGTCATTTTAAAATATTTTAAGATCGAGAACTGCATGTTTTTTTTTTTCATTTGTTTTCTGTTTAAAACAACAGGAAGTTGATCGACAATGTCGAGAGCATCCATTCCCATACGGCTGGCTCTGAAGATGATGCCAGCGGTCTCCCTCCTCAGGTGCCTCTCCAGCACTGGATCACCAGGGCTCAGTCTTCAGCACTGCACTGCTCTGTTGTGCTCCAGCAGCTCTCTTGGATCCTCCAGTGCTGTCCTGGAGGTTCTTCTGCAGCACCCACTGAGACCAGAGAAGGGGAAGTTGTGCAGGGTCAAGCCACACTGAGCCACCCGTCTCCCCTGGCCCCGCACATCCAGCCACAGGCGTGTTTGCTGCGGAGAGGGGAGCAGGCTTGGAAAGAGGTGGAGCAGAAGGTGGAGAACCTAATGAAGGAAGTGAAAGACCTGAAAGAGAAGCTGGATGGATTGGCCCAGGAATCCACAGAAAGAGTTATCCATAGTTGGTGAGTTAGAGAAACACTTGAATTGAACTGTTAAATTATGTACAGGAAGTGCAAACAATTATCTTTTTGTGTGTTTAATTTCTTTTTATTTGTTGAGGCCTAGAAATCATGGAAATTGCTATAGTGAATGTAAAGGTTTTTCTAGCGAGATATTCTACCCTCTTCAGTTTGAAGTCTGGTTTAAATCCACCTCCTTTTAGACTTATAACACCATCCCTGATTATGTATTTATCTTCTCACTCATCCTCACAGGGATCACTTCACACTTTGCTGTTCCTGTCTGGACCGGTTGGGCATTGTGGCTGGCCAGATGCCGCTTGTTGAACAGCTCTTTATTCCTGATGGAGTTCTGGTCCTCCATACCCAGCCTGCCCTCATCTGCGGTCTCCAGACTGTAAGGAAGGAGGTGGAAACCTGCCTCACAGAGTTCACCACCTGGAAGACTCACCTACTCTCTATCAAACAGTCACAGAAACGTAAGAGCACAGAGCGCTATTCAGACTGTTCTACATCTCCTGTCCCAACTTCCTCTTTCAATAGGCTATGCATTGACATCAGTGTTGATATTGTTAACTAAAACTAAAGCTACTAAAAATGTGACAATTGAAATAAAGTGGAAATAAAATATATAACTAGTTCGCAAAAGTAGGTTTTGGACAAAATACAATATTGTGGAAAAAGGTTTCATGACGGAGATGAAACCGGATATACATTTCGTTTTTCTTGACCTAATGATTGCAATGACTTAAGACACTTGCATGATCTGTTTTACTGAAGGAGATTAATAATGTTAAAAAAAACTAACAATTACAATAGGGTTTCAGCAGTATGCACTCGAACCCCTAAATATTAGGTGAAAAACTTAAACTTGAAAATTAGAAATGTTTCCTTGGCAAATAACTGAAATAAAAATAAGTTAAAGTTAAATTAACAAAATTAATTTAGACTAAAATTAAAAAAGAAAACTGCAAAAATAAAAGCTAATTCAAAATATTTATAAATTCTGTAATAGTATAATCATAATACTAAAATAACACTGGTTGTCATAAAATTCCACTCACATTTCACGGGGTCTGTGCAGTGACCGAATGTTGGTTTATTATAAAATCATCTTGCTTTCATTTCATCATTTTTGTCATTATCAAGGATAGCATGAGAGTCTATACTGATCCACATTTATCCTCCTCTTTTATTTTTCCCATTTTTTTTCTTGTTTGCATTCAGGACGTTCCCATCTATTTTCTGTTGAGTTCTCCGGGCAGTTGGAGAAAGCAATAAACATGATTCTGTGTGCGGTTCAGACCCTTGTTAAGCGGAATGAGAGAGAAAAGCAGGAGGATCAGCAGTCAGAAAGCAGGAGAGGTGGGAATTCACCCAGGATTTCATGTAGAGCATGTTTGAGGGTGATCTGTTTGTGTGTGTGTGTGTGTGCTCATTTTGTGTTTCTCTAGAGAGTGACACAGAGGTTGCAGAGGAGCTTTTAAAACCAGGACACTTGAGCAGGTTACTGGAAGAAGACCTGAGTGGAGACGTGTCCAGTCTCTCATTACCGGAGGTCAATGGCGTCGTGACAGAGCTGCTGGAGAGACTTCGATCATACAGGGATAACTGCAAGCCCCACCAACTACAGGTCAGTTGCACATCATGTATACAAACAGTATTATCTCCAAACAATTCGTGTTTGAAAATAAGTTGAAATTTGTATACTTAATGTTTTATATGAAGGACCTGAAAGAGGCGTGTAGGAGTATGGTGCGTTTGGAACCCATGCTGTGTCTGTATTCTGAGTTGGTGAGGTATTATCTGGCCGTACTAATGGGAGCTCACCGTACCACCGGAAAGCTGCTGTCTGTTCTCGCTAACATCTTCACTGAACTCGCACAGAAGGTATATAGCCTTCTGCTTGCCCTCACTGGTCACTTGGGCGATTCTGAAACAGTGACTACTTGCTACATTGTCATGTGACTTCAAAATTACTAACATTTTGTCTGTCTTTTTCTCTCCATCACTCTGCAGGGTTTCTGTCTGCCCCAGGAGCTGATGGGAGGAGGAGACGGTGAGGGAGCGACAGAGTTCCATGACTATGAGGGTGGAGGAATAGGAGAGGGTGAAGGAGTAAAAGACGTCAGCGACAAAATCGAGAATGAGGATCAGGTATTTGGTCGTGGCCTAGTGGTGAGGGAGTTGGGCTTGTAATCTGAAGGTTGCTGGTTCGATTCCTACGCCGGCAGGAATTGAAAGTGGGGATTGTGAATAAACAGCACTCTCTCCACCTTCGATACCATGACTAAAGTGTCCTTGAGCAAGGCACCTAACCCCTAATTGCTCCCCTTGTAAGTCGCTTTGGATAAAAGCGTCTGCTAAATGATGAAAAATGAAAAATTGAAATAGGGCATTAATATGTGCTTTATAAGTATTAATAGACAGCCAATATCCTTGATACAATACAATATAGAATCGATACAATATTGGCAAATATAATATTGCGATATTTACGTGTATAGATATTTTCTTTCACTTCTAGTTAGTACACATAAACCATCTGAACTGGAATTAAACAGAATTGCTATTGAACTTACGCTTTTACAACTGAATGAGTGGAGTCAAACTTAAAATCTGAACTGGAGTCCAACTGAATTCGGAACCTTGCCTTTGTTCAGGTTGAAGACACCTTCCAGGAGGGTCAGGACAAGAAGGAGGAGGAGCAAGACAAACAGGACATTAAAGAGGAAGACAATGCCATTGAGATGTCTGAAGACTTTGATGGAAAGATGCATGATGGCAAAGACCATGAGCCAGGTGACTGAGCTTACTGTTGAATGATAGACTGAACTGAAAATGGTTATGGTAGATTCAAATTGTACAATATATAACCTTCTCAATCATACGTTGCAAAAAACATTATAACTTTAATCTCTCATCTCCGGTTTAGGGGAGGAGGATGAAGAAGACTCGGATAAGGAAGAAGATGAGCTGGATAAGAAGATGGGGGATCTGGGAGATGGTCAGACAGATACTCTGGACGAAAGATTATGGGGAGACGACGATGATGATGATGATGATGATGATGATGTTGACGGCGATAAAGAGGAGGAGTCTGGTCCGGGAATGGATCAGGGAGAGTCAGAACTGGTTGCAAAGGATGACAACATGGATGCTGGTGAGTCAAACAAAGATAAGAACCAGGACAAGGATCACCCAAAAGATGAGGAAGAAAAGGAGAAAATCCATGAACAGGTGGATGAGGTTAGTCCTTCACCATTTTTCTCTCTATATCAGAACTTTCTCCTTTTACAATCGAGCATAATGATGAATAAATGTTTAAACACTTGTTTGTATCTCCTGTTTGTAGCGTGAGTTTGATGAGAATGAAGTAGACCCGTACCACGGAAAGCAGGAAAAGGCAGCTGAAACGGAAGCAATGGACCTGCCAGATGAGCTTAACCTTGATGAAGATGGCAAGGATGAAGATGGGGGAGAAGGGGATGGTATGTTCAACATTCAGGGATTTCCAGAGTTTTTTTCCCTAACTCCCTACTGTTCAAAAATTTGGCGTTTGTAAATTGTTTGGTTACACTTTATTTTAAGGGGTCTTTGTACACTGTTACGATTTCTTTTTTTTGCATCCTAGCTGAATAAAAGTGAGCTTTAAAAAAAAAAAAAACTTTCCCTAAACTTTTGAAAGATAGTGAGCATGTAATAAAAAGTTGATTGTTGTTCTTTTCACATTCTTTTTCATTTTACTCTTGTTACAGAGGAGAATGCATTTGATATAGATGACAAACTCATGGAGATGGATGAGCACCCTGGAGAAGAGAAGGATGGATCGGAGGAGGGTGGTGATGAGATGACAGATGAGCAACAGGAAGGACAGATGGAGGAACATAAAGAAGACGACAACTCAGAAGAGAAGGAAGGAGCAGAAAAATCTGAGGATCAGCAGTCTGAAACAGAAGAGAGAGGAGAAAATGAGGGAGAGGAGGACAAGGAAGAGAAGAATAATGGACAAGAAGAAGGACGAGAGGAGGACAAGTCCATACCGGCTGATCAAGGCCAGAAACCAAAGGTTTGTTGTTCAAAAGTGAATTTCAAGGAATGTGTTGAGGGAAAAGACTTGCCTAATAATTTTACTCTGACGTTTCACAGGAGGAGGAAGATGGGGATGAGGATGATGATGCGCAGGTGGAATCTTCAGAGAGGAAGGAACATGCGTCAGATGGACAGACAGGAGAGGAGAATGTTCAGAGTGACACCGCAGTAGAGCTGGCTGGAGCCGCGTCAGAGAGAGACCAGGCAAAAGAGGTACACAAAGAGACTGCCTTAATATTTGCAGATGTCAGCCTTACAAAAAACAGGTTTTCTATCTTTCTTTTTCCATGAAACCAAGGTCAAGGGGAGGTCAACATGGAAAACAGGAAAAATAACAATTATTTTTTATTTTTTATTTTTATTGAATATTGGAGTGTTTATTACAAATGATTGAGTAAATATATATATATTTTATTTTTTTATTTTTTTAATTAATGTTTAATTAATCTTTAATCAAAAACATAAATACCCCCCTTACAACGTCATCTCATTTCTGATGACATGAGCACAAAGCATGGGGGCGGGACAATAGTTCCGCCTACCCTGTTAATCACATCATAGCGATTACATCAGCAATCAATTCCTGAATGACAAAATCAAATCCTGCCTTTTATTTTTACGTCTTTTCATTCGAGAAGCCATTTCACTCACATACATATATATCACCATAGGGAAAAGATGATCACTATTTCCATTTAATGTCAACATTAAAATTTAAAGCCTGCAAAAAGACATGGATATTTAATAAAATCGTAAAATTGAAATGTTGTAGTCAGTATAAATTTTTATGTTTATCTCAGTTTAGTAAATGTCCCCATGTCCACAGGAGGACGGCAGTGGCGCAGCAGATGCCAGTCAGTCTGAAGGGCACGACTCCAAGCTTATGGCCAGGATGAGCTCACACAAACAGAGGCAGAGAAACACACAGGTTAGCTGTTTCACATGACAAATATTTGCTCATTTATTTAATTCTGGCCTTTTGTCTTGTTGCTCAAAACATAACAAGAAGATGCAATTTTTTTATTTTAAGTGTAAAGCTGATGACCACCTATATTTTTCTACCAGAGCTTCAAACGCAAACCTGGACAGGCCGATAATGAGCGCTCAATGGGTGATTATAACGAGCGTGTCATTAAGCGTTTGCGTACGGTTGACAACAGAGAGGCGAAAACACAGGATCAGACTCAGACTGACACACAACAGGAATCTGATCTGTACGAGCATGTGAAACAAGGAGAGGAGAGATACGACGCTCAGACATATGGTGAGGACTTTTGTACAATTATGTATATTCCGACTTTCGTTTTCAGTAAAATGCATTTATTAATTCAGAAACATTGAGCTGTGGTGCTCATGTGAGGCAGGTCTGACTTGCAATGTGTTTCAATCCATGTAAACTGTGTAGAAGAGGTACCACCTGAGTCACGTTCTCTTTTGACATCTGTTCTTCATAGATGCTGCTAGTGCAGAGCAGCAAAAGCCGACTGCTGTGAAACAGGAAGAGGACGAAATGGAAGATGACCTTGCAATGGATGTGGAGGAAGAGAAGGACCTGCAGGGAGTTGAAGCCCAGGAGCTTAAACCAGTGAAGCTAAATGACAATAAAGCCTCTCAGAAAGGTGCAATGCACTCATTCACCAAATGCATGTACAAAGATGCATAACCTATGTGTCCATGTTGAACATTTGTCTGTCCTCTCTCAGGTCTGGAGTGTGGGGACTTGGAGGCACAGAAACAGGCAGATGAGGAAGAGAAGGAGAAGACCGAGGCACAGAGGAGCAGTAATGAAGAAGAGCTGAAAGAGAGGAGTGATGAGTCCACCATCCACACTGTGCCTGAACTACTGATGGACATGCAAAAGGTATGATGTTTCATGCTTACTCTGAAAACACACTAGCATTCAAAAGTTTAGGTTTTTTTTTTTTTTTTTTTTAAGAAATTAATACTTTTATTCAGCAAGTACACATTTAAATTGATCAAAAGTGACATTAAAGACATTTATGTTACTGAATATTTCTCTTCAGATAAATGCTGTACATGTCCTTTTCATCAAAGAATCTTGAGAAAAATGTATCCCAGTTTACACAACTATTAAGCAGCACTTAATATAAATAATAAGAAATGTTTCTTGAGCTGCAAATCAGCATAATAGTGTGATTTCTGGAGGATCATGTGACACTGAAGACTGCTGTAATGATGCTGAAAATTCAGCTTTGCCATCATAGGAATAAATTGCATTTTAAGATAAATTAAATTAGATGCATAGAATACAATATATTAAATTTCTTAAATTGTAATAATACAGTTAAGGGTATTTTTGATCAAATAAATATATCCTGGAGGACCTCTGGATCCTGAGACCGCTAATGAAAATGCTTTTATTTTACGTTCTGCATATTGATTATACATCAATTTTGTGTGTGTCAGGTGCCACTGAAGAACCCAGAAGAGCTGAGAAGAGAGATGGAGCAGCAGTTGGAGGTCTGGCAGAGACAGACTTTAGGATCTCAGGAAGAGGTGACATCATAACACAAGTCACATGACAATTGAGCTTCTTCTCCTCACTTCACATATCAAACTTGTAATATTTATGAATGTATTTTTTTGTGTTTTTTTATTCATGGCTGGTTTTTTTTTTTTTTTTTTTACTCTGTCACTCAGGAGAGTGCCGCAGCAGTACTGTGGCATCAGTACCAGACCTTGACGTCTCCTTTGTCCCAGCAGCTCTGTGAGCAACTCCGCCTCGTCCTGGAGCCCACACAGGCTGCCAAACTCAGGTTGGTCCCTCCACCTTCCCATCCAACCTCAAATGAAGCATTTCTACTTCACCTATTCCCTCGAGATCACAGGAACGATAATTTGCTTCTTTAGCACTGTTAATTCTATGGGTCAAGTTTATCAGTTCACACCCTGAAAATGTGAGTCCTGCAGTTTGTAATAGCTTTTTGCTGTCCTTATTAACACTGTTTAATGATTTTAAACAGGGGAGACTTCCGCACAGGCAAACGGCTGAACATGCGCAAGGTCATTCCTTACATCGCCAGTCAGTTCCGTAAGGATAAGATCTGGCTGAGGAGAACAAAACCCAGCAAGAGAAACTATCAGATCTGCTTGGCTGTGGACGACTCCTCCAGTATGGTGGACAACCACTCCAAACAGGTACAGTCTCTTAATACTGCTTTAGATATTAAATATCATCTTATATGATATTTATAATACAATAATATCAGATTTTCACTACAATAATTATTGCAATCAAAAGAATTAACAATATTATCACAATATTCTGAAAAAAATGCTTTCAGTCAAATTGATCTTTAGCTTTCTTTTTCTTTTTTGGCCAGTGACTCTCACTCAAAATATGAGTGTTGGGAGATATAGAAAGAGTTTGCATTATGGTTCAGTACTGTGTCAACCAGACAGTTACTGCTGTTGGATTATTCATAATATTATCATTTGTGTGGTATTAACTTGATATCAATGTAATTTTTTCCAATATCACAGTTGTCATAGATTACCAGTATATTGTGACCCCTTTAAAATGGAAGAATGCATTACCTTATTTTAATAAACATTGTGGTTGATAATGTGTCTCTCTCACCTAGCTGGCGTTTGAGTCGGTCTCTGTCATAGTGAACGCTCTCACACTTCTAGAAGTGGGCCAGGTGTCTGTTTGCAGGTGAGTTCAGATTATTTTCCACTCCTCTTATGGCCGAGCACAGAAATATTGGTGCAAAGATTCCCTCAGGATTGAAGGGGTGCTGTATGTAATTTTTTTTATTGTACTAAAGCATAAAAATGGCATGTTTCCTAAATATCTACGAATGGTATGTTCACATACATTGTTTCTCCGAAAAACAATGCTACAGCCAGTTAGTCTAATTTTGAAATGCGCGTTTAGTAGGGGTGTGACGAGATCTCGCGAGACTAAAACGTGACGAGACTTCTCGTCGAGGTGAAAAGTTGTCTCGTCGTGCTATCAGTGTGAGGGTGAAATTATTATTCAAGATGCCCCCGCCACTTTCAAATTGTTTTTTTGGAAACATTTTGGTTTTTGGCGCAAGAATAACACACAAGACACAAACAATGTGTAAACATTGTAAGAAAACTATGCCGTACACCTCGGCCAAGGTTGTACAGACTCTTAGGGGCCGTTCACATATCGCGCGCATTTTCATTCTCGCAAAATGGAAGCGACGCGCATATGGTACGGCACGCTCGTTTTTTTCCTGCCGCGCATGTGCCGCGGCGAGATGAAAACATCTCAACATTTCAGAATGTCTTGTCATGTGACAAGAACCAAGCGATGGTCGTGGAGAGCACAGTTCATGGTTGCATAGCAACGACAGACGCTACAGAGGCGCGAGCTCCCGAACGCTTGCAAAAGAAGGAGGAAGCGACGCGGCCGCGCTTTACACGCTTTTTTAGGCGCGATATGTGAACGACCCCTAAAGAGGCAGAAAGCATCGCTATCACTGCTGACGGTTGGACTTCTCGGTGTACGCAGAGCTTTATAACAGTTACAGCCACACAATCAATAGTGACTGGGAAATGGTCAACTTTGTACTGCAGTTAAAGTGACACTTAAAGTGTAATTTGAATTTTTTATTTCTGTTTATTTTATTTATATTGTTTATTTTATGTTCAATCTATAGAAAGAAGTTCAGTGAGATTTAGGGCAGAAAACAATTGGTTGATTTTGTAGCAACATTTAGCAGTGTTTGCATGTTGTTTTACTGCAAATAATTCATTAAAATAGAAGTAAAATGACATGCATTACAAGTTGATTTCAAAATGCACCAACATTTTTTGCATTTTATGATTTTCAGTTGAATAAAAGACTATTTTCCCTTCATACGTTTCATTATTGAGGATTTCTTAAAAATACTATAAAAATCTCGTCTCGTGAACCCAATCTCGTGTCTCGTCTCGTCTCGTGGGATAGTCACACCCCTAGCGTTTAGTGTTGGAATGCCTATTTTTGTTTCGGACTCTGTGATCCCGCTCACTGCCAATTTACCCAATAGTATTTCGACAGTTTCCGGAAAGCAAAGCGTATATTGCAGCCATGGAAGCCTGTAAATGAACTGGAAAGTCTAGGGATCCATCTAAAAAGCTCTATAAACATAGGCATATTAAAACGAGGATAAATCAACTTGCAGTGTAAGGCTTGTCGCTTTCCATTGTCAATTGCGCTTGTTCCTGTTGTGTGTCCTCAGTCTGACAACCTGCGTGAATCTCAAATCTGAGGAGGAGGGGGCGGGGAATCACGTCTAACTGTCAATATTACATACTGCACCTTTAAATTCCTGGTTGATTAATTCATTAATGTATGTGTTCATCCACTCATTTGTCTTTTAATTCACTTGCTGTAGTTTTGGAGAGAGCGTCCAGCTGCTCCATCCTTTCCACCAACAGTTCAATGACCAAACAGGAGCAAATATACTGCGGCTCTGTCAGTTCCAGCAGAAAAAGACCAGAATAGCTCAAGTAAATGCCTCTCTGGACATATTTTATTGTTTTTAGTTCTCTACATTATTTTCTTATATATTTTTTAACTGACTTGTCAAGTTTTATCCTAAATCAACATATAAGCCATTTGGAATTTTTTTTTTTCTTTCAGTTTTTAGAGACTTCAACAAATATGTTCATGGCAGCCAAACAGCATACACCTGGCTCAACAAACACAGGTAAAGTAGTTTATCAGACTGATGTAAACAAAGCAGACCTTCGTTCTGAATCTTATTTATATATGCTTGCATTGATTTCTGATCTAAAATGCTCTTCTATGATTGTTTTTTTGTCTCTTCTCTTTACAGAAACGTCTCAGTTATTGCTTATAGTATCTGATGGCCGGGGTTTGTTCTTGGAGGGGAAAGAGAGAGTCGCAGCTGCCGTTCAGGCTGCTCGCAGCGCAAACATCTTTGTCATATTTGTAGTGCTGGATAACCCAAACTCCAGGGTGAGGAATCCTTTTCAAAAACTGAAGTTTAGCTGAAGTGTAAAAAAAGAAAGAAAAGAATTGGATATTTCCATTTTGAAAAATGAATGAGGAAATTAGGAAAAATGAAAAGCACTACAGAGTATTGTATTATTTATTTATTTTAAAAAAATACTTAGTTAATTAGATAATTATGTAGCATCTATAATTTTTTTTATATTTATATTAATATTTTTAGACTTACATTTCTATTTATTTGTTATGCCATTATTATATTTAAATTATATTATGATTATTATAATTAAAATGAATATACATCCTAAATTTTAATGTATGTTGATTCTCTCCATGTTAGGACTCCATATTGGATATTAAAGTGCCCATATTTAAAGGGCCGGGTGAGCTGCCGGAGATTCGGACCTACATGGAGGAATTCCCCTTCCCCTTCTACATTATTTTGCGAAATGTGAACGCCCTCCCAGAAACCCTGAGTGATGCTTTGAGACAGTGGTTTGAGCTCGTCACCGCCACAGACCAGTAATGGACCACATGGAAGCAATTTTGCAGGGGCCAGAAGACACAACTGTAAAACTGAAGTTCCGTTGCTGCTAGTCCTCCCCAAACATCAACACACACACACAAAGACATTAGACAGGCTGCTGTACATGTGCCTTTTTCTTAATTTTGTTATTTTATTGAATTTGTAGTTCGATTGCAGTGGTTTCTCCTTTTCATCGCCACGATCACTAGGAATTCTCTTGTTGTTACCATCAATCAACTTTGCACATCTTTTACTTTTTATTGTTTGAGTTTTTGTTTTGTTTTAACTGCAAGGAAATGTGATGCTTGTGTATGGAAAAACTTCAGTTGAACTGACTGAAGTTGACTGAAGATACCTCCAATCCTGCAGTATTTCCCACCCCCGTTCTTGTCCTGTTTGCATCCAGTTTGTAAATGTGAATGACAAATTTAGTGTGAACGGCACTGCCAGTGTTTGATAATATCATATGCAAAAACAAAAGTACATCTGCATGTCAGTAATGACCTTCAGCCCTATTTATGATTATCCAGAAAAAAACGTGCCTTTATAAAAACCCACATTCCCATCTGGACGGTTCTCTATGAAAAATCATCCGCACTGTACATTTGAAAGGATTCTCACTACTGAATCACTGGTTATTTCTTCTTTACAACCAGGAGCACAATTTCCGCCAGTGAAGAAAACTTTTGAAGAATCTTCTAAATTGTCTGATTTCAACCAATCCTACAGACCGTAGATATTTAAGCTCATAGACTATAGCTGCATCTCTTACTAGACATATCTAGTTTTAAACTTTACATTTTGAAGTATTTTGATTCAGTTACATTTTGCACACACTTCTGCTCGGTCTGTGCATTCTGCAAACCATTTCATCATGTACACATTGTCCAAATGCAACAGTAACCTGGACTGAGTCTTTGGTCTCCTGTCATCTTCCTCATCTTGGTTCATGAAATGATAAATTGCTGATAACCATGGAAATAACAATAAAACATTTTGGACATGTTTTCATTATGGTCTGAATTTTGATTATGTAACGTTGGTGAATGCTTTTGTTTTTTTAAATGCGAGTTACAATGAGCTCTTCATAATACCAATTTGAAGACTAATTCACATAAATTTATATCTGTGAATAACATAACTTGAAAAGTAAAAAGTGAAGCTGTTATTAAAGTTTTTACATCACAACAGCAACTGTTCAATTTGTTAACCATGTAAACACATCCACGTGGTTGTAGTAGTCCTTACTTAGAGGCAACTTTTGAGGTGTGTGTATAATTTTTTTGTGGGAAACTGAAAGTTTTTTCAAGTAATATGAATCACAGACCTTTTACTTAAATCAAAAACTGCTATTCTAAAAACCATTCCTAATGGAACCCATATCTTGCCAAGACTAATTCTCTTCTGTGTTAAATGAACAGCTCTATTTAAAAAGTTATAGTGACTTATAACCAGAAAACGAGAGTACACAACATTGTCAACGTTGTAATGATATGGCCCAAATGTTGATGTTTCTATATTAGTTCCATTTTTACTACAATATTACTGTCTGCATGCGCACAATAGCGTTTTATTGCATTATTTTCCATTAATTTCATTGAGTTTAACTAGATTTTTTTTTTCACTTCGTGTATATACATTGGTTCATATATTTAGTCGATTTAGTTTAAAAATAATGAATGTTAAATCGCTCCATACTCTACTTTTATTTTGAAAAAGATTCCAGTTCTATTGACTTTTATGTTGAAAAGGAGAACCGCGAGGCACTTTTTATGATTGTTTCCGCCTTCACATTCTTAAGAGCCCTTCCCAAACAAGTTAACTTCTGAAGTGAATTCACGAGTGTGTGTTGATCCTAAGTTATTTCAAATATAATCGTCGACTACATCAGCACACACGAGTTTTTATCCCTATGCTGTGCCTTTTTCAGGATAGTTGAGAGGCTGATCGCTGTCCAGGTTAGTTCATAACTACACAAACTGCTGTAAACATAATATTAAAGTGTGTTTGTTTTGGAGTAGCCTCATACTGTTAAATGTCTGACGTGTTTTCCTGACTGAAAAGTTGTATTTTCTCCACTTTTATCGAGTTTTGTGACTGGCTGATGTGTTATTAACTGACATCATTTGCTTTCAGTGTTGCTTATATTCTCACTAGCATCTATTTTTAACATAACAATATAGTTTAGATGCTAATGTAAAAATATTTCCATATGTCTTCAGCTGTTCCTCGTGTGTGAACTCTTGCAGAATGAGTCTGGTTGAGATCAATGAGAATGTGAAGCTGGCTCGAGAATACGCGCTGCTGGGAAACTACAGCTCTGCAGTGGTCTGTTATCAGGGTGTTCTGGAGCAGATCAGAAAGTATCTCTGCTCAGTCGGAGACTCCTCTCTACAGCAGAAATGGCAGCAGGTTGCAGTTCCTCTATGATTTTTCAATCGTAACAGGCCTTTGTGTATTCATGTTTCAAGTTTAATTGATCTTGACCTTAAATTGTCTCATCAAGGTTTGGCAGGAGATAAATGAAGAGACGAAGCAGGTTCGGGAGATCATGGCAACGCTTGAGAGCTTCCAGCTGGAGTCGACCCCATCCAAACCCAGCAGCTTTGTCCAGGAGAATGACATTATGCCTGTTCATGTAGAGCACAGGTACATGTCCATGTCCGGTTTTATTCTGAACACTCCTGACAGTCATCACAGAGACACACAGATCGCACAAACTCTTTTACTCTTACGACAGGTTATGTGTTCATATTTCATATAGTTGTTAAATAGTGTACATTTAAAGTAAGCACTCTGTGTTTGAACGTGTGGTGTTTTGTGTTTTGCCGAGTTTCAACCAGGTAGCTAATGGATTGTTTGTTTTGACCAGTTAGGTTTTCTTCAGGTATCTGATGGATTGTTGGGTTGGACCAGTTAGGTTTTCATCAGGTAGGTTCCAGTTAGGTTTTCTTCAGGTATCTGATGGATTGTTGGGTTGGACCAGTTAGGTTTTCTTCAGGTACCTGATGGATTGTTGGGTTGGACCAGTTAGGTTTTCTTCAGGTAGGTTCCAGTTAGGTTTTCTTCAGGTATCTGATGGATTGTTGGGTTGGACCAGTTAGGTTTTCTTCAGGTACCTGATGGATTGTTGGGTTGGACCAGTTAGGTTTTCTTCAGGTAGGTTCCAGTTAGGTTTTCTTCAGGTATCTGATGGATTGTTGGGTTGGACCAGTTAGGTTTTCTTCAGGTAGGTTCCAGTTAGGTTTTCTTCAGGTATCTGATGGATTGTTGGGTTGGACCAGTTAGGTTTTCATCAGGTAGGTTCCAGTTAGGTTTTCTTCAAGTACCTGATGGATTGTTGGGTTGGACCAGTTAGGTTTTCATCAGGTAGGTTCCAGTTAGGTTCTCTTCAGGTATCTGATGGATTGTTGGGTTGGACCAGTTAGGTTTTCTTCAGGTACCTGATGGATTGTTGGGTTGGACCAGTTAGGTTTTCTTCAGGTAGGTTCCAGTTAGGTTTTCTTCAGGTATCTGATGGATTGTTGGGTTGGACCAGTTAGGTTTTCTTCAGGTAGGTTCCAGTTAGGTTTTCTTCAGGTAGGTTCCAGTTAGGTTTTCTTCAGGTATCTGATGGATTGTTGGGTTGGACCAGTTAGGTTTTCTTCAGGTACCTGATGGATTGTTGGGTTGGACCAGTTAGGTTTTCTTCAGGTAGGTTCCAGTTAGGTTTTCTTGAGGTATCTGATGGATTGTTGGGTTGGACCAGTTAGGTTTTCTTCAGGTACCTGATGGATTGTTGGGTTGGACCAGTTAGGTTTTCATCAGGTAGGTTCCAGTTAGGTTTTCTTCAAGTACCTGATGGATTGTTGGGTTGGACCAGTTTGGTTTTCTTCAGGTAGGTTCCAGTTAGGTTTTCATCAGGTACCTGATGGATTGTTGGGTCGGACCAGTTAGGTTGTCTTCAGGTATCTGATGGATTGTTGGGTCGGACCAGGTAGGTTTTCTTCAGATTTGATTGTTTGGTTGGTTCGACCAGTTCGATTTTCTTCAGGTATCTGATGGATTGTTGGGTTCGACCAGTTAGGATTTCTTCAGGTAGGTTCCAGTTAGGATTTCTTCAGGTAGGTTCCAGTTAGGATTTCTTCAGGTAGGTTCCAGTTAGGTTTTCTTCAGGTAGGTTCCAGTTAGGTTGTCTTCAGGTACCTGATGGATTGTTTGGTTTGACCAGTTAGGCTTTGATCTTCAGATTTGATTGTTGGGTTCGACCAGTTAGGTTTTCTTCAGGTAGGTTCCAGTTAGGTTTTTTTCAAGTACCTGATGGATTGTTGGGTTCGACCAGTTATGTTTTCTTCAGGTAGGTTCCAGTTAGGTTTTTTTCAAGTACCTGATGGATTGTTGGGTTGGACCAGTTAGGTTTTCTTCAGGTGTCTGATGGATTGTTGGGCTGGACCAATTAGGTTTTCTTCAGGTAGGTTCCAGTTTATGGAATTGGATCTCTGCCAAATTTGTGTGCTCACAAGATCATATTTTGAGATTGCAAAAGGGCATTTCGCACGCGTGTGAACTGAGTTGAGGAGAAAATCTTCGTCTCGCAAATAAGAAAATATTTTGAGCAAACGAAAATTTTTGCATTTCAAAGAAGTTTATTTGGATGTGCGTGGATGTTCTCTTTTGCACGTGCAAGGTTTCAGTTGCTCGTGCTCACTAAGCGCCAACCACTCGCCTCCTCAACACAAACCAGTGTGCCAAATAATGTGCCAAAATTCCAGACAATCAGAGATGAAGCTGCTAAATTCTGATTGGCTGGCTTGACAACCAATCACAAGACTCCCTGCATTACAGACAGCGCAAGGTTTTCTTCAGGTACCTGATGGATTGTTTGGTTCGACCATTTAGCTTTTCTTCAGGTAGGTTCCAGTTAGGTTTTCTTCAGATTTTATTGTTTGGTTCAACCAGTTAGGTTCTCTTCAGGTACCTTTTGGATTGTGCCTAATGAAGGGGTTGAAATGTTGTTATAATAAATATGCTGGAGGTTACATTTCAGTGTGCGGACATCTACCTTTCTTGTTTGTTGCCGCACCTTAGCCTAATTTGGGTTTCAGATGTGTACACCTGTTTGACATTTTTTCTGTTTGACTTTAAACTCAAATTACCGTGAGCACGGATCTTGAAAACCTTGAAAAAAAATCATGATCATGGATACCTTAGATAGTAAAACTGAGAATTTTAAGTCTTTAATTTCTAGACCAGCAAAAAGTTAATGGGCATTAATAACATTTCAGGAAGATCATGGAAATATCCATACTGAGTTTACATGCATTTTTTAATTATGCTCATTTAATCAGCTAGATATTGCTCAGGATGTTTTTGTCTTATTTTGAGACATTTGTAAAGTAAAAAAATTAATTTTTACTATTTAAATTTACAGATTTATTTTTATACAGTATCTTAAACTACTTAAAAGTCATGGAAATTCATTGGCCACACTGTATGGGAATCCTGCCTTTTGTAGTTGTTGTTGAGTTTTAAAGCCCCCATCAGCACTCTTGTCATGTGAATTAGATTAAGATCTGAATGGCTTCCCGCCGTCTCGCAGCCCCTCATACTCTTTCATGCCTCCCTTGAGGCTATTAAAGGTCTGTTGGGCCTGTTATATAAACCATAATCTGATTATGAAGTAATAGTTAATGGGGCTATAATCTGTCGTTCAATTAAGGACAGTTAATTCCATTCAACAAAATTAAAATAATATTGTTAAAGGGCCCCTTCAAAGTCAGCACTGTATATCCTGATACTATGTGTCTGTTTGCTTGTGAACAGGTCATCTCCTTGTGTCGTGCGCAAATCCTCTGGGCCGTACAAAGACAGCAAAGGCCATGGAAACAGGTTGAGCGCCGGCCCCCGCGGCCAGCCACGACCCTCATCGCGCGTCACCAATGGAGACAAGGGAAAACCTCAGAAAGGCAAAGAAAAGAAAGAGAACACGTCAAGGCCAAGAGATGACAAAGTAAGGATCATTTCCTATCTCTGTCTGCTGTTTGGACAAAGCCTATTGTATCATAAAATGTTCACAGTCACAATATTTACTCAAAGGATCAGATGCCCTGCACTGTATTAACATTATAAACCTGTGATACCGGTTTCTTACATCAAAGCAAACCATTCAGAATGAGTTTAAAAAAAATTAAAACATGGCAAGTGTTTCCTTTGTAATCTTGACTATAAGCACTTTGGTTTTGTCCAAAGACTAAAACAACAGAACTTACTGTTTTATTTGGAGTGTTGCAACTTCATTTCTCAATGTGATATTTAGTTTGTACCATTTTTCTAAACTATTTGCAACCGGGTCTAATTGAGTGGAAAAGCTGGTCAGAACCTTTTGGCAAAGAAATGATAATTAAAAAAAGATTTGACAAAATTCTCTGCTCCCTGTAGAACAAAGCGGAGGGTGTGGAGACAGAGGTGAAGAGGTTTGACAGAGGAGGAGAGGACAAAGACCTGATTGACATTCTGGAGAGAGACATAATCTCCCAAAACCCCAATGTCACATGGTGGGTTTATCTGCTCTCATCTCACATTCTCCAAAAGTGCTTCCATTTCTCATTTATTTTCTCAAATGCACTCAGTTTTTTGTAAGATAATTAGTCATACTTAATAGCTTTTAATTATTGTTATAGGGATGACATTGCTGACCTTGAGGAGGCCAAGAAGCTGTTGAAGGAAGCAGTGGTTCTGCCCATGTGGATGCCTGAGTTCTTTAAAGGAATAAGACGCCCGTGGAAGGTATGAACACCCACAAAGAGAAAATCACTTGTGCTTTAAGGATCTCAAAACTTCCAAGTAACAGGCCAATGTGATTTCTTCACATCTTATTGGCCACGTAAACACTGTAAACCTTCAGGAGTGACAACCATATTTAAATTCAAGAGTGAGTACTCTAAATAATCATTCCGTGTGTACAGAACACAACTCTCTTCTGAAATTGCGATGATTGGCATCATGGTAACCATAGCTGTGTTTGGTATGAGCTGTTCTGACCAGAATAATTTTATAGTGACAAAAGACTCGTTGTGGTCTGAAATTTTCACTAAAGCAGGGTCGACGGAGGTGTCGTGCTTTCCTTTTGCTAAAAGTCTATTTCACAGATCGTGCTCTTGCATTGTTGCCATGTCCACTTATCATAATCGTTTTTGGGCTTGTTGTTTAAAGCTGCCGACGATAACTATCAGACGATAGCCTGATTCAAAACCGTAGCTTGTTTCAGTAAGTAAGTTTTCTAATTCGAGTGGTACTGGTAGGTTTCCTTTCTTTGCATCGTTATGATAGATTGTAGAGAATTTGAAATGAACATGTAGTCACTCAATGCTGATGTTTTTGACATTAACAATTTGTGAACAAAGTCTAACAATAATAATAATTTGCATGGTTTGATGTGTTATGAGCTAAGCGATCGTTAGATTTAATCACCATTGGTAGCACAATTTATTGTAACGCTTTTTTGTCTTAGTTGGTCAGAATAAGTTGCAGATTTGTTACTTACTACTTCAGATGACATTCTCCAGTGAAAATTCTTATTTTGGTCATACTTCCGAGATGTAGAATATGTACTGGTGCAGTGACTGACAGCCACACATTCTCCTTAAAACATTAGATTCATCCACGCTGAGGAGCCGTGCCGATGCACAACCCAGGTAAAGATAATTCTGCATAGAACTGTAATTGCAGCTTTTGAACCAGAGATGGCGACAAAGAGGCCGCATTAAGCTAGGCTCCTGCAGCGATTGAGTTTATGGCGTTATTAAAGTGAGCAGGTGCGGATCTCGATATTTCAGGCTTGTTCTTGTTTGTTGACTGATTTTTAAGATCTGACAACAAGAGTCAGGCTTGTACCGCTTTCCCTATGATTTCTTGCGCCACACAAACAGACGAGATGCATCTCTGATGCATGTTAAAATGCCTATTTCAACATGTATCAGTGATGTCTCATCTCTCATATCTCTCATTGTTCGTCATTAACAAATAGTTGTTCAGTTTGGATCTGAACACTGCATAAAATTTTTTTAAATGCGGTTTTCACTCACTGAACTGTGTACAGAACAAGCACTAAAAGGTGAATTGACAACCAATTTTAGTTGTAGTGTGTGCATTGCTATTGTGTTCTGTAGTTGGTGCCCTTGAAAGTGCTCTTTCTTTTTATTAAAGTACTTTTGTAAATTATTCATGTTTCATATTCATGTCAAAACACGTCACGCTTACCAAGGCTACATTTATTTGATCAAAAATATAGTAAAAATTGTAATATTTTGTGAAAATATTGATTAATTTATTACAAAATATATTTACTATTTAGATATATTTTATATTTTAATATATTTTAAATTTTATTTGTGTGATGGCAAAGCTGAATTTTCAGCAGTCATGACTCCAGTCTTCAGTGTCACATGATCCTTCAGAAATCATTCTAATATAATGATTTGATGCCCATGAAGAAACTTCTTATTATCAATGTTGAAAACAGTTGTGATGCTTAATATTTTTGTGGAAACGTTTTTTTCTGGATTTTTTTTTTTTTTTTTTTTACAGGGTTCTCTGAATAGAAAATTTAAAAGAACAGCGTTTATTTGAAATGGATATCTTTGTAACATAATAAATGTGTTTGTTGTAAAAATATCATTTTTGAATAAATTAACCCATCCTTGCTGTATACAAGTAATTTACTTACTGACTCCAAACCTAATTGTTTTTCTGGACAGTTTTGTTTAACAGCAATGTAACATACCTTCATGTGTGTTACTATCCTCTTTTGTGGTGATCTTTACTGCATTGAATTTTTTATTTTTTTTCTTCCTTCATACACACAATAACTGAACTCTCATATGGTTTTAGGGAGTGTTGATGGTGGGGCCACCAGGCACAGGAAAGACATTGCTGGCCAAAGCTGTTGCCACTGAGTGCCGAACCACATTTTTTAACGTGTCCTCCTCCACCCTCACTTCCAAATACAGAGGAGAGTCTGAAAAACTTGTACGGCTGTTGTTTGAGATGGTAAAATCACACACACTTCCTGTATCACCCCTTATTAATACATGTAAAATGTTAGCCAAACTTGCTTTCTGTTTTATTACTGTACACACATTTATGTCTGTGTTTGCATGTTCATACAGGCACGGTTTTATGCCCCCACCACCATCTTCGTTGACGAGATAGACTCCATATGTAGTCGCAGAGGAACCTCGGAAGAACATGAAGCCAGCAGACGCGTCAAAGCTGAACTACTCGTCCAAATGGATGGTATTCCTTTATTCAAACTGTAACGTTATGGTTTTGATTGGCTATGAACGACACTTTTATCAGGTGGGAAAAAAATCAACAAATACAGCTTTTGTTATCCAGGTGTTGGTGGGACGTCTGAAAACGACCCTTCAAAAATGGTTATGGTTCTGGCAGCCACCAACTTCCCTTGGGACATTGATGAAGCTCTGAGACGAAGACTAGAGAAGAGAATTTATATCCCGCTGCCCTCAGGTGTTCAGAATTACACAGAATTCATCAATCATATCGTATTACATGCCATCAGCTTAAAACATCTCAGCTCAAGACAAATAAACATAACTGAAGTATTTAAAATCCTATTATGTATTTCCATAGCTAAAGGCAGAGTGGAGTTACTCAAGATCAGCCTGAAAGAGCTTGAGCTGGCCAATGATGTCAACATGGACAAGATCGCCGAGCAGTTGGAGGGATACTCTGGTGCTGACATCACCAACGTTTGCAGGTGCATCTCACAACTGTCCTTGCATCACTTTGAGTTGAGCCTGAAATGTTCCATGTTTAAAGTGCCAGTTCTAGAAGTGATTAAATGTTTTTGAATTATTGCAGAGATGCATCCCTGATGGCAATGAGAAGGCGGATCGAGGGTTTGACCCCTGAGCAGATCCGAAACCTATCAAAAGATGAGATGCACATGCCCACTACAATGGAGGACTTTGAGACGGCACTGAAGAAAGTGTCTAAGTCTGTATCTGCTGCTGATATAGAGAAATACAAGAAGTGGATAGAGGAGTTTGGCTCCTGCTGATGATGCCAAAGAACCTTGATTGTTGTTGTTGTTGTTCCTCACAATCACTGTGAGCGCTTTGAAAGACTGAGGGCCAGGTTCACTAAATGTCATTGAGCACTTCCATTCTGGACCAGACTGAATTCAAAGAGCTTAGATAAGTCTTGCCTTATATTATATGAAGTGTGTATGTATGGCTGTACAGATTTATAGTTTAATATTTAATAGTAATAGGTTGGATTTAACATGTACGGGACTTTCAGAGCTGATTAACTGGATGCAGTTTAAAGGGAAAGTTCACTCAAAAATTAAAATTGTCACCCTATGAGTTTCTTTCATCTGTTGAGCAAAATATTTTAAAGAATGTTGACTTCCATAGTGTAGTGTTTCTGCTATGGAAGTCAAAGGCTACCGCCAACTGTCTGGTTAACAACATTCTTTAAAGTATCTTTTGTGCTCAACAGAAGAAAGAAACCCGTACAGGTTTGGAACCTCTTGAGGGTGATGACAAAATTAAAATTTTTGGGTGAACTATCTCTTTAAGCTTTCTCCGGAACTAGAGTTCATTTAGATTAAAATGAATTCGTTAGGATAAATGCCAAACTAATATCCAGGCAATCCAAACTTTTATTGCTCTTATTACAGTTGCCCTATTATAATGTATACAAACAGTAGTACTGAGGTTGTGGGCATGTTTTTTTATTGGCTTGTTTTGTCTGCACCTGTACACTGCCACTGACCAAAGACCAGCAAATCCTTCAAATGTTCCCTTAGATGAAGAGCTATGCAAGCTAATGAATTTACTGCTGCTGTGCCACTGTAGTTGATTTAAAGGCCAAAGTTTCCAGAGTTGGACAATTGTCTTCATAATAATGATGCCAGTGTCTTAAAGATGTGTTCAGCTCTTGACTTTTATAAACACTATGGAACCAGTGTATGACATTCCATTAACATGATCAATTTGCAAAATTATATATTTTGAATAAATATTTAAATTTGAACATGACTGTTTATGAAAAAAAAAAAAACTCGCTGTGAATTTATTTGTGAAGAGTTTACTCAAACTGAAGAAAGCAAGCCATTACATGCTTCAGAACGACAAAATACAGATTTCAGTAACAGCCAATGACAAGGCTACAACGAAATGTACAAGTCCAGTTGAAATGGTTAAAACTACTAAAGTTGTCTCTCAGTTTAAGTAAGGGAATAATCTGACCGACTGCTCAAGCCAAAATGCATCTTCATTTAATTTGTTCAGTGCAGGTCAAAACTGAAATGTATTGATGCTTAATGTATCCACAATATCTCAAGCAGCATGAAATTACATTTAGCAACACAGGAAGTTTCATACTGGCCTATAAAAACAGCCAAACGGTAAGAAATAAGAAAATTAAATATGGAGAATTGTTTTAAAGTTATTTTGATGGTTAATTATATTAACCTTGACCTTATATCACCCTTCACGTCATTTCCATTTGTCAGGCAAAAATAATTCATAGTATTACCATAAAACATCCAGTTTAGTGGGGAAAAGCAGGTACTTTGCTTATTTAAAAGCGTGCACCTTTACCTTTCCACCACACACTTTTTTCCCCCTCAAGCACAAAGCAGATAATACAAAAATTGGTGTTTTATGCTTTCACATAGATGGAGATGTGAAAATAGAAATCTGTTTCATTAGGAAATGTTGGAGGGGATTTTGTCTTTTAAAGTGCTACACTGAAGTCATTGGTATTGTCAACCAAATAAAGCCACATAGATGAGAACAAGTCCATCACTTTTCTATCAAAATGCTTTTTTCTGGCATTTCTTCATCCATGTTATCTATTAGGCTCAGCTTTTCATCATCTGGCATCAGAGTCTCCGGATTCAGATGAAAGAATCCCCTATAAAAAAACAACATGTTTATATATTATTTAAGCCTATACATGTTATCTAGTAGACTGCACAAAACACCACTTCTAATTGGTCTGTGAGATGAGATCTAATCCAGCTGTGCTCAGGTCTATAGTACCGAGAGAACAAACAACCCTGATTGAGTTACAATAAATACTCAGTGCTTCAAATCATATTATTCAAATATATGGCCATGCATTTACTAAAGGGTCTGTTGAGAGACCCATTAACAGGTAGGTGCAAGTGGTACCTGTGTTCACAGGAGGGAAACAGAAAATCCAGGATCTTAATGATGACTGCCGAGCCTGCAACTCCAACCACCACCACCCACATGATCAAGAAGAAGAGCGGGACTGAATCAGTCCAGAAGCGCCTCAGTTTATCCCTCAGCTCTTCGACCCACTGACACGCCACCTGCCCAAATAGGAAACACAGTAAATGCTATAGGTCTGTGAAAATGACACTACTGGCCTCGTAATCTTTAATCAAAACAAATGTAAAATTTACGGAAGAAAAAAACGGCAGCTGTGGTTGCCAGAACTTTACCGTAAAAAATATGGTAGCATCGTTTTAGGTTTTTTACGGGACAGCTGTCTATTTTATAGTTCAAAACCATAGAATTTAAAGGTTTATACTGTAATAATTATGGTTCATAACTTTATTTTACAGACTACAGAAAAAAATCTATTAAATTGATGTATTTTATTAACTGACATGTTAATTTACTAACCTATTGAAGTACTAATATTCGTTTTGTACCTTTGTAATACACTGACAACCATTAAACACCGTGATGAATCAAAGCTCTTCACAAGCAGTTTTTCCAAAAGCCGAGACAGACAATATTAATATACAGAATGTGCACACAGTGTCATTCGCACAAAACACTTAATGGTAACACATATAACATTTTAAAAATGCAATAACATTAATTGAACAACATTAGATGTAACATAAAACCGTAATGTACATAACTGATTAGAAAAAACGGTAACGCTTTACAATTTGGTTAGTTGAACATTAATGTATTAGCTAACGTGACCGATACATTTGTTACTGTATTTACTAATCTAAGTTAACGTTAGTTAATGAAAATACGGTTGTTCATTGTTTGTTCATGCTAGTTCACAGTGCATTAACTAATGTTAACAAGATTTGAATAATGTATTTAGAAATGTTGAAATTAACATTAAAAATGATTAATAAATGCTGTACAAGTGCAGTTCATTATCAGTTCATGTTAACTAATGAACCTTATTGTAAAGTGTTACCGAAAAAGACGTTATTTCAATGAAGATACATCAAATGTGAAGTGTCACGCAGGGAATTGTGGGAAAGTCAATTTACGTTTTTTCGCTGTAAAATTATTCAATAACTAGCTTTTTTTCACTTCAATATTTCATATATCGGTATTCTACCGTAAAATGACCTTAAATGTACCGTTAGATCTATTACAGTTATTCAGCATATATAGCACGTAAACTGTCTGTACACCTATTAACTGTTTCACAGTAGCATTTTTTACAGTCTTTTACCGTTAAAATCACTGTCATTTTTGATGATGCGTTTACTGCGTGAGGGCAGGACAACCTGTCAATCACATGACATCACAGCAATAGTAAACCACAACAATCCAACAGTCCAATCAATTCCCAATGGACAAAATCAAGCCCTGCCCTACATTTTTTTTTTATTGTTTGTGAAGCAGCTTCACTCAGAACACATCACAATAGAATAGAAAATAATATAGTAATATTATAGTATTAAAGCTGTAAATATTATAACTTAATAGTATATTATCCCAAGAGTTCACCGTGGTTGTATGGAAATACTTACACTGTAAGAGGTTATGGACCCCCTTAGAGGAACCTCAAGCAGCACTGAATCGGAAGTCCTTTCCTCTTCTTCTCTGGATTCGTACAATGTTTCAGGGTCCATCCGCAAGGGTGTTTC
This sequence comes from Opsariichthys bidens, assembly GCA_037194245.1. Lineage (NCBI taxonomy): Eukaryota > Metazoa > Chordata > Actinopteri > Cypriniformes > Xenocyprididae > Opsariichthys > Opsariichthys bidens. The sequence goes on from CM074282.1 coordinate 12,391,444, forward strand.
AGGAAGTTTCCCTGGAGCTGCAATCTCCTCCTGGGTGGTCTCTGCATGTTTGAGTAGATAGTGGCTGGTGGTGTTACGCACTTGGTCTTCAACTGTGAAGACAGAAAACAATACATAGAAATTTTTCCAGTTGAAGCACCACATGCACCTTTCAGATCATTTTATGCCACATAATCTACCTTTATTATGAATGGATGCATCGGTAACCAAGACGTCATTCTCTCGTGGAATGACGGAGAGCTTGCTTCTTGATGAAGGGTAAATATTGGTGACCTGTGTGATCTTCTCAGAGCTCTGGTTCAACCGGATCTCCACCTCCGAAACGTCTGACTGCTGGACCTAAAAAATGACAACAAGTGCTTGATCACATTCATGCGCACAGCCTCCATCTAGAGTTTGGTTTCTTTTTAAGACTGAACTCTGAAAGCCATATGACAGAGAATGTCAGTCATGATTCATTGGGTGACAGTCAAAACCTTTTCATCCTCCAACTGGATTATCTCCTGACTCAGGAGGAGTAACAGAACCTGCTCTCCAGCATCATTCGGAACATATGACTGATTCACCATCAGCCTCAGCTCACTGCTGACTAACCCATCGGCAGGATAACCAGAGCTCACGTTATAGCCATCCACTGCAAACACAAAGAAAAGAACCAAAATCTCTTGACCAGACTTTAAATACAGGAATGCATGCGATTAATAAATAAGACAAAGATGCATACACAACAATGCAGGACATGTCATCCTGGTGACTCCTGTAGACTTGAGAGGAGCTCCATTAATAAATGTTTCATTGTCCAAGAAACCTATGTTCAAATTAATCTGAAAGAATGAAAAATTATTCACACCTCCTTCACAAAACATATTATGGATATAATGCACTATTCGTCAAAATACTTCTTACCTGTACACTGTACTTTGTCTGGTTATTTTCACTAACCGCTGTCACATTTAACACGACAGTCTCCTGTGAAATAAACAACACGCATAATAACAAACGCGTTTGTTTACGTTAAATGATTCTGACTTGACAGTCTTTTCCTGAAGTTTTCAAAGCTGACAGCCACTGCTTGAACCGTGAAAATAACATTTACTTAAAGAAGTCAGCATCTTTATAAGCCAAACGAATGTCTAATAACTTTCAAGTTATTTATTACCCGATAAACATTTTGTGCAGCTACACATGTGATGCAACGGAAAGATATTAAACTACTTCGAAATATATGAAATGTCACCCACCGTGGTTATTTGTTTCGTTTGGATATAAGACACGACACACAAGACAATCAAATAAACCGTGGTTAAATGTATTTTCCATGTAGACGCCATTTTTTTTTATCACGCTAGTTATCAACAATACGTGTATTAAAATGCGCGCATGACGCAATGCGCGTCATGTCGTAATTCCTAGTGACGTACGTAAATTGTTTTTGAGAACTCTTGAGCCCCCTATCGGTCTTTAGAGATACTACATGAAGCTTCACACAATAAAGCCTCATTTTAAAAATAACAAAAAACTTTAGGATTTACGACCTTTTTTGTCAGATGAACCCCTGTGAAGTTATTTACCTGAAGTATCCCGTAAATTGTATGCAATGTTAACCTAATAAAATATAATGAATTTCATTTTTTTTCACTGATATTTCTGTTGATATTTTTAATTACATTTGATTAATTTTAAAAATAAATAAATAAAAATAGGTTCAATTTCATGAAGATCAAAATTTCATGAAAGTCTCTGGATAGAAAACCACAATTTACCTGACTGTGATAACTTGTATAAAATGTTTTATTCAGTCCTCATGGATTTTCCCTATTCAAATCTTTGTGAACAATGTTTATGTTTAAAAATACCTAACAGTAGTATAATTAATAAAGTAGCAATTTCTGGAAAATTGTAGAATTAAAAATTCTACTATTTCATTAGTTTGGTCTTGTCTCATTTTCAGGTGCGATTTTTGCTGAATTCTTCAAAGTAGTGAATATCAGAGAAAACAGAAAAGCAAAAATAGAAATGAATTTTAAAAAGTTTTATTAACAAACACAAACATATATTCACCCTAGCTGTATATAAATATATATTTCCTGTCATATATTCCCAAGTATTTCCTGTCATACTTGTACTCCTGTTATACTGCTCTCAAAGTGAAATAAATAATCTTCAGTATGTCAGTTAATATACAGATTTTTCCCCAGTATTGTTCATAGATCACACAATTTGACTGAGGAGAATGTATTGGTGTTGAACGCAGAGCACTCTGGGCTGAGCAGATCTCCAGAACTTGATGCACTGAACCAAAACCCAGGATAGAGGGGTTGAGTGAATGTGGTCTGAACGCGGTGTAAGAGACTCACTGTATCAGAGACATTGTAGAAAGAAAGAGTTCCTGCTTTGTAGTCCACATATACACCTACCCTAGAGGATAAACGGCCTGAGATCTCAGTTTTAATACTCCTATGCCAGAAAACAGGCTTGGGAAAACATTGCAGACTCCAAGATGTGTCGTTGTTTCCAAACAAACCGACTCTTCCCTTTCCTCTGCCACTCATTTCTTTATACGAGACTGATATGTGCACACACCTCCCACTCCACTCCACCTCCCAATAGCAGCTTCCAAATACACTCTCCTTACAAAACACCTTGCAGGGGAACGTACATCTCCCACAATGCTCAGGGTATGTCATCTGTCTGTTGTTCTCAGAGAGGACTAGGTGTTCAGTCGCTGTGTTGGGGTCAAGGGTAAAGCGGCAAAAATCTGAAGAAAAATGATTCAAGAGTGCTGTGATTGCTATTGTCAGTTATGACCGACTAGTCTTAGCAATGAAAAAAAAAATGTTTAAAGGTGGGGTAGGCAATTTGTTTAATACTATTTTGTAAAATCAAATAGAGTAAATTTTACATTCGAAATACAACACATGAATTAATACACTAGACATACTATACGACAGGTTTCACATTGTCATATGAAGGTGTACACTTTTTCTGACTTACACTGTTTAAAGTGATTTCTGGATATTGGTAAAATCTGAATTCTTGCCACTGTAAAGAAACAGACTTCAGGTTTAATACTGTAGTTTGCAAGCTGTATATGTAATGCTCATTTACAAGTTATTTAGAATAAAATGTAACAAGAAAAAAAAACTTGTGTGAGTGAGAAGTCTGTGACGAGCAGGGCAGGCAAGAGCCGTGAGGGAACGGCGCGAGGCCGCTGTAATGAGCGTCAGCTGCGCGGCGCACCGGTCTCATATCTCTCACGGAGGAGCTCCGGGAGTTCCCGCCGGTTCCCGCCTCCTTCTTCCCGGGTTTCGGCACCAATGTAACACAGTTTGTAAGAACGGGAAGAAGGAGGCGGGAACCGGCGAACATTCAACGTAATTTTAATCAAATAAATAAACAAACAAAACGAAAGTAAAATGGCAAACGAAAAGTAAAAAGTTCCTCACGGAGACTGCCGCCCACACAAACATAATAAAACAACATAAAATCCAGGCCTGGTCCTCTCTCGTCCTTCACTGTTGTCACTCTTCTTTCATGCTTCCGGCCGGAGCTCCGCCATGAGAAATTCGAGACCGGTGCGCCGCGCAGCTGACACTCATTATCACTTGCGTCACCGGCCTCGCGCCGTTCCCTCACAGCTCTCGCCCGCCCTGCTCGTCACAAAGTCCTTAATTGATTCGATGCAGGACGGATTCTCTTACCAACAGAGACGATTTTACTAATCTCTTCCTGACAAAAATGTTCAAAATGTTGTTTTAGATCAGAGAGCGATTTCCTCAATCCATCAAAAACAATATTGACAGGCATACTGGATGACTCAGAAGAAGCAGAGAGATTCTGGGAAGTTCATATTGAGAAAAACATAATAAACTAAAAGTTGAAAAAAATGCTTTACAATTATTTGCATAATAGATTCTGATGTATAGCGTGCGTGACGATGCCTCTGGCAACCAGTGATTTTACCTCGAATTGAAAATGTTCCGGCGTGTGTGAAAGTTGATCCAGCTCTGCGTCTCTCCTCTCGAGATCAGCGATCTCCTGCTCCAGCTGCTCCATGAGTCCTTCTGCTCGATTGACTTCAGTCCTCCCCTGATCTCTGATCAGCTCTGTCACATCATGCTGTCTTTTCTTGATAGAGAGGATCAGCTCAGTGAAGATCTTCTCGTTGTTCTCCACTGCTGTCTGAACAGAGAGCTGCGAGAGGAGACAGAGAGACATTTAGATTTTGGTCTGCTCCTCACAAAATTATCATATGGCTTCATGATAACTGATACTTTTATGGTTTTATTGTTATTGCATGAAAAAGAGCGACCAGCCAAAGTCAAGTTATCTTCCTATATGTTGCACAGAAGAAAGAAAGTCATACACAGCATGAGTGAGTAAAGCGAGAATTTTCATTTCTGAAACCTTCAGTTCTCCTAAAACAGCTTCTCACTATGATTGGATAAAATACAATACTGTTCAAAGGTTTGTTGTTGGCAAGTCTATATTGTGAAATGTTATTACAGATTAAAATGACTATTTTTTCCTATTTTAATATATATGTTAAAGTATAATTTATTCCTGTGATGGCAAAGCTTAATTTTCGGCAGTTTGTCACATGATCCTTCAAAAATCATTCTAATATGCTGAAACATTTCTTATTATTATCAATGCTGAAGAGTTAATATTGTTTTATTTTTTCGAGATTCTTTGATCAATAGAAAGATTAAAAGAATGCCATTTATTTGAAATATAAATATTTTGTAACATTATAAATGAACAGTTGATGGGCTCCATTGACTTCCATAGTATGAAAAAAAATACCATGGAAGTCAATGGAGTCCATCAACTGTTTGGTTACAGACATTCTTTTGTGTTCAGCAGAAGAAAGAAATTCAGATAGGTTTGGAACTACTTGAGGATGAGTAAATGATGACAGAATTTTCATGTTTGAAAGAACTATCCCTTTAAATGAATGCAAACGTAAATAAACATCTCTAACCTTTAGTGTGTTCACAACCCGTTTCATCTCCTCCATCAATTTCTGTTTCTCCTGGATTTTCTGCTTGGTTGTGCTCTGCATCTTCTGAATTTGGTTCTGTGGAAGAAAAACACACACAAAATATTCCTTTATGATTTCAGGGACAGAGCGAGCATCAGTGTGATGTCGTAAATGGAAAGTGAAACTTCAGTCATGTGGTTGAGCAGCAGGTTTTACTGTTTGATGTTTCCTAGCTACCTTAACCAGTTCATTGCTGTGCTTCATAATACACTGATTCTTGAGAGAAGGGACAAATCCGGCTCCTACCTTCTTTAATTCTCTTTGTAAATAATGTAGTTTAGTTGGTTTTAATATTTTAACATAATAAATTGAAAAAAATATATAATAATAAATTTTTGCTTTCTAGCACTGACGGTGTTTAATACTCACAAATATTGATGTGTTGATAAAGGTCCAACTGAGGTTACAACAGATTTCAGACAAATATTTTCTCAAACAACTGACTGACTAGGCAATAAATTGAGAAAAACTGATTTAACTACTATTACATTTAATTCAATAATGCTTCCAGTGATTTGCTTTTCTTCTTTTCGCAGTACAAGTATGTCTGATTCAGGGTCTCCAGTACCTCACTGAAAAAAGTACACTAAAGTGGTTTAGTGTAAGAATAAGCATTATTATGTAGCAGGAAGTGTTAGACAGTAGCCTATGTAAATAAAACCATGAAACCACATTAGAATAATTCCTCATATGCAAAAAATATCATTATATAACTCCTGACAGAGTTGATGCAAAGTGAGGACACAACTTTTTGTGCTCAGTTCTCTCAGCACAAGTGAATCGAGGACATAGGAAGTGAGTTTGAGGTTTGAACAGAAGAGGTTTCAAATGAGATGCACAAAAGAAGTTAGACATGTTAGGCAGGATTTAATGACGATGTTTATGTAAAACAAAACCCGCTGACCAACGAAGACAAAAAGCAGCTAGCTGTGCTTTGCGTTCACCTTCACACCAAAAACCATGTTGATTTGTGCATAACAGGTTTAGGAGATAAATCAGATCTGTTTTGTTCTCTCTGAACCGGGTGGGGGTAACTAGCTTTCTTTACATTTTACAGAGAGATACAGTTGAAATGGAAGGGTGGGGCATTATTATTGTACAGAGAGAAACTTACAATTTTGATATAGATTATAATAAAGTGCTTACATAGGGCACAAATATACTATTTAATGAAGACAGAGGATTTGGACACTTTCTAGTTGTTAAACGATTATAGTAACATGTTCATTTAACGCATTGTCTATGTGTTGTCATTATGAGAGTGGTGGAATAAAAACTGTGAATATAATATCCAACAGGATTTTGAAATGAAATGTACCATGATGGTCATTGTAAAATGGGAATATTGCATTTAAAATTTTGATTTATTGTCTCCATATACTAGGTAAACTGGGTCTTCTTTTCTGTCTATTCAAAAACTGTAAAATAAAATAAATAAATAAAAAGTATTTGGGTCATAACTCATATATATATATATATATATATATATATATATATATATATATATATATATATATATATATATATAATTTTTAGAATGGAACTGTTATCTAAATTTTGATTATTCTTAAACATGATTTAAACATAAAAAATACATTACATAATTGGACAATAATTGGAACAAATAGGAACATAAATGTTAAAAATATTATTTCCTGCCTTCAAGTTCAAACATCCAGCTCCTCACAGTATAGGACATTTATATGTGACAAAAAACACTTTCTTAAAAATACCATTACACAAATATTTCATATTTTTGTGTATTTCACAGCTCAGAGGTTGCACAGCATTATTAAGGAAGACATTCTGAACCAAAACCCAGGACAGAGGGGCTGAGTGAATGTGGTCTGGACTCTGTGTAAGAGAGTCATCGTGTTGGAAATGTCATAAAAGGACAGATTTCCTGCTTTGTAGTCCAAATACAGACTGATTTTAGAGGCTTTGGGGCCTGACATCTCAGTTTTGTTGTTGTTGTGCCAGATACAGAGAGTTGGAGAACATTCCAGACTCCAGGACTTACTGTTGTGCGCAAACTAATGCGCACAATCCTGTCCTTTTCTTCCAACTCCTTTATAAGAAACCGCAATTTATTTTTACCTAGGAAACTCGTATTTGTGATAATTCCGAGAGCATGTGAAGGCAGCATTATTCCTCTGTATTACACGTTGCTCCCATTCAAAACAACTACAAGTGACGCGTCTTGGTGACTGTGAAGAGTGTGTGTGTGACCAGAGGGTTAAGTCGTTAAATATTATAAGCCTATGTATAGCAAGAATGAACAATTACCTGTAGGAAATAAACATTATTATCCATGTTTAGAAGCTTTTGTAGCTCAGTATCTCTCCTGTGTACATACATTCAAAATAGCCGTTGTTTTTTTTGTGTGGTTCTCTATATTCTATATAAGCTGTAATGAAAATTGTATGTTTATTCAATAACATACAGTTATAACTATTATATTATTACAGCAAAGTGTCAATTCTACCAATAACATGTAAAAGCTATACTATGTTGATCTCTTTATATTTTTTTTTGCTAATTTCTTAGTGAGATTTTGTCATAATCGTGTCCATGTGTTTCTGTTTCTTCTGTTCCCCGGTCCTGTCTTTGTCACATGTTCCTTGTTTTCAGTCTTCTGTCATGTGTTCTTTGTTTTGCTTATGTCAGTCCCTGTCATTTGCCATGTGGTTCTGTTTTGATTTCCTCCTTGTTATTAGTTCATCGTCACCACCTGTCTCGTTAATCAGTTATGTCTATCACCTGTGCCCCACCAATTATTCCTCTTGTGTTGCTCTGTATAAATTCCCTCTGTGTCAGTCCTGCCCTTGTTCGTCGTTGAAGTTTCGTGCTCGTTTCTGCCTGTTGTTATCCTGGCTTGTTGTAATAAATTCCTTGAAATTAATTGGTCTTTGGTCTGCAGTAGTGTATCAAAAGACTGCTTCAGCTCTTTCTGTTTGTCTTTGATTCTCTGCTGCTCTTCCCTTCGCTTTTCTGCAATCTCAGTCTTTTGGGTTAAAAATATATGAAGCTTGTGAAAGAAAAGTATTAGATTCCCTGACAGGTCTTACTAGTTTTCTGCTATGTTCATGGCATGTGCTGCAGCTTTCTTTTCACTGCATTGTTTTACCTCAAAGAACTAATGTAAACATCCTCAAAAGTCAAGTCCATAACACATGAACAAGTTCTGACCTGTTTTTCCATCCGTTCTGTTTCAGCTTCAACTGTACCATGTCCTTTGCGATCGTTCAATGCACATAAAGCACAAATACTTTTCTGGTCTGTGCGACAGTAGAATTCATTGATTTTTTTTTTATGTGAGCAGATGTTTTCCTGAAGGTCTGAAGAGGCTTCGATCAGCTTGTGTTTCTTCAGATAGGCCACTGTGGCGTGAGATATTAGGTGATATTAGGTGACAAGACTTGACGGCTCTGGGTTTTCTCCAGATCCAGCATAACTTGGATTAATAAACAGTTAACTAAGTGTTCACTGGACAAATAGGTTAATTGATTGTAAAATTAATTTTACTACATTAAGTTAATTCTATTAACTGATCTAAATATTTATAATTAATTATAACAAGTATTTCTTTTGAGCTAATTCGCTACAGTCTTTTTACTGTCCTGCTTCCATCTGTCTTGAATGCAAAAACTCTGTCCACAGTTACAAGTCTTGGAGTATTGGATGTCCTAGCATCTGCCATGTCAATGAGAATGTGGAGTGTACTGAGCTCCTCCCTGAGAGAAAGCATTTCTTATTGTAGCATAAAATATGACAAACATTTGTTCCCAGAAATAAAAACATCTTCATTCCATCTGCATACTTTCACTTCTGAAAAATATGTCACTAAATCCAAAACTCACTGCAGTCTCTTGGTATCTACATAGATCTTTCCAGCACTGATCAGAGTAAACATGTCTTTAAAGGGCTTCTTCTGCGAAAGGCCCTATGCTGAATGGAGGGATGAAGCAGTAATATACATGCTATATAATACTTAGTGATGTATTTTAATTATTGTATTAAGCATATAGTACCAAATTCATGTATTTACATTACTTTGTTATGATGCTTCACAGAGCTGCAAAATCAAAGCAAAGTCAAGAACAGTATTACGCCTGATGAATGTCAGTTGTTTAAGCCATGCTCCCCTTACAGGGCAGGTTTGCAGATGAACACCACATGCCTTCCTCTGAGCCTTTTCTCATTCTGAGTAATTATTTATACGGTTCATACAAATAAATGGTGTTATAAGTTACTGGATTCATCATTTATTTCTCATACTGAACATTACAGATTTTCAGTAGCCACCCAGAATGTCACAGGAAATCTCAAGTGGGTGTAAAGGTTTGTGGTGATTATGCAGTTACATAAACAGAATAAAATAATAAAATGAGGAACCAGGTTGTAAACACTGGTCTAATGTGATTGTCCAATTTCTCCAAAACCATAGAGTATGTAGCCAGCAGTGCCAAGGTCATGGCTCAGCAAGCAATTTTGCCTTTAAAAAACGTCTAATAGCTGACTACAGATCGACCATGTCATGATATGACACTTACATGCATATTATTGACATTGCGAACATGATGGGATATCAACAATCTCATGCACTGCCTGGCCAAAAACTGCAATGAATCAGTTTTGACTATAAGTGCACTACAAATAGCATTGAATATATCAAAGAATTGAAACCAAAATCCTTGTAACCACTGCTGACTTGGCTTACATAATGAAATATCATACATCTCACAAGTTATTTTGGCAAAAACTACATGTAACCAAATTCAAGGTTATTTTGTCTAGAAGAGGGTTACTCTTAGCCGGACTATCGGGTCTATAGTCCATAGATGGTGAAATAAAGACTATTGGTTGCAAGGGGGTTTCATTGCCAGGGGATGAATGAACTGATGACATGTGTACCTTCAAAACATTTTAAGTCGCTTTGGGTAAATCATCTTCCAAATGCATAAATGTGATTATTTTTCCAGATCCTTTCAAAACCTCTTGCAGAAACAGTGGCAAATGTTGATCCCTCTGAGTGTTAAACAAAATTAAACCTCTAATAGCTGGTAATCCAGTGGAAACTTTGACATGCTGTTTCTGAAAATATCCTGGTTGTATACAAAGATCTGTTTCTTGCTTTCATGGTCAATCCTATAAATTTCACTATAAAAATTGGAGAATTTCCAAACTGAGATTTATTGTTAAAGTGAGTGGTAAATTACATTAGAATGAGTGTTCATTAGAATGAGAGGGGTCCTTTTGACCTAAAATGGTCCATTTTAGTATTCTTTATATCTGTAGCAATACTCCACGGATTACTAATTGCTGTTTCAAGGCATGCTGGAAAAAATGTCATGAAAAGAAATTGAATGGGAAGTTTCTAAACAGTAACAGCTGACAGGAAACACTGTGTCCACTGTGTATAAATAGAATTAGCCATCATTGAGAAAGAATTAGTCATGAGGGGCCATTTATATTTCCTCTTTAAGATTCCTTTCAGAACTGGTGAGTTCAGACCATACACCTATGAGTTTATCAACACATCAACCTTCACACCAAACACAAGAACTCACACCGCCTCGAAAAACACACCACACACCTCGATGTAAGTCATAGGCTTGGTTTGCTTTTCATTAGAATACCACATTTTTTCCAATGAACATGTGAACTGTCCTGTATGTTTCTCCACAGATGTTTTCATTGTAGTGGCAGTGTTTCCCTTTCCTCTCAGGAAAGTTCTGCTGTAGTCTCTGTTGAAACGGCATCAACTCCTGATCACACACTGAATGTCCCAGTACAGCTCACTGAATATGTCAACATCAATACTAAAAGGACTTTTTTTTTTGGGGGGGGGGGGGGTTGTTTAATTTTAAACTCATTTAGAGTGTTTAGACTAGTAATCTGCAGTAGCTCATGTCCTTTGCATTATGGTACATGACATGGGCAAATGGGGAGATGATCTTCTGATTAACAGGTTTGGCTATTATATTGATTTCTTTGAGAAAAGTCTTAATTTTACTTTAGAACTGAGTGCTCTTTTTATGCATACTGGAACAGAGGAGGAACCTCCTCCCCAAACCAAAATTTGTTGCCACAAATTTGAAAGCAAGTAAAGTGAGACACTGTTCATTTGTCATCCCTTACTAGATTTATGATTTAACATTAGGCTGAGTGTTAATAATGGAAGAATATATGCATAAGGATGGAACTGATCGTTTTATTTGTATTCATCCTTACATGCTTTGTGTCAATGTTAACACAACGACAGTATTGTCCCCACCTCCAGTTTTTTATTTTAATCCTCACTGCATTTTAAGGCTATACATGTCCAAAAAGTCACCTGATTAAAAGTAGCAACCATTCAAAAAGTGTCTATAATTGTATGCAGTAAAAAATATAAAAAAATAAAAATAAAAAATCACTTTAGAATTGATTATATATTATGCATTATTCTCATTCATAGTAGTTCTCTGGGAGGTATGAAAATAATAGTTATTGATAAGCAAATAGGGACCTCATTCAACTGAACAATAATACATATCAATTCATTAATCAGAGTTTATTGCTTTTGTTATTCATTAAAGACGGGACAGTATTCTAAAGTGTTATCAACTAATTTTGCTCCTTTTAAGCGGAATTATAACGAGGTGGTGCAACTTTATTGAGTGGCCGTGTGCGCGATTCATGTGCAAAATGACACTGCATAAATGTAAGAATTTACAAAGACGTGAGAAACACAAGAGCTACTGATCATGTGCTCTTCTTCCAGACTCACTCAATTACTTCAGACATAAGGCCAACAAAGACCTGTAAATAAGACATACAGTATACACAAGTGCTGGTCATATAATTATAATATCATCAAAAAGTCGATTTATTTCACTAATTACATTCAAAAAGTGAAACTTGTTTATTATATTCATTCATTACACACAGACTGATATATTTCAAATGTTTATTTCTTTTAATTTTGATGATTATAACTGACAACTAAGGAAAATCCCAAATTCAGTATCTCAGAAAATTAGAATATTGTGAAAAGTTTCAATATTGAAAATACCTGGTGCCACACTCTAATCAGCTAATTAACTCAAAACACCTACAGAGGCCTTTAAATGGTCTCTCAATCTGCAGGCTACACCAGTGGTTCCCAAAGTGGGGGTCGCAAGATGATTTCTATTTTTTTTTTTTTAAAGTGGAAAAAATATATAGGCCCGATATATATTTTTGTTGCAGTTAATTTAATTCAATACTTATTAAATGGTGTTTGCAGAAAAGTCTGATTAAAATAATATATAATGTATATTTTTTAATTAAATTTGTAATTTTGTCCCAGACATTATACGAGATTACGTCAGCGTCAATCACAATCAAGTTACGTACATCACGCGCTGTTGTTTGCTAAAGCTAAAGGTGTTTGGAGGCTACAAACAAATAATACCTGCTTTAAAATGAAACGGTGGTTAATATCCACAACAGAAAAACCGAGAGGAGGAGAAAAGTCACAGGTGAGGCCGGTTGATGGTGCGAAGACTGCAGTTGCGGACATCATTTTGATGTGTAAAACTGACATTGATATTGCATTATATGTGTGATGCTGAGAGAAATGAGGAAGAATTATTCAGCATGACACAGAAATGCTTTACCGAGTACTTAGTGTTTCGGACACGTTGACCGTCGGATTAGCATGAGCGCGCAGGCACGTGTGTGTGTGTGTGTGTGCCGCTCACACCTGCTCGACTGGTTCCTGATGGCAGAACAATGTTCAACCCAACATAGTTGCACAGTTACTTTCCAAGAGAGAACAGGTGGATATCGAGCGGCTCATGCAGAATTGTAACACTGATTTTTCACGTAGAACAATAAAATATAACTTTGTGTGCTTTGAGACTGGGCATAAAATCGATTTGCTGTACATTTCATGCGACGGGAGGGGTTGTTGAGGTGGGGGAGGTGGGGGGTCGCGGAGCAGCAGCGCATTTATCATGGGGGTCACGGGCTAAAAAGTTTGGAAACCTCTGGGCTACACAATCATGGGGAAGACTGCTAACTTGACAGTTGTCCAAAAGACGACCATTGACACCTTGCACAAGGAGGGCAAGACACAAAAGGTCATTGCAAAAGAGTCTGGCTGTTCACAGAGCTCTGAGTCCAAGCACATTAATAGAGAGGTGAAGGGAAGGAAAAGATGTGGTAGGAAAAAAAGTGTACAAGCAATAGGGATAACCGCACCCTGGAGAGGATTGTGAAATAAAACCCATTCAAAAATGTGGAGGAGATTCACAAAGAGTGGACTGCAGCTGGAGTCAGTGCTTCAAGAACCACTACACACAGACGTAAACGAGACATGGGTTTCAGCTGTGGCATTCCTTGTGTCAAGCCACTCTTGAAAAACAGACTGCGTCAGAAGTGTCTCGCCTGGGCTAAAGACAAAAAGGACTGCTGAGTGGTCCAAAGTTATGTTCTCTGATGAAAGTAAATTTTGCATTTTGGCATTTGAATATAAGTAAAGAAATTAAAGAACACAGTAAGTGAGTAAACAAATATTGCTTGAATATGGAAAAAAAATACAGAGATGTATCATGAAAAAGGAAGTTAGAGTTTTTGAAATGTAATAGCAAACAGGAACTTATAAAAAGAAGAAAGAAATATAAGAGTCCACACAAAATAGAGTCGTGCCATAGAGTGAGAACCAGTCATGAGGGACCATTTCTATCTTTTCCTCTTCATGATTCATTTCAGTACTGGTAAGCTAAGACTTTTATTTTCAATTATTTATTTATTTATTTAGTGTGAGAGCAGTGGGAAGTGGTTGTAGTTCTTTAAAACATCCATTTTTTAAAAAAAAAATTAATTAATATAAAAAAAATAAAGCATCTTTTAAGAAAATTGAAAATTGTTTTTCTAAGATAGGACTGTGTTTATTCACACGTGCAGAACATTGAATTAATTTGTCAATTCCAGAGATTTTCAAACTAAAATGATCTTTGAATTCCTAAAGGATGAAACAGACATTTTGGTTGTTTTGTAATAAATCAGGAAGGCAGCTCAATTTGAGCAACATTGTCTTTCTATGTTCATTAAAAGTTTTTAAGCTTTGAATGAAGGCCCTCACAACATTTTCTAAATCATGTTAATTCACATTAACATTAAACTAAAAGTTTCTGATAGAAAATCCTTCAGAGATGAAGTTGCTGACATTAAAATGCCACGCATCCAGCTCCTTCACAGAACAGGATTAGAGATCTAATAAGCACAATAAAGTATTGATCATGAACAGAAACCTGAAGGGGTTTCTCAGCTTTTTTCATGACTATTCGTAAGCTTTTAACAAGCTCTCTTGTTTGCAGGCTGTATTCTTTCAGATGAGAAGCAGACAATAGACATAACAGGATACACAGGAGCTTCAGTGGTGCTGCCCTGCTCCTGTGCTGATCCTCAGTCTACAGCCAACACATTCACCTGGCAGTTTCAACGTGGAGTACGATGGATTCAAGTATTTGAGGATGAGAAGTACAGAGGCAGACGTGAGCTGTGTAATGAAAATTCTCCAAAAAATCTGTCTCTTCTCATTTCTGATCTCAGAATGCAAGATGAAGGGTTCTATAAGTGCATGAATGAACGATATATTATGACATCCATTTTGTTAGCAGTTAAGGGTAAGTGATTGTTTCTTCTAGAAATATGAATAGCACTTGTTAGACATGACTGATAGCTCAGGAACAGACATTCAATTACAAAATGATTACATGAGATTGAAAAACATCAACTAATAAATTTGGAGAACCAATGACAGACTTTAAATTGTACATTCATTGACTTTTGAGTTTCACTTGTGTGCTTATTACAATTCATGGCTTTTTTCTTGTATGAATCTTTTTTTAGGCTGTGATTTGGTTCAGAATCACAACACTGAGTTAACGAATGAGGTGACTGGATATGCAGGAGAGTCTGTGGTTCTGCCCTGCTCCTGCTCTGAACTACTGGCTAAACCTGAAAAGATACAATGGATGTATTTTCTTGAGAGAGATTATGAGGAAATTTACCCAAATGAAAAGACTGCGATCCACAAGAACAGAGTGAAACTGTTCAATCCAACAACTCCAGGAAATCTCTCTCTACACATTTCAGCACTGACCACAGAACACAAAGGATTCTATATTTGCATTGTCTCGTCTCAAAAAGTCAGCTACAAACTTCACATCGAAGGTTGTTTTGTTCTATGTTGATGTTCTTATTTTGATCATCATTACGATTGATTTTTATAAAGAATCTAAATATTTAGAATGAGGTAAACTTGTAGGATGACATGCTGTTATATTATCTCTGACAGTTATTCTCCTCTGAACAGAGAAACCAACCATCCACACACCATACATGAGTTTATCAACACGTCAATCTTCACACCAAACACAAGAACTCACACCGCCTCGACAAACACACCACACACCTCGATGTAAGTCATTTTCATTATACTACAATTACGAAATTTTATCGTCATCTTTCATCATTTTTTAAGTTCCCTATGTAACTTGTTTTTTATTTGTAAATTAACAAAATTGAAATGAGTCAATACATCATCAACCGTTCTTACGAAATGCCTTTTTGTCTTACCATTATTCACTTCGGGAACACTATTATAAGTGTTTATATTTTAAAATTGTCAGATTGTTTTCTCGGGAAATTGCATATGTGCGCAGAACCTGATTTCATCAAGTACAACATGTTCCTGGATCAACATTCCAACCAACCAATCAGATTTGAGGGACAAGTTTACAGTCAAGTTTAGGCTGGAAACAGGATTAGGTGCTCCTATCAGTGTTTTTCACCTTTCATTTCCCTCTGATTTTAAGGATAACTGATAAGGTTGGGTTTAGGGGTAGGGATATGGTTTGGATTAAATTTCCCGGCAGGAATGTACCTTAATCAGCAAAACTTGTTGACACAGGAACGCTAACCCAGCAAAATCAGGATGTGCCGTACACACGTCACTCGCCTGTGTGTGTGTCCCACCTTATTCGTAAATAGAGAAAAGTTGATCCAGCTACTTTAACACATGTGTGGTGTGGGAGTAGCAGGTTAACTGAGGAAAGTTGGCTTGGAGCATGTTGAATCTCCTCAGGGGAATCAAAACAGAGGAGTCTGCTGGCAAAAGAGAATGCGACAGCTAGTAATAAAATGAGAATCAACATTGACTTGGCTTTTTCGGATTTGAAATGTTGTAAAAACAGCAATGGAGTTGCTGTTTTTATTACTCAACAGGCGAGTAAGGTTAGGTATTTTATTGAACAGATAAACTGCCATATGTAGCTCTCTAACAGAGTTCACTGTAAAGCATTATCGATTGTAAAGGATCATATTCGTCTGCACAGTCACGCAGAGCTAAAACACAACCAAAACAATGTTCCTCCGAAAAAATACATTAACAAAAAGTGAAATAGTGTACATTTAATTGTGCATGCAGCTTTTATTCGATCAAATTGTGGAATTTGTACTGCATTTGAAAAAAAAAAATTGCATTTGTCATGCCATTTCTGTTTTCTCCACAGATGCTTTCATTGTGTTTGGGGTGATTCTCTCAGTGCTGTTACTGACATTACTGGCATTTATCTACTGGAGATGCAGAGGTACATGAACACACATAATCACACGTTTTATGCAGACATACTCGTAAATGACCAGCTAATGAACCTGTATACTCTTCAAACACTCTAAGTACACTCTAAGATGTTTTATATTGTAGGAGGCAGAAATGTGAAAAAGGTGACCAGTGACGAAGAACTAAATAGAGAACAAGACAATCCGGTCAGCACAAACTCACTATTGCACAATGGTTGCTTAAACTTGTTCAATGCTGTGTCAGCAATCATCCAATCTTTTCATCTCTCTCCAGGATGACGTGACATATTCGGCTGTCGTCCATGTTAAAACGGCATCCACACCAGCTCGCACAGAGAGTAATCCATCAGAGCACACTGAGTATGCTCCTATCAAAGTTAAACGCTAAACGTCAGCAAAGAATATAATTTAATATAGAGCATTTTAAAGAGATAAAACCATGTACATTTTGTTATTGAGGGTTTTATGTAACCTCAGTTTGAGAAGAAAACCTGTTCATTGGACCTTTGACTATATTCAGAATGACTGTAATTATAATGAATAAGTCCTTACATGTATATAGCGCTTTACTGGATACTCAAATTTACGTATGGAGGGGAATCTCCTCAACCATCACCAATGTGCAGCATCCACCTGGATGATGCGACGGTAGCCATATTGTGCCAGAATGCCCACCACACGTCAGCTGTAGTTTAAAGCAGGAATTAAGGACATGCCTGTTCCCATTTTCAAACAGCTGAGCACTAATAGAGGAACAAACAATGAGTCAGACACGGTGTGCATGCACTTTCAACACAATGATCACGCAAACTCACCAAACCAGTGTTGGATTTAGTAGGTGACATATTTAAGGTTTATGAAATGGTTACTAATCTCATAGATTATTACATTTCATCCATGTTTCATATATTTAAAAACTTTTTTTTGAGCTTATTTCTAAAATGTAAATTCAATATGTCTTAACTTCAAATGAAAACAACTGACTTCTCTCTAGTAAGAACTTCTTCGGTCATTTTGTCCTCATTAACCATCATTCTTACAATCGATTACAAGCTCACATTCAGATCTGCTTCCATCCGATCAACAACCAATGGATAGAACCAACTCCTCACTATCCTTTTTTTTTTTTTTTTTTTTTTTCCATTCACTCTGATGTCACAATATACATATAGTAATACTTTAGATTAGGGAACACATATTCACCTTAAACTAGTTGCATATTACTAGGATATTGGCTGTTTATTAGTACTTATAAAGCACATATTAATGCCTTATTCTGCTGATCATATTGTAGAATCCCTTACCCTACCTCACACCCTAAACACAACCACTACCACTACCACCTTATTTATCAAATAAGTAGTAGTTTGGAGGAGCAAAACTAGTTTAGTATATAGAGTATTGTTTGTAAAAAAAATGTTGCCTATATATATAATATATATTATATATATATATATAAACTTATTGTTATGGGCATGTGTCTGATTGTATCAATTATCTAAAAAAGAACTAAAACTAAATTTTTGTGCTGAGAAAGCTGTGGTTTTTCATGTGGAAAAATAAATGAAAAAATACAAATGTAAGAATCTGTGAAGATGAGCAATGATGATTATGTATCGGAAGAACTAGTGAATTCTACACTTATGCTGACGATACGGAGCAACTTTTTGAGTAATGTTGCCAGGCAGTTTTGCTGAGCAATATTGCTTGGACACTTTCCCATTGAGAATGGGCAACAAATTTCAATCTAAAGTATCCAGATATAAATCTGTTGCCCATTCTCCGTGTGTATCATCACCTTTAGTCTGAAGCCTTTACACTGCGGATTTCTTCTGTATGTAGCTTCCATTCATTACACAACACTAGCACCAAGCTCTCATTTAGATCTCAATAATACTTCACTCACAACAGTATTCCAAAACATGTTTTTATAAAAGTTATTACTTTATTTTATACCCCTCACATCTAACACACACTTTAATAAGTTTAAATGAAATGTTAAGTGAATTTTGTTCTGCTGTGTGACTAATACGCAATTTACCGACTTGTGAGAGTAAAATCTTGACTGAAATTAGGGTCTGAAATCAAATGTCTTTTTAATGCATCAGCTTGATTCCAGCTGTGAAATGCTCCTGGTTAAATCTAATGTTTCAAATAAAACCTTTTACCAGGCCATTTGGTAAATTTCACAAACACAACAACTGAAGGCCATCTCTTTAGTTGTAAAGGCATCAAGACAACAAGCAAAGGAGGAGAGCAATCTCCAAAATGAACCAATGTTTTAAGGAGCATCAATCAAATCTATCAATACTAAAAAAAAATCTATCAAAGATCAATTTTGTGCTTTGAAAATAATAATAATAATAAAAACATTTCATCTACTGTATGAAGCATAGAAATACACAAACACCATTTTCAAGTATACATAACATGAAATATCACAAAATACTAAAATACAGCAGACAACATCAGAACAGACCCGACTTGAGAAACAAAAAGCAATGTTTGTGAATTTTGTTAGACATTGTTTTTAGGTCACTCATGTGAAATCAAGCCGTTTGTAATGTAACGTAAAGGCCACTGCCAATGGTATAACTGTAATAATCAATGAAGATGATTTTCGGGAGCTCAAACAGGGGCAAATGGGTTGGTTGTATCCATGTATGGGCCGGTACAGCATTCGGCAGGAAACTAAAGCAGTTGTAAAAACCAGAGAGGGAACAAACACACAAACACATGTGCACAAAAAAATAATGGCATTATCACTGTAAGATATCGGGGTGCGTGTGCATTTACTACGGACGATTATCCAAAACCATCAATTAGACCATAATTTTATTGCAAAGGACTATTAGTAATATTTTATTAAAATGTCTGAGTGTAGTCTTGTTCTTTTAAAAAACAATATATGCTATGCTATCCTTCATTCCCTCCTCAGTGTAGCTACAGCCAACCTTTACAAATGCCATATCACCTTTTCGGTTTACATACACCACAACCAATCAGAAGATGAGACCGCAGGCTTGCAGTGTCCTCGTTCATGACTCAAAGATCCAATTACATGCAGCTGAAGTAAATATGGATGGTCAAACCAACCTTTGTGAGTTCTTTATCAGGTATTGATCTTGGTTTTATTTCAAGCAAATGACCATCAGTGACATTATTCAGGCTCTACAGGCATTTGACCAATCGGCTCACATAACAAAACTTCCCTCAAAAACTCAGTTCCTACAAAACAAAAATAAGTTAAATGTTTTTCAAATGAGAAAAATTCATATTGTTCTTGTCATGACTCAGATCAGCTTCGCTTTGCTTATATACAGTAAAGTGAGACAGTACAAGGCACACATTAAACGTCTTTGAAATGTTACAGATGCATAAATTAACGAATCCTATCACAACTTCATCTACTGTGCTAGAAATAGAGTACTATTGTGAACAGCTAAAACTCTCATTTCTGTGTGTTTCAAGAAAAGTATTTGATCTAATGCTGAACGGCCAGGGCCGTTCAAGGTGGTTTGGAGATTTTCATAAGACTGTTGTCAAATCCATGCAACTGATGACCCTCATAGTTTGCAGACTCCAGCAGTTGGATCACAGTCACAAACAGCCCAGTACTACTGATCACTGCTGCACGTCAATCTGAACTATTAAGGCTGAAGTTCAGTGTTTTATTTTCAGTGATGGAGAATTTGAAATCTAATTATTACGTTCTTAGACACCATGTGCATTAGATACTGTCAACAAAGCTGCCAGGAAACAGCCCGGTTCGACCGTTTCTCTGTAGTGTTCCTTTAAACCAGCCGTCCTCTCGTTTTCTGTGCACAAATACAATATCGCCCTCCTTGAGTTCCAGCTCTGCTTCACTTTGGGGAGGGTAAGACACCATCACACGGTACCTGGAGGAACAGTAAAATACGACGTTTAGAAGAACAATGTTCCTTTCCAAGGATGAAGTGTGAATGTTGATATCTGGGTGTTACTGTACCTTTCGCACACGATTGGTCGTCCGTCGTGCTGCATGGAGAGGAGGGAGGAGCACGGCTGTCGTGGAGGCGGGGCGATCGGGGCGGTGTTGTCCTGGGAGCTGCTCCTGTATGACGCTGCATCTGTGTTTGATGAAGATGAGGACACAGAGAGCTCAGAATCCATGGGACAGGCCACAGCACGACCGTTGTGTCCTACCGCCACCAATGCTGAGCTGGCCGGAGCCATTTCAGGTCCAACGGCCCCCTGGGGCATCTCCATGGAAATAGATTGCTCTGCTTCCAGTGTAGGGGAGGATGGGGGAGATGGGCGGAGCTTCTTTTTATTAGACAGCAGTTTCAGCAGGCCTTTCTTCTCTCTCTGAAATGAAACATTTGGTTCGCAAAGAGGTCAAATTGCCTTTTACGTCCAAACATGTAATAATCAGAAGATTCGTTGAAGATTATCAGTGAATGGACATCGTAAGACCCATTTGAAATGTTTCCATCTAAGCTGTGGAGACAGCTCATTAAAAACAGAAATATCAGGAACAATTTGAGAATAAAATAAGTTTCTACCCCATGTGGCAAAAAAGAAAACCATCATTTTCGGAGAACTTGGCACAGAACAGAAATGAAAATGGAAGTTGTATCCACTTTGGAAGCCACTGCGCTTATTAAAGGTAATAAAATATTTGAATGCAGTCAAAACACTCGGGAAAAAAAAAAAAAATCTGGGAGGTAACAGACGTCAATCATCTGAAATAATTAAATACTTAAATGAGCCACGGTCAAATGAGTTTTAGGAAGGTCTTTTAAGTCCTTCTACAGAAAATAAAGTATTCACCGCAAGTTCTTAATGTGTAATTTAAGATTTTATTCCTTTTTGGTGTTCCCGTGAAGCAATCTTATGTCATAGCCTACAAATTAGCATAAAAATGAGACCAAGTGTGTTTTTGACATATAGCATGGTTGAGCTTGTGTACAAACGACACAAATTCTGATCCCACCCCCACTT
Source organism: Opsariichthys bidens (assembly GCA_037194245.1). Lineage (NCBI taxonomy): Eukaryota > Metazoa > Chordata > Actinopteri > Cypriniformes > Xenocyprididae > Opsariichthys > Opsariichthys bidens. The sequence continues at coordinate 12,413,087 of CM074282.1, forward strand.
CCTGAAATAAAGACAAAAAGCCACAAAAAAGTGGATGGGAAACCAGTCTAGTGTCATACCATAATCATACCAAATTTATTTTATTAGTTTTGTTCTTATTTAAAAAACTGTCCCTCTCTTTAATCGTTCTACTCTACATTTTTACACCACGTTTGATTTTTTCTAAATTTTGATCTTCTAGTACCACAGCTATCTAAAGCAAAAAGAAAAATATGGTTTGGAAAAAGAAGGTTGATAAAAGTGAACTATGAATATCTGTGAGTCAGCTACACTGAACATGTAAAGAGTAGTGAGAAATCTCCCAGAACACGGAGCCAAATAACACTCAGGGTTGTGTCCTCTGGGTTCGCAAGTCTGAATTATGAGAAAAATGATGATTTCAGCTCTATATCAGCAGGCTTAACCATCCAGCTCAGCAAATGAGGTGAAACAGAGAGAATTTCTTACTGCCAAATGCACTAATTCAGCACATTAAAATAACACAGATGGGGGCAAAAACAAAAGCAAGAAACCATTAAAAAAGCTGTAGAGGGATTCAGGAGGCCATGAGACCTACATTATTAGTAAAAGCTTTAGTTCAATGGTCTTACCTTGCAGTCTTTATCCAATCTACAAGCAACACCATGGTTCGAGGCTGCACCCAGAGATTTTGTGCTGCCAGGGTTCACAGGAAGTGCTATCACAGACACAGGTCTCATAACATCACCGTCCAAAGAAGCAGCGCTAACATTAGGAGGGGTCAAGGAGGCGGCCGCACATCCCATAGCCACACCGACTCTGGCTGAGGAGGATCCCGGGCTGGAGCTGAGGACCGGTGAGGCCTGAAGAACCACAGCTGTGCTAGGAAGGTAGGCCACAGGATTGTGGGATTGGATGGGCGTCACTGCAGCTGTAGGCCGGTCCTGACTATGACTCACAGCTGGTGGAGATAAAGGTGGAATAAAAGAAGGATTTATAGTTGTAATGACAAATGTTTTTTTTATATAATAAATATAATTTAAAACAGATGCCAAGTTTAGAAATGTACTCTTTAATCATATTAATAATATATGATTTTGGAAACAGTATCAATATAGTGACAATTTAATGAATGTGAGTGTACACAGTATTATTTTAGTATTGCTAAAAATAATAAGATGCCAAACTACTTAAAATTGTCAAGAATTAATTTTTAATGAGGCTTTTCTCTTCATTAAGAATCTCTTCATTGGTATCAGGACATTTTTTATGCTTTACTCTCCACAAAATATTGGTAACACTTTACAAAGAGGTTTCATTAGTTACTATTATCATGTTAACTACTTTAGTTAACATGAACTAAGAACGAACAATACTTCTACAACATTTATTAATCTTAGGTCATGTTCATTTCAGAATTTACTAATACATTATTAAAATCAAACGTTGTATTTGTTAACATTCGTTAATGCACTGTGAACATGCATTGTAACATGAACAGCTGTGTTTTTATAAACTAACATTTATTTAACAAAGATGAATAAATACTGTAACCAAAGTATTGCTCATTTTTAGTTAAAATATCAAATTTAACTTTGATTCAGAGGTTAAAAACATGTTTTGAGACAACTATTTAATTATACTGAAAGCGCAAAGGCCTGTTTTTGCACGAAAATTCTGAGAGATGTTTGTTTTTAGGGGTGTGTGCGTGCATGCATTTCTACCTGTCCTGACCGCACTGCGTGCCTGGTTAACAGTCATCTGTGACGTCACATGCATGAGCACTTTGGGGTGCTGACCAGTGGGTATATGTGCAGCTGTTACTACAGCAGCAGGCAGTGAGCAGGATGGGGAGGGATTTGGGCAGACTGGAAGGGGTTTGCTGGGGTCGACACTCCCCAGGGCGGCTCCAAGAGGAGCAGAGGAGGGGCTGACAATGGTGACGCTACGTCCAGCCTGGGAGCACAAGGTCAGGGGAACTTTTGGCTGACTGCTGCCAGAAACAGTCCTGCAGTAAAAGACAGAAGTGTGAGGTTCAAATAAGCAGGAAAATCGTTACATCGTTTAACATCCGACTGAACATTTAAAGGGCTCTGTCTAGTTTTATTCTTTTATATGTCACAGGTCTGATTAGGAGTTGACAGGAGTTGATACAGAAAAAAAGTTGCTTGACTGTGAGAAGACATTTCGAAGACTTCTATACATTGCTGGGAATGAATGTAAATGGCTCATCACTGAATTTTTTCAGGTAATGAGTTCTTGTAATAAGTGAATGATAATGTATGTAATTCTCATGCGTGCCACAAGGGAGTGCTGAGTTTAAAGTAATGTCCCTGGTGAAAAAGAAGCTTTACTGATAGCATTTGTAGCAAAATGTCAGTTACCAAAAAAATGATTTTGACACATTTTACAATTTTTTCAACAGGTAGAATACATAATAACTGATGAATAGTCAACAAACCGTACCTTTTATTGCCGTTTTGCGCACCACTGGAAAGCCAGAGGACAATCTAATCTTTCCTTAGCTTACAGGGTGTATGAGTGTTAACATGTACAAGTGTGTGTGTGTGTGTGTGTGTGTGTGTGTGTCATACCTGTTGACAGGACTCATGTAGTTACCAGGGAACACTCCAATCTTGCCAGTGTGCATGGATGTTCCTTTAAACCAGCCGTCCTGACAGCGCTCCAGCACCAGAAACATCTCTCCCTTCCTCAATTCCAACTCATCTTCCTTACGGGGCGTGTAGGGAAACATCGCCACATACCTGAGAGAGAATAATTTAAAAAAAAAAAAAGAGAAAAAAAATTCATTTATCCTTGTGATTTATTTTTAATTCATTAAATTTTAATTATTATATTTATTAAAAAGTTGTATTTATATTTAATCATTTATTCATAAATTAAAAATGAATATTTTAAAGTTAATTTGCCTTACATGCAGTACTGCTGATCAAACAGGAGTTGACGCTGTTTCCATGTGGCTATTATACATCATAATCTAATCTCAATCTACATACTCTTAATTTCTAAGGACACCCAAAAGGCATGAAGTCTTTAAAAATTGCTTTGAAAATGGTAAAGCCATGAATAATAGGCATAAACCTACTTCACTCAGGGCACTATGGGCATATCCAACATAAATGAGGTGTGTTAAGTTCTGTGTTTAGTTGATACGAAGACAAAAGGTGAAAGGTTTGACCTCCTTTGACCCCTCACCTGTGTGTTCAGTGAAGCTCAGCTGGCATTAGGTAACACCAGAGAGGTGAGTTAGAGTTGAACGAACTCTCGTCCTCTCTCCAACAGTTATCTCTAAATTGAATTAAAGTTGCATATTTAAAGCATGTGCATTTTCTACTCACACTGTAGGTCTCTGACGGCCACTCTGGTCACCCGCAGCAGGAGACGGCCTTTGACCAGCATTCAAGGCGGCAGCACCCACAGCTGAGGACTGGGACTGAGGTGGAGGAGGAGGTGGAGGAGGAAGAGCATCCTAAAATAATTAAACACATCTGTTAATATTACAACGCCTAAAAAATGATGTATACCTACGAAACAATGCATTTAAAGTACATTTTGTTTTGAGCTACTATGAATTCTCATATCAGCCCATATTCATTGTTATTTTGCTGATAAATGCGCTGTGCATTCATATACATAACTCAGGTGTATGTGTAGCAGGAAATTATGTCAGAGAGATCTCTGAGAAGTTTGGACAATGCCATAAAACCATAATCCCACTGACTGTGACTTTTCAGCTTGTGCGCTGGTTGCTAACAAGCGGGGAGTTTGGCTGTGGCAGGTGTTGTGATTGGTGGATATCCAGCCCGGGCTACATGACTGGCTGAAGACGGATAAATCGGTTCCATATGGACCAACACACACATCTGCAAACAGACTTTGTGAGCCCAGTGGCACCACTACGAAAACAACTCGCACGGTAATGCTTGTTTTGTTGCTTTAACTCACTTTTTTGTCAGTAAGGTCTGTTTTTTTTTAAGTTCTCCAACAATGCTTTTCGCTACTAATGCTCTTGTCTAATTTGTTTTATTAATTCATTCGTCTTCTATGATAATTGATTCATGTGGATTTACTGCAATTAGAAAACAACCATCTTGCTCTCTGGTGCTTTTAAATCCCGTATACGAGATAAGAGGCAACTGATGCACACCAAGGCCACCATTACAAAAACAATGCATTGAAAACAAAAGGAAACAGTACCCACATAGCACTGCACACGCATCAATCTCAGAGAGCCATTAGTGTCCACCCTGAGGCCCACACAACTCCCTGAAATGGTGTTTGTGTTGAGGGAGATGAAGGGCTATAAGATGGCAAACTGTCCTCGTTTACCGTTAGCACTTGAGTGTGTGTGTGTATGCAAATATATATGAGAATGAGAGAGAGAGAGAAAGAGAAAGAGAGAACACATTTGACTCGTTCATGCGTGTGCGTTTGGATTTCGATGAACTATAGTTCAAAACTTTGGGCTCAGAATTTTTTTTTTTTTTAAAGGACGCATTGATCAAAAATGACAGTAAGTACATATAATGTTACAAAGGATTTGGATTTTAAATAAATGCTGTGACTGGAAGACTGGAGTAATAGTTGCAAAATCACAGGAATAAATTACATTTTAAAATATATTAAAATAGAAAACAGTTATTTTAAATTGTCACAACATTTCACAAAATGACCATTTTCACAATTTTTATTCAAATAAATGCAGCTTTTATTTTATTCAGACTTCTTTCTAAAAATGTTTTTAAAAAAATCTTACCAAGCATAAACTTTTGAACAGTAGTGAGGTAACATGTTTGCCTAAGAAAAAGTTCATGTTGCGTTTTTAATTAAGCACTCAGCTTTAATATTACTTTGCTTTATATAGGGTGAATTTAGAGACATAACATCTGAGGAGTTTTTAGCTGACAGCATGCTGGATTTTACTGTGCTAAACGTCATTGTTATCAACACCATGCAAAAGACAAACAAACAAACAAAAAAAAAACTTAAGCTGCATCTCTATATTCTTTTCCTTTAAAGCATTGTAGCTAGCTACAATCCACCACCTCCACCAATAAACTTTAGGACAACAGCACTCAGAATCCAATTACTTCTCGTATCATAATGATATATAATAATATAATAAATCATGCTAAAAACAACATATTGTCAATACCAGTATACTGCAACACCCCTGCTTTCGCAGTTTCATTTTGTAGTTGAACATAACAGCACATCTTATGAACACCCCTTAAGAAATTCATCTAAAATGTGAATAATTTCAAATTTTGCACATCCCTAGTTTTTACCCATAGCACTAGAGAGCAGATTGACGGTGTAAATATTGTGCTCTTTAAACAGAAACTTTTTCAAAAGTGATCATAACTTGAATTTGGATTTTAAACCGGACTCTGTTAATAGGAGTTGACCCTGATTTTGTTAATTCATCAGTTATCGGTTAAAACAGAAAATCTAGAAATGGCAAATATCGGCTACTTATTTGGCCTGGCTTATATATCAAGTATTGTTGAGTAATAATATGGTTGCGTGTAAATACTGATGAGGGTCACTTTATCAACAGGTCAGAAAAATGTGATATGAATAAAGGAGAGGATGATGAAGATTGTTGACATACTAAGTCAATTGAAGGACTCACCACTGGAATAGAGGCATAGCTGGTTTCTGGGGGAAATGTGAAAACTGTCGCCGTGGTGACAGGACTGCTTGGTGGAGGAGTAACAATGAGTCCCGTTGTGCAAATGTGAACCTAAGAGAAGACAAACAAAAAGAGATGACAAGTTAATCAACCTTTCCTGAGCCATTCCCACTCCTGTATTATCAAGTAAGTGGAAGCACGTTATGAGACACTGAAATTCTGCTCAAGGGATGACACAGAAAGGCATACAAGTGAGAGAAATTTGGGCAGAGAGCCACACACGTATGTGCACCTGATGACTGTTGTTTAGACAAACAAATTTTAATGCAACTAGACATCATCTGAGCTGCATGTCGGCCCGACTCTACACTTGTTGTTCATGCCTGAAATCAATGCACCTCAAGAACAACAGTGGTGGCCTAAAAATGTCATGGCCAATCAGAACTTGCCTTTGGTGAACTTAAGCATGTGTCAAAATGACTTTTATTCTGATTGGTCAGCTGGACGAGTGAGCAAACGGATTAATGATTGGTTGACGGAGTATAGGAAATATTTATGTTACAAAAGATTTCCATTTTTAAATACATGACGTTCTTTTCAAGTTTTTATTCATCAAACTAACTTAAGCATCTTTTGAATGCTTTAATAATAGGATTGACTTATAAGAGTCAACAGTCAGAAACACAAAGCAAGTCATTTTTGTACAGCAAATTTAAAGGGGACCTATTATACAAAATTCCCTTTTATAAAATGTTTTAATCCCCGATGTGTGTCAGCAGGGAGTGAGAACAACCAGCCAATGATGTCACTGTAATGATAAGCCCCGCCCACAGCCAGTGACGACCTGCCGTATTAGCATGAGTCCACCATTTTTGTACCCTCTCTGCAATAGTTGTACTATTTACGCAATGTCAGCAACAAGGCTGTTTTCGTGGCGAAAACAGAGCAACAAAATTCAAACTTCATACGTTTAACAAAAAACTATACAAGACATTTCATATTAATATAAGTGAAATTCAAAAAAAACCCCATCTCGGAATAAAACCGTTATTGCATTAAACTGGCTATTTATATTATAAACATTGCAGTCGAGTAAAATGTTTAATAGTCACTGTAGTTTATGGAGTTGTACAATGTTTGCGCCAAAGAGGCATTACAAGTGTTGTTTTTTGGGATGTACCAATGCACATAAGAGTCTCCATAGACTCAGAATGACTGAGGACATTGTGGTTTTCATTTTTGAAGGAAACGTCAAGAAGAAAATGGAAAAGTCTTATACGTTTGCGCAGAAAGCTCCACCCTCATCTTGAAACCACCAGCTCATTTGCATTTAAAGCGACACAAACAAAGGTGCGTTTTTGCATAGTAGGTCCACTTTAAAAGCTGACATGAACTGCTATTTCTCCCTGTCTGTTGTCTATGGTCAGTGATCAATCACATGGCATGTTTCCGTAACCAACAGAGCATAAAACAAAGATGGCACTCTTTAGGTTACATGCTTCCAAGGGGTCATGTGCTACCTGAGCAACTGCCAGTCTTCTAGCTATTTTAGTTCTCCTTTATGACTAACAAGAGGTCATAAATCAGAAATGAAAAAAAAAAAAAAAAAATGGAGCTTTACAGCCAGACTTTGTCAGAAAACATTAATAATACATGGATAGACCACCTAGGGCAGCTGAGTGAAGTATCTTCTGTATATTATATTAAGTTCTCAGATGTTGGGATCACAGGGCTTCATACAGAACCTACAAAAATAAACTTTCAGGATAAACCGAACCTCTGAGAGACACTACAAACAAGCGAGAATCAAACAGATTTGTAGGTTCAAAGGGATGTGGTGCAGAAATTTTCGGTGTTGTGACATATGATGAGGTCTTTTTGAGTGAAAACACCACGTGTGCTTCAGCAAATCAGACACAAGAGTTTTTCAGACAGACAATATGAAACATTCACAAAAAAGAAAAAATCTGCTCCTTGTTTCTAAAGGTATTTAGAGAGGAGCTCAAAATAGCCCTCATCAAAAAATAGACATGGACATAATTACGCAGAAATTCGCAATTTATTTTCAAATTTCATCCATTTTAATTTCCTGTTCTATCCTTTTCTCTGTGCCTGAGGGAAATGCAACTCTTCTACATATTGTATGACTGTCCTGAGGTGGCATTTGTCATTAATGACATGGCTTTTTTCCTCCCTTCTTCACCTCAGGTCCAGATTTAGATCTGTACTTCTCACTTCATGACCTGAATGTTCCCAAGTCAGTAAGTCCAAACTACAGGCTTGTCCAGGCTAGTCTCTTCTAAATTCATTACAGGTATTGAAATAGGCCAAACCATTTCAAATCTGCAAGAAATGACACTGCTCTCCACACTAAATAAAGATGGACCGTAGAGTATGCATATGCTAAGAGTATTAAGACACTTAAGTTCTATCCATAATTTTCTGAACAACTGGAGATGTCCAGCATATGTTACAAGAGAGAGAAGTGTCATGTCACTGTCACAAGGTCAAAAGTTTTTCAAAAAATTCACAATAAGATTAATAACATTCATTGAGAAAATAGGGTGAATTTTCATTTCATGCAGACTTTAAGACGTAACTCATAACTGTTGTATTACATTAAAAAAAAAAAATCAAAAATCAAGTGGCATGCAAATAAAGCATTTCTCAGTACCAACTTCAGCAGAAAGCATCCGATTTTTTGTCTTCTTTTTTACAATACATTTTCTGCATGAGCGTGTTGAGCTGGGAGCTAAAGCTGAGTGTTTTCTCCACAGAGATCTCAAAAAGAGTAAGTGTTAGAGGAGTGTGTACACATCACTGCAAACAGCATATCTCGCTGCCACAGGCCCGCTCAGCTTCAGGGTACATCAGCTCTCAAGTCACACCCTACAGGTTTGATTGTAAAAGGTACTGAGTGAGTCAATGTGTGAGATATGAACATACTGGAGGGCACACAAACTTCCACAAATACTGTGTTATTCACGTTGACAACACTTCCTGCAGGTGAGAATGACATCAGGGAATGCTGATTGGATAAAAACAGAAAAAAAAGCCAACAGCTGGATAATAGCACAGCTGCGTACAGGCCTGCATTTCCACAATACTGAAATCATGCAAATTAATTTTGGATTCTATTGGACCCTTTTTGTAATTCATCCCCCAAATTTATACAAATTCTGTCATCATTTACTCACTCCCATTAATGTTTCAAAGCTGTATGACTTACTTTCTTCTGTGGAAAACATAAAAAGAAGATATTTTGAAGAACAGTGAATCTGGGAGACCCCTTACTTCCATTGAATGGACAACAAAAACACAGATATTACTCAAAATATTTTTAACTATCATTTAAAGGTAGGATAGGCATTTTTTAATAAACACTTTTTGTTATACTGGTTAAAACTTTCTTCACATCCTGATAGCACTCAATAATAGAAGTGGTCTAAATATTAAAACATGTGTATATATCTTCTGTGGAAGTATCAGGACCAAAAAACATTTTTTCCAATCATTGCATTTGGGCTGTCTCTCATCTCGTGATGCTTTGCAGACTCAGCTGTGTGCATTCATGTCTTTTGGAGGAGGCGTGGCTTTGAAGGGAGGGTGGGATCTTATGCTTTCAAAGCTAGCTTGCTATTGCTAGCCACTCCAAAAATGCCTTTAAGGGTTTGAGCAATTACTCATTTTGTTCTTTTTTTTCGTTTTCTTACCACAGATAACCCTTTTATTATAGAAAGTTGAGAAACTTCCTTGTTGGTAAAATGCCCCTCACCGTAGAACACAAGATCCCGGGTGCGGAGATGGGTAGGTTTAGGGATATGTAAAGTGGGATGAGTTGGATCTCGTTCTGCAGTGAAGACCATTTTGTAAATTGTGGCTTTGCTCATGAATATTAATTAGAGCAATCATTAATAATTAATTATTAAATGATATTTGACCATTTTCATCAATAAATCATCTATGTGATATATTGATATAAAGACCAGGTCTGTAGTATTTGTACCATTTTTCATTTCCAAGTCCTATCTGAAATAACATTACATTAACATTAAAAAAGGAAAAGTAAAGTAATTAAAACAATTTCTATTGAATAGTCAATTTTCGAGCTGAAAGAGCAATTATTCCTGCTGACCAATTCGAGTGTGCTCAAATGAACTAGTGACATTTAGTTTGATAACTTCATTCCTACATCTGCCATTGTCAGTCATGAGATTTGGTAAGTCAGTGGCTTAGCAAAGTGTGATGCTTGCATACCTGCATGTCTAGAGCGATACTCAAATCCACCCTAATATAATTTCATCATAACTTTTAAAACTATTAAAACAAAGTTTCAGCTTTAAGTCAGTAAATCTATATCAGTAATATAAGAAAGTACGATAGAAAACTAGACATCTGAGAGCTGTTTGCTGAAGAGAACATTGTTGCTGTCATTTTCTGCCACTAATGACAACCACAATGACCACTCAGCAAAACATTAAAACACGCACTAACGAAATGAAACCTCCTGCTCGGTAATTAGAGAAGCATCCCTGCTGTGTTTTATAATGCAGAGGGGACAAAATCAGTCATGGTAAAAAGTGAATATAAACGCGTCTACCCTTATTTCTCTCTTTTTCATCACTTCAAACATAATCATCCTTCTAAATGGCCTTTCCCCCTCTGTTTTTCCTTCCTCCCTTTCCCTCAAACCAAAAATATATGAGAAAGCAATAAGTCTGTGGTTCATATATTCCAAATGTGTCACAAAAATCATGTAAATCGATACATCACACTCATAAGAGGGCATAACTGCTGCCACAAAGGAGGGGGATCACTTTACAGGCTCAAACAGGCTTTTATGAGATGTGGAGTGTCTGGATAGTTATTAGCGCTAAAACGCCTAGATAGGAATGTTAAAAAGAGCGTGAGAGAAAAAACGTGGGCATGCAAGAGAGGGACAAAAAGGGAGCGGGAACGAGAGAGATGTTATCTATATTCATAGTACTAGATGACATAAAAACAACAGATCAGCCGTCATTGTGTTTTGCTGTAGAACGATTGCCTGACTACAGTAGTGATGAAAAAGCAAAAATGGGGGGAAAAATTTATGAAACAATATGCTGCAGTATGCAAAAGGTAAAGGTAAAACTAGGACAAAAAAAGACCAATTATACTCTCATAAACAGACTGCAGATGATAAATATTCTGGTTACACATACAGGAAATGGACTGGTGTCTTGTGTAAATATACTCCCTAGGTGCGAGTACAAAACACTGTGCTGGTTTCGTATTAACATATGATGACGAATTGAGAAACCATCTCACGTTCTTTTAAAGCGTTAACACATGTTCGCTAAGGCCACCACACATGCTTCCTCATTCCATCTGCACCAAGTATTCACTCTTATAAAGCACTGAATCAGGGTCAGCTTTCATGACACCCCATCTCAACCGCTCCTTTATGAACAAGAAAATGGATCCAAGAGCATACAGACAGGCCGAAACTAAATCGACAGAGGTATAGTGTGTCTTCTGTTGTGTTCGATGTTTTGTCCCACAGAAGGACTCCAGAGAGGTTCTCAGATAGGTGATGACATTAATGGAACAAACATAATGGAGAAAAAAATTCCAGTTACCAGTATGATTCTTATCAATTCAGATCTTTAATACTAAGAGAAGCATGGAGATGTCAGTTCAATTATAGAGAATTTCTTCTCCCTACTTCAACTTCAGGTTGCTTCTCTGACAGTTTTTGGTCAGTGCAGCTATACACTTGGTATTAAGATGTGTTTTTGTCGATCAGATCACAGGTGGACAACGCTAAATGCAGGTGTAAACAGGATCGAAAACGTTTTGGGATTGTCCACTTTTGCCCACTTCTGGATGTAGTCGAAAACGCATTTTACCGGATTGCTTTTGAAGAAACTCATGTGGTCGAATGCATTCGAACAGCCACAAAAGACTGCATACTGACTGCTAGCCAGATGGGATTTAAACTTTGTTGGCTGAAGACCAAAGTATGGTTTGAAGATGAAAAATATTGCTCTAACATGATTTAACACAGTGATTTTTATTTCTTGAAAAAAATATAAAAAGACTTTATTAATGTTCATATCCACTTCAGTGTATCATTTCTCAAATGTCAGAAAATACTTTTTTTTTTAATCAAAGCTAAACGTGTATGAAACGTGCTAACTGCTAGGCAATTGATCTTTTACATTTTTAAGAGGTTTTTTTTTATTCTTTCTTTGTCATTTCATCCTTAGCAGGGGAACCTGAGACCTTAAATGTTTCAAAATGAATGAAAATCAAACAAATTAAAGTGAGTGTAAAGTAGAGGGAGAAAAGCCACATTCCTGGAACTTTTCTAGAACTCCCCCCACCCACTCCAAAACATCACATGAAATGACATGTCTCTCTGCCATCTCCTTAGAGACCGCACTGCTCGGCAACCAGTGGAACAGCTGTGAGTGACTGTCATTCCAGGGTTGCTGCGGTAACCTCTGCGAACGAGTGGTGGGGGGAGTGTTTGATGTGGTGGATTGCTGTCACGCATCAGTGATCTCAAACGCTCGGACAGCATGTTGGACTGTGTGGAATGAGAGAGAGTAACTGCTGACAGAACAGGAGAGAACAGTAAGCTGGTGTGGACAAGCATCAGAGCTCTGGAGTGTGGGCAGGATGCCTGATACGATGCTCGCTCTCCTTTCCCTTCAAGCTATTATTTGGCAAATTTTACCATTTGGTATTTTACCGCACATTCCACTATTTCACGGTCACTCGACAATTATTGTCAGCTGAAGCAATCTTAAGGCAATGTGCACAAATCACCACAAATTTCTCTGAGACTCAAAAGTCTTTCAAAATCACACAAAAATCTGTTACAGTTTCATCGTTCACCAGACAGTGTCTCTCTGTAACTGCGAGACGGAGTCATTTGAATCAAGTCAAGATCAGTCACAAGGGTTGGGCAAGATATTGAATATTCACATTATATTGGTGATTATTATGGTGGTGACAAAGTAACATCATAAGCACCTTTTTATTTGGCCATTAAGCTCCCCAAAAAGAGTTTAAACTTGTGATTATAGACATTTAGTTCTACATTTAGTTATTTTATTGCTTTTAGTTCTAAAATTAAATATTTCAAAAATATTTAATCAAAAATGATTGTTTTCTTGAAATAATGGCTTTTTTTTTTTTTAAAATCACCTTCTTAAATCATAGAGTAAATACATGTACTACTGTTCAATAGTTTTTTTTTTAAATAAATTAATACTTTTATACAAATTGATTTAATTAAATTAAATTGTTCTAAAGTTATAATATCTATTTCAAATAAATGCTGTTCACTTTTGCCTCAAGAATATTCAGCAGGACAACTGTTTTCAACATTGATAAGAAGAAATGTTTTTGAGCACCAAATTCACCATATTAGAATGATTTCTGAAGAATCATGTGAGACTGAAAAGTTGCCATCACAGGAATAATTGACACTTTAAAATATATTAAAATAGAAAACCATTATTTTAAATTGTAATATTATTTCACAATATTACTGTTTTAATGTATTTTTGTTTACATAAATAACTAAATCTTACTCTGGGCTATAATCGCAAGCCCTGTAATAAATGACTTTTTATTATATAATATATACTATTACATGCTAACAGTACAATAACCAAACATACCAACAACAGTGGTATCTAATGAAGAATGGCTAAATTTGAAAAACCGCATTCAAATTGTTCTGCCTATCAGGAATATGAGAAAGTCTGGCTGTTTTAGACATTTATGTCACTTATGCTAAATTCAGGCAATAATGGGAGTCAGATTTGAGCCCCCCTTTCTTCGTTCCTTGAGTCTATCTTTAAACACATCTGTGCAGATTCCGCTGTACCGTGTGTGTGCATGTGAACTTATCAGGCTATGTAACCATGGCCACAGCTGAGAAGCTCATCCTCAGTGAGAGATGATGTCCTTACCTCCACTCTGTATAAGTACTAATCTATATATAACATGGAGGGAGTAAGAGTGGATGAGGAACAGAACATTTAGAGGTCAGTCACCATCAAGCTGGAATAATAATAATGTGGTTTCTCATTATCTTCCTGTCCTTTCTTTCCTGCACATCCATCCTCTTTTTCCCTATCACCAAAACTTTCCATCCATCACAAGGCTGTATGGTGGTCTGATATGCTGCATAATTGTCAATCCATCCATCATCTCTCACCTGTGAAGGTGCGCTGGAGGACAGGCCTCCGCTGAGTTCGCCGATCCGGGCCGCAGCTGTGGGGTTGGAGGAGCTGATCAGAACTGGACCGCTGATCTCCATGGAGTGTCTCTGGGGTGGAGGGGCCAGGCAAGGCTTATGGGACATTGTTAGGGAAGTGAAGGAGTGTCGCTTCTTACTATTCTTCTTCTCCCCAGTAGCTTTCTGGGAGCCGTTGGCCTGGGGGCCAGAGGAGGAAGACGATGACGGCCCTTCACTGGAGTCTCCTCCACCGTCAGATGGCTTGTCCAGTTCTATGAGCTGTCGAGCTGCGGTATTAAACTGAAAGTAGAACAAAGAACGGACAGAAACAATACTTTACTCCACATAGTATTATTATTGTATCTCATTTTAGCTTTTTGGAAACATTGCGAACAAGATTCAAACCAACAGAGCCTGTATGAGTGCCAAGGCTTAACATGATGTCACATAAATGAACTGCTAGCCACAGTTGTCACACTTTCTTCAAATGTAATTTAACAAGGAGTTGAAGACAATGAAAGAAACAGGAGTGCACAGAAATGTACAAAAAGATTAAGGAAAGGGATTGTGATGAATCTTTAAAGTCGTCATGAGACGGAAGCTGCAATAGTCTTTTTTTCCCTATTGTGACGTATGTCCAAGTGAATCAAAGAATGTAAAGCGGGATTTGATTTTGACCTTCAGGAATCGATTGGATTGCAGAAAGTTGGGTGTTGCTAATTAAACAATTTTAAAAAAATAATGATGTGCAAGGATAAATCATAAGCACTGCAACATTCTGTAAAAATATAAGAATCGTCAATTTTGATTTCATGGTGACTGTAAGCAACAGACAGAAAAATAAATACATACAGATCATTTAGTTGGTCAAGTGGGAGTCATTTAAATAAGCTATAAGTTGAGCCAGAAGAGATGAGTTCAAAAGTAGGGGTGCAACCGATCACGGATCGTAGTAAGATCCGAATGGACCAGGCCCCACGGTTCAGCACACATGTGATTCACAGATTATTTGCAAAGTTTAACCATCAGAGTTAAAGTTTATCATTTGCATCAGATTTAAGTGATTTTAAACCATTCAAGTGCGAGAAGATGCAAAAGAACTCGATTCTGTGTTCACAGCTGCACACACAGAGAGCATGTGATTCCTCTTTCGCATCTCCTCGTGTTTAAAGGGACATATGCACACAAATTATGTCAAAATACAGGCTTCAAAAAGCATTCAAAACAGTAGGTTTTGTCAGTAGTGAACAAACAGTTGAGAAGGAAATCAGATGTGTATCATTATATTGGATCAGTGCATTAGGTCTTAAAATGCCATTAATGTTAAACAAAAGCACAGATTTTCATTGAACACTATAGTGTTTTTTTTTTAATTACTGATGTTTGAACTTTATTAGTTAGGCAAGATTTTTGCTGTGGTCTCAAAGTACTTAAAGTGTACTTTATATAATAAACACACACACACTTTTTATCCAATCCGTGACTCAAAAACCGCAACATGATCCAAAATGTGAGTTTTGTGATCACTGGTAAAAAGTGATGGAAAAGTTCAAAGACCCGTTGGTGAACATGTATGGCGGTGGGTGTGATGGGACTGCAGGCCATTTCTGATTTCATGCGAAACTGAAATCAAAGGCATACGAGCAGAGAGTTTCCAGCTAATGACAGAGCAACACCCATTGCCCCAAGAAACTCACTCTCTACTCTAATGAGAGCAGCCAATCACAGCACTCATAAGAAGAACCCTACACTCTGAACTCAGCTATACACACACACTGATCAAGGTTATGAGATTTGAATAAATGCCACTATAGATATTGCATACAGGTGTAGATTGCTTAGTGCATTCTTGGAATTTATTCATTTATTCATACATATTTGATTTGTGAAAGCATTAATAAATGAAACCATATGAGACAGGTACCTCATGCTCAAAACAGCAGGTGTGGAATCAGCATAGATATACTACCAGTCAAAAGTGATGAAACATGTAATATTTCTCATGATTTTAAAACCCCCTTTTGATCAAGGCTTACAGTAAAATGCTTGAAATAAGTTTCATAGGCACATATAAATTGTGCCTACATGTGAATTTCTTTTCTAGACTAAAATTGGAATAAAAAAATGGAATACATGAGAAGGAAAAGCAGTCGATAAGTGTCCAGCATACAAGCCAACTTCAGAGCTATTAAAAAAAGCATCCCAGGATGCACGTCACACGGTTAGTTCAGAGAATGACCAGTGTGTGCAGAGCTGTAATAAGCAAAAGATAGGGACATAGAAAAAGCCAAATGTAATTAAACATTTTGAATTACATCTAAACAATGGAAAATAATAATGATGATGAAATTAATGACTAGTACAAACAACATTAGAGCCGAAGCTACAGCAAATCCTAGAGTCAAAAACAATACAGGGCTGCAAATTATGATTCATCTGGCATGAATGGTAATAAAATCTAATAACTTCAAGATCAGTTCATCATATCTTAGTGCTGCCCTGGCAAACTCAGGCAGACATTAAATACTCTATATATGACGGTCACTAAGAGAGACACATGCCTTATTCCATATTCCAAGTCACAATTTGAAAACATAAAAATTTACAATGGCAGGTGACATGGGAACAGAAAAAACATTATCCACCTCCTTTACTCTGTTTCAA
The DNA here is from genome assembly GCA_037194245.1 of Opsariichthys bidens. Taxonomy (NCBI): domain Eukaryota; kingdom Metazoa; phylum Chordata; class Actinopteri; order Cypriniformes; family Xenocyprididae; genus Opsariichthys; species Opsariichthys bidens. The sequence goes on from CM074282.1 coordinate 12,429,601, forward strand.
GTACCTGAGTGAATGTCACTTTTGATATCACTGGTATCAGAGATTACTTTCTCAAAAGCATTCACTTGGAAAAAATCTGGTTTAGTGAAAATTGCCATGGCTTTTGTGTAAGCTCGAAGCCTCCACCCTCTTCCTCTCGCTCTGAGTGAGAGAGATGCAATTCAAGCAACACCATTCTGACAGAATCTATTTCTGAATGTCTTTTGATGGTTATTTTTCCCCACAGGTTAGACACGTGGCTGGCAGAGTGCTCATACTGGCTCTGTCAGGGTTCATAAAGGTTTTTGCCTATGTTTATGGGAGTAAGGATGTGAGGTGTTTCGAGACCTGAGATGCTGCAACTTTCAGGAGCACATGTGAAGTTGGCCATGATAATTGAGGCTATTCTTGTTTGAGGTGCAGAGCTGTGTTTCAAGATTATGTGTGTGTCTGATAAAGAGACACACTAGGCTGTTGGTGTTTTGAGATTCGAGTCAGAATGATGAAAAAGCTAACGAGAGTTCAATACAGCTCAAATAGTTAGCAACAATATGAGAGTTCTCAGAGATTTTCATGCTTAAAAAAGCTGTGTTAACAAGAGCAGAGACAAAGAAATGGTGGGGGTGAAAAACTGGCCACATAACAGGATGTGATAAAAATGGCAACAATGAATACTTTTGAAAGCAAACTCTTTAAAAGGGTGAAGAATATTTTGAAAGGTTTCCAAGACTAAAGCTGTGCAGAAGTGTACAACATCTAAATATAAACATTAAATGTGAAAATGTCAGGGAACAATGACAGTTTTAAATGCACTAATATGACTCACCTCTACATAAGATATGGGGAAGATGCCAATCTTATCTCCCAGCATGCCTTCCGCCCAGTTCTCATCCACACGACGAATCACAGTAAGAATATCATCCTGAGGGCAGACAGAATAAAACAGGTTCCTTGTTATTTAGCCACAAGCCTTCACAGCAATTTGTTAAAAAGTTTATAAAAAATGTACAACTCGAAGGCATCAATGAAAGCCAGGGATTTGTTTTTGTTTTTTTTCCAAAAGTCTGTCGGAAAAAAAAAAAAAAAATGGCTGGAGGGGAACTTGCACACTTATGTTGCAAACAGAAATAAATGTTCCTTTTTGTTTCTGAAACATTAAAGCAGTGCTGTTCATTCAGCCCAAAATGATTTTTTCATCCATTGGAACATACAAAAGGAGAAATTCTGAAGAATGTTAATGCCTCTTTACCATTCAAAGAAAGAATATCTTAGAATATCTAATGGATGAACTAATGCTAATGAATTGACATTTTACCATATTTATTTATGAAGGTGTGTGTGTAAATAGGAGATTATAAATTAATTTTGAAGTGTCAATTTCCAGCACCTTTGAGAATGGCAAGCAGTCCTTGTCAGCCTCCTTGTCTTTCAGCTCAAAGTCATACAGGGCCTTGCATTGAGGGGGTGGCTGTGGGAGAGGTTTGATGACCTGGACAAAGTTGGTGGGGAAGAATCCATGGATTCCACCCATCTCTCCATGGTACCAGTTTTCATCCACCTGCCGGCGCAGGATGATGATGTCACCCTTGCTGAACTTGAGATCTCCAGGTTCTTTGCCATCATAGTTGTATAAGGCCTTGGCACAGGGCAGCTGAGGAACTCCCTGTAGTAAAGAGAAAGGGAGGAGGAGGATGACTAAAAGTTGAAGTTCATGGTTTCCAAAGTAACTTGGATTCATGGATAATGCAAGATCAGCACTCAAAAGCACATTCATTTTTCAAACTCACAGGACAGGCGAAGGGTGACCGTGATAACCACCGCCAGCATTCATAGAGCGTGACCATGTGTGGAGTGGAGGAGTGTAAAGTGAAAACAGGGATTCTATAATAAACCCTTTGCTGCAAGATTTTTTACAACCGATACACTGCTATCTTCGCAGCCTTTCACCAACATAAGCTCAATGATAGCGTTTGTGCTGTATATGAGTGATCAGTCTGTCTGGCTTGTCTTTCAGTCTGACCTTGTTTCCTCATCTATGTTTGACTGTACTGGGCTGCTTTTTCTGTATGTCTTGCACCGTTTGTGTTGCTTAACTTACTGACTGTCTCCTTGTCTGACAATCCCAAAATACCCTGGGATATGCCAATGGATTCACAATGTTGTGGGGCAAGCCCATTTATCAATGTGTGTGCAGTTTTATGGTGCAGAACCAGTCGTCTGGAACCGGTCAAAGCTCCTTTCAAGCCTGACAATGATCCACAGCCAGAGAGAGGGAGGAGGAGGCAGACACAGTCCTGCTCAACTGAATGAGCCCTTTTCAGGCAAACTGTTCAAGAGAGGGGCCCTCTGTCCAAGAGAACCCCCCCGCACCACCACCCAGAATAAAGTGCAATGGGGTTCCTCCACTGTAGCATGCATCTCCTGCACACAGTGAGGAGAATGATAATCACAACACTAATAACAAAGAATCAGAAAATAACCATGAAAGACAGAGTTATTGGAAAGGAAGGAAAAAAGGAAGGTAGGAAGTACAGACGGACGGACGGATGGTGGTGGTGTGGGCAGATAGGCAAGTAGTAAGAAAGGGAGTAAGAATAGAAGAAAGGTAGTTAGGAATGCAAGTAGTTAGGAGGAATGAAGTTGGTTAGGCAGGTAGGCAGGAAGGGAGGAGGGAAAGCAGATAGATAGGAGGGAAGGAAAGGAGGGAAGGAAGATTGTTAAGTAAGTAGGTTGGAAGGATGTAAAGAAGGATGGCGTGTAGGCAGATAGGTAATAGGGAAGAAAGGGAGGGAAGGAAGAAAGATTGTTACGTAGGTAGGTCGGAAGGAAGTAAACAAGGAAGGAAGGTGGACAGGCAGATAGGAAGGAGGAATTTGTGGTTAGGTAGGTAAACAGGAAAAAAGTGGGTAGGCAAATAGATGGGAAGGAACTGAGATTAAGTATATAGGCTGGAAGGAAGTAAAAGAAGGAAGGTGGGTAGGCAGATTGGTAGGAAGGATGGCTGGTGAGGAAAGGAAGTAAGGAAGAAACGATGGGAAGAAAAGGGGATGTATGCAGTTGGGCAGGTACTTGGGTGGAGAAAAGAAAGGAAAGAAGGAAGGAAGGAAGTGGGTCAGTAAAAAGGTACTTGTAAAGGAAGGAAAATAGGCAAGGTAAGGCAGCCAGGCAGGCAGGCAAAAGAAAGGAAGGATGGTAGGCAAAAAGAAAGGCAGAAAGAAAAAAAGAGCAAGAGAGACTGATGCGGTACTGTTTAGCCCAGATCAGACAGTGACAAAGCAGCACTCACCACAGAGAGGACAGACGGCCAGCCAGACACAGAGACAACTAACTAAAGGGCAAACTGAACTGTCAGAAACCACATCCTTTCTTCAATCTTAAAAAACAAACGAAACAGGAAATAAAGATGGAACTAAAATGTTATTTGCTCAATTCTATATAATTTGGGCCGACATTTTTATTTGATGTAATGTAACTCTGCAACAGCAATCCACTGACTCCATTCGTCTGTGCACCTCTGTGCACTCTTCATCCCCCCTTCTGCTGGCCTCTCTCAAAGGCAGCTGTCAGCAGATCTGCAGATTTGCCCACTTTGCTCAGCTTAGAGCTTGAAACAGACAGAAAGAGTGAGAAAAGGGGAAAGACTTGAATGAACAAGCGATAACATGGGAGGGAAAGTGCCAAAATGAAAGAGGGTAAGAAGGAAAAGGAGGAAAAGATAGAGTTTGATCATGAGTGTGTTTTTCCGGTCTAAGCCTTGCGTGTGAAAACGAAGGGAGCTAGAGATTGGTGGAACTGGACCGACATGAAAGAACCACATTCAGAGATTTATCCAATACAACCAGAGCACTGAAGGTGTGCGTGTGTAAGCCTGCCCGTTTGTTAAAGTTACATGAACCTCAACGCTCTATTAAAAAAAAAAAGGAAAAAAAAGTGGCCACTACATTGGACAGGAGGGATAAACACCAGTCCGACTCACCGAAGATCTGAAGAACATGACTGAATGAACCTGGATCAGAAATACAGGATATTAGAAACTAATGCAAGACAGCTCTGGGAGTCCAGCAGGCTTGAAATTACTCACCGCTGCACAACTGCGCTAAACTTCTCACAGCAGGGAAAAACAACAACACCTTTATCTGTTAAAACTCTCCCCAGTACTGAAGCAAATGAGATTATAATGTAAACAAGATACCTAAAAATACCTAGTTAACAAGATAAAATCCTTTGGTAGTTCTCAGAGGGCAGGCACGCTAATTTCATCCTCTCAGTTACAATAATTTTTCATGTAGCAGATGCTTTACTGTGACTTACAGTAATATTTGGCAAATGAATTATAATTTTGCATTACAGTAAATCTTACTGTGATTCGATTTAGTGATGCACAAAAATTATTATTTTTTTACAGGAAAAGAAACTTAAAATAAAGTTTCTCTTTCTTAGTACAGTCTTTGGCACGAACAAGGTTACAATATCTAAGTTGAAAAAATTACATATTTCTACTCTAGCATAATTTTGGCCACAGTGAAGTGCGTAGCTAATACTTATTTATGCGGTGTGAAAGCTGACAGGCAAAATGCATTATCGGAGAATCACTGTTTTGGTTAATGAGTCTGGCCCTCCAAAAATATTTTTGTCCAAAATACGATTTAAAAAAAACTAAATTAAAAATTTTTACTGTAAAAAAAGTTTCACTGCACTAAAAATCAAATTGGTGGAATTCACCATGCTGTCACTAGTAGGCATTCCTTTATGGTCTTTTGTGGTATGGTATGTGACTCCAACTGTTCGACAACTTTTTAGTTGTACAACACATGTCGAAGTCAAGACTTTGGTCCTAATCACTCCAAATTAGATGACAAATTAGTGACCAAAATTAGGGAAGTGTGAACTTGGCTTTATCATGTCAGAGATTTCCAAGACTAAACGGTTACTAAAAAATTAAGATGCATCAAGAATTGTTTGGACAATTGAAACCCCTTCTTATCATGGATAAATGTATTGCTCAAGGGCAAAATGGTAACTGTGCTGGGGTCATTTTATGTAGGGTTTGATTCTATAGCCTTTGGGTTACTAGCACAGATATTTAACCACTACCCTACCCAAACCCCAATCCCGATCCCAAACCCAATAAAACGAATGGATAAAGGAAAACTGGAAGAAGCGCATATCTATATCTCAACATGTCGAAATACATACGCCAACCACTAGGCCATGGCCCCAAATCTATTTCAAGAAATACTATTGCTAGTGGTACATTTAATAAAAACAAAGCAAAAAACAAAATGAACAGGGGATCTGTTCTTTAGATTTCATCACACAATTTGGCTGGCGGCGATGTTTAACGTTTCTAAGCAGAGTGTAACCTGCCAATAATTTGTCAATGCGTGACAGCTAGATGTGCCTAATACACCACTAATGAGAAATGTGTAATCCAATACTAATGAGCTCTCCCAGTCACAAGCCATCAATCACTATTAAGACTCTAATATCCACAAACATCCCGACTGTCTCTAAATCACTGTTAGAGGCAATCTAATATCATACCATACAGCCTTTTAGTTCACTAAGTGAAGACTCTTCCAAGCCACCCACTGTATTCCTCATCTTTTCAATTCACACCCATTTCATCTGTGACCCATCACTGTCTAGATCATGTTTTGACAGGTTGACAGGCCTCCAGAGTAAAGAACTGACTAAAAAGCCACTACAAAGAAGCAGTAAAAGGGTTAGTTCACCCCAAAATTCTGTCATTAATTACTCACACTCATGTCGACCTTCATTCATCTTCAGAACACAAATTAAGGTATTTTTGATTAAATGATGTAGAACACAGTTGTACAGACACTGTCTATACAATTTAACTGCGTTAAACAGGGAAGAGACAAATTTGTTGAATAAAGTCATTATTTTTGTTTTTGCACACAAAAAGTATTCCTTAGTCACATTGACTTATTTTAATGATGTGACTTTTCTACCTTTCCTGGGAATTTAAAGTGGTAATTTGCCATCTATGGAGAAGTCAAGGATTTCATCAAAAATATCTTAATTTGTGTTCCGAAGAAGAACGAAGGTCTTACGGGTTTGGAACGACATGAGGGTGAGTAATTGACAGAATTAAAATGTTTGGGTGAACAAACCCTTTAAGGTCCATTCAAACCAAGAATGATAACCATAACAATAACTATATTAGTGTACACACCAGCGGATGATATTGTTGTTAATTATAAGCGCATGCTGCAATTCTGTTGTTTGCTGAAAAGGAATAGATTCTGATTGGCTGTCAATGTTTTTATCGTTCATCAGCAGGAAGAAATCGTTCTGAAAGCGATTCCAACTATATAGCTTCTCTGTGCCATTATCATTATAGTTATGGTGTGGACTTTGCTATTCTTATATATTTTTAGAACAATATCTTTATCACTATAGTTCATCCTTGGTGTAAACAGGCCTTTAGTAGGCAAATTCTTTTACTTGACTTGTCACTTTACACAATCATAAATATGCAGTTGTCCCATGATGATGAAACATTTTAGTATATATAGATTAATGACAATTTAAGTTATATAAACTAATTTGATTTAGAATAAATTTGCTCAATTACCATTATAAAGTTATGTGAACAACAAATCAGTGAACAGATTGAAGTCACATAATCCTAAAGTGTCATCATAGTAGTGGTTCCCTGTTCTTTTGAATCTGACATAACTGAAAAATGACTCTTTTTTTTACAGTTGTGAACTCAACAGCTCTGAACAATTCACAAGTCAGTCTGATCTGCTAATTAATGAGCGAGTTTGAGAATGTTTTGTGAATCTTTATGACTGACTCCTAAACAAGAACAGGTTCACAACAATCATTCATTCATGAATTGGATATGTTTTTTGTTTTAGTCACAGTTGATGATATATTAAAGTAGTGCTAAGAGTCAACACTGGAGGAAAATTACGATGAGAAAATCATTAAAAAAGGTTACACCAGCTGGGGTGCAATTCCAAACAGACACTCCACACATTAACTAAATGAATCACTGCATGTTTGGCGTTATAAATGGTGCATTAAAACGCACTCAGCGATGTTTCCTTGATGGTTTTTACAAGGGCTGTTATAGGAGTTTGGGGGAGGGTGGGTCAGGCAGGAGACCGTGTGACCCCCATCTAGAGTAATTTAGCTTAAGAAATCCCTCAACACAGACAAAGATGACAGGAAAAAGAGGACAACTCTCAAGAGGCACAAGCAATCAAACCCATCACACAGTAGTGCTTACCTCGTAACCCTAGCACAATCAGATTCACCAAATGGAGATGACGCTGTGTTATTGAGAGGAGTTTGTGTGTGTGGTGTCCATGTTGTTTTCATTACGGCCATATTAGATGAAATGGGCTGCTAATGGCTCCGTTTATGACCATTGGGAAATGACCTGACCTGTTCCTCATCTGTGTCCTCAGCTAAAAATGGACTCCCACCTACAGCTGCTGCTGAAGCCTCATACTTTTCACCTCGAGACTAACGGGCATCCCTGCTGAAGCTTTAGTGGATAATTACTTTGTAAAGGATGATAGATCAGGTGTGGAGGATGCTGAGTGGGCGTTTACGACTGAAGGAAGGAGTGAATTGATTCAGTCAATGCAGGGCTGAGGTCTGAATAACAAACAAACAAAAAAAAATTGTCTGCAGCAGTGATTTTATTCTGTCACGAACCCAGCAAGGAGCTAAAGTCAGACTGCAGCAAGACCTTGATGAGGAACGGAAAGAGCAGTGTTCATGTTAGATCAGCGAGAGAGAAAGAGATGGGAAACAGTTAGAGAGCTAATCAAGTTAGACATGTACTTGCTGTCCTGTCCTTCTACATTCAACCCTTGACCTTTATATGCAGCAAATGAGCAGTCTGCTCCGGTGGTCAAAAGTGAAATGGGATAGTATAAGTTTCCATAGCAGCATCGGCAGAAAAAACAGTTCTTGCTGTTAGTCTTATAGCAGAACACAGAAATGAGAGGTGGGGATGTGGCAAGATGCAGAAGTTTCATGGCAGGATGCTAGACATTTACCTAGATATTTTTACCAGGCACTCTGGTAAAAATGGCTCATGTAAAACTTTTTTTTTTTGAGTGATTAACTACGTAATGTAGGGCTGCATGATGTTGCAAAATATTGGATTGGATTTTTTTGTTTAATTAAGATTAAACAATGACAGGCAGCAGCAAGAATATTAGGCTGCTGTCACTTTAAGACGGAATGCATGAATCCAATATGATGCACATCCATTTTCTTCCTCAATTGTTTGTTCACACACAAATAGACATGGAAGAGAATGAAATTCGGTGTTGATGTCCTGTCTGTGCTGTTCTGTGTGTGCACAGAAAACAGCGAATGAATTCCGAATCGAGTTCTCTTTCGTGTCTTTTTGAGTTCGAATCGTTTAAAATCGTTCAAACTGACAGGACCTAAAACAAGTGCACTTCAGTTCTATGATGGATGGAAATTAATCTGAGAACCACGTGCATTTCGAAACATGGTGCGTTTTCCGTATATGGATAAACTACGATCCCCATACTTGATATTGCGCTTCCTGCAATGTGACAAAAAGAAAAATCTTGGATTTGCACATTGCAATATCGATGCTAAAATGATATTATTATTACGATATATCTTGCAGCCCTAATGTATTGCATATATTTGTGAAAATGTAAGGTTCCTATCTGGAGACAAGCAACCCTAAAGTGAAATGTTCTGGAACCCTGAGCAATCTTGATGACTACATTTGGCCTTAAATTTGAAGTCCAATGAACAAGAATGAGTAAAATGTTTCTATGTGATCATGTACCTTGAATGTGCTCTGGGGTTCAGTTTTTGTTACAGGAAGCTTGAACAATCCTGACCTGAGATACTGAGGTGTCTATAAATGTCTGTATAACCAAAATTTGTTGTTGGCTATGATGCAAAAAAAGATCGCTGTGGTTAAACCAAGTAAAATCAAATAAATAAAAACGAATGGTTTTGCAATACCAATCAATTTAGGTAATCCCTCAAAAAATAGGACTTTAAAACGGTCAAGCAACCAACCTTTTAATATTTGGACCACTTGAGATTGATTAATGAAGTAAAATAAGAAATCAATAGATGCAAAAAAAAAAAAAAAAAAAAAGTGCTGCAACAGGTGCTTTTAAATATTATTTTATTGTTTAGCGCAACTAATAGTAAAATGAACATAAACATTTGAAAAGTTAGTTATTTGCATTTTTATTTTTGAATGAATAAATAAATTGATTCCTTTTTCATTTTAAGTCCTACTCCTCCACAGTTTTACACTGCCTTTCAACCCTTTAGACAGAAACATAAAACACACAAATGCAATCTTGTCAACAGCCTTGTTATTTTTATTTTATAGGATGCTGGAAAAAGGGTTGATCGTTTAAATTACTTCTAGTCTTATTTTATTAGCTTGCAACGTACCGTATACACAAACACACAGACATCACACTTTATCGTGACACAGCATGAATGCCTGTGAGATATTATCCCAACACCAATAAACCACATAACAGAGGAAGAGAGAATCACAAAAACAGGAGGCAAAGTAAAGCTCAGAAAACACATCCAGCTAGCTGTCTGGACCCCAGATGTGCATCTGGACCACGATCACAGATGAACCTGAGCAGAATGGCTTTCTCCTGATCCTGATTCCCAGCACTCTCATTTACCTTATACCTTGGTTACGGCCATCCAGTCATACACTTGTGTCTATTTAAGCCATCCCACCGGACATCCACCTCATAACAACCCACACCTGTTCAACAGTCACCAGCCTCCATAAAACCTCTGCATTTCACCTTGCCGTGGGGAACCGGACTACACTTTAAGGGCTCATGGTAACCTTGACTATTACAGCTTGACTGAGTCAATCTGCCACAGAACAGTATGCAAAGTCTCATGGGAGTTGGAGTCCTTTCATGAGATCAAAGCTGCCCAGTTTAAATGTGTGGACAAACGAACCATGAAGCAGGCATGTGTAAAGCTAAATGTCAAAGTAAAAGCAGAGGCCTAGTTAAGAGGAAAAGCCTTTTTCATTGAGTAAAACACTAAACATATGGCCGTACAGCGGAGACGTTGCTGAGGCAGAGACTTTTCTGTAAGCTACAGATTAGTCAACAAAAAGAAACCGTTTTAACTTGGAGGGGGTCTGAGCTTTATAGTGGAATTATAGGAAAGGAGCATGTGGTTTTCATGAAGTATGTGCGCAATTGTGTGTATTTGTAACTCACTGGAAAAATAAAGGAAATTTGTGCTGCTATTTTGTATGTGGACAATTTTTCTCTCACTGTGCGTGTGTGTGTGTGTCTGTGTGTGTGTTTTTGTGAATTATGAGGACACAAATTTGTATAATGACATGGGTATGACACTGGTATTACAACGTTAACATGAAATATGAGGACATTTCATGAGTCCTCATATTTCAAATAGCTTTAAAAGTATACTAAACAATGTTTTATTAAAAATGTAAAAATACAGAATGTATTCTGTGATGGGTAGGTTTAGGAGTAGGGGTAGCGTAGGGGGATTTGTATAGTATAAAAATCATTATGGAATTTCCTCACTTTGATAGTAAAACAAACCTGTGTGTGTGTTATACACTTCCCTGACCTCACAGGCGGTTTGGGGTGTGCTGAGGTTCACAGATTGTATATCTTAACACTGCATGGGCAGAATAACAACTCTCAAACTTTTATTTAACATTCAGTTTTTATCCTTACCACATCCTTCTTTATTTATCGACTCATATACCTTATTACATAGGCAGGTGCTTTCGAACAAAACAGCACTGTCAGAGCACTCAAATGGTTTGCAAAAGTAAGGCTTCATCATGCAGAAAAGATGAGATAATTTAACCTTTACTGCAGTGCACTCAAAAGAATCCACTGACCAAACGTATTTTCAGGCAACGGGTTCAGTGCTTTCAGACCCCGGTGTTCCAAACTGCCATTTTCCCTCACACAATTTCGAATTAACGCAGCTTGATTTACACCTTTAAAAGGATTGTATACCTGTCCATCAAACACACCATTAGAGCCTCTAGTGCAGGGGTGGCCAACGTCGGTCCTGGAGAGCCACAATCCTGCAAATTTTTGCTCCAACCCTAATCAAACACACCTGAACAAGCTAATCAAGGTCTTAAGGGTTACTAGAAAGCTACAGGAAGGTGAGTTTTTATCAGGGTTGGAGCTAAACTCTGCAGGATTGTGGCTCTCCAGGACCGACGTTGGCCACCCCTGCTCTAGTGTATAAATATATTTATTTGAGGCAATGCCAGTTCTTTACATTGAACTAAATTAATACTTTTATTCAGCAAGGATACATTAAATTGATCAAAATTATATTTTATTCATAACGTTACAAAAGTAATGATGTTGGAGATGGAGTAATGATGCTGAAAATTCAGCTTTGTCATCACATGAATTACATTTTAAAATATATTTAAACAGAAAATTGTAATGCTATTTCACAATATTGGTGTTTTTATTGTATTAGTCTTTTAAAAGAAAAGAATAAAAAAATCTTAACCCCAAACTTTTGAACAACAGTATTCAGTTGGGCTGTAACAACTAATCGATAGTAATCGATAATGAAAATCATTGGGAACGAAAGTCATTATTCATTAGTCGCATCAGCCCACTTTTTCAAATAACAGCTATGCACATTCCCATAGACAAAATATAGCATATTATATTTGTATATAGCACAGATATCTTATATATTCAAAATATATTATTTCCATAGCATTTAGTTGGCAAGTTTGTTTGAAGGACAGCATTGGAAAGGATGTGGAATTTGCGATTTGTCAATAAAATAAGAAAACTCGGCTTTTATCCGGTTAATCGAAAAAGTAATCTGCCACCTAAAATAATCATTAGTTGCAGCCCTACACCTATCATTTCAGGTAACAGGTTTTTGGACTTAACATATATATTACCAACCATATATATAACAAACAAACTTTTGCTCATGAACCCCCGACAATAACAACCAACAATAAACAATATGCTGCAACACCACATTGCCTATAATAGCATAAACGCTGTGTTCTGCAGTATCTAAGTATTCTCAACTGATCTTTTCTCTTCTTTTTTTGTTCCATCTCCACACACTCTTGTTCCATCTCCTTCTCTGTATCTCTCTCTCCTTACTTAGCTGACAACACTTCTGGTCTTTATGCACACACTCTCTCTCTACCACAGCATGAAGCCGTTACAAAATGCAGAAATAATGACGAAGCAGTGTTCTTGAAAGTCTGTGAAAGATATAATGTGAAGATGCGTATGTGTTTGTACGTGTGTGCGCACATTAGTGACAAGACAGACTGAGTGAAAGAGAAAGAGAAGTAATTAGCACTGGAGAGTGCACTCATTTCTCTCTTTCCCCTTCCAATCAATCTTTCTCAAAACTAATGCTTTTGGTGCAGACCAGAATCTCTGTGAAAATTGCCTGAAAGGGTGGTCTAAGGCAGGGGTTTCAGCCTTTTAGGACATGCACCCCCCTACGTTTCACTCGTGGCCCCCCAACCAACCCACGAGAACATCATTCATGTATTCCTTAATATGCTACATATAGTGTACAAACCCATATCTAAACTGGTCGTGACGGTTGTGCCTTGCTGCAAAAGCTTGAGGGTCCGTTTTTTCCATTCCAATGCGCTATAGTTCCATTGTTTTACTACGTAATTTCACGCAAAACGGATTTGTGTAACCATTGGGGCACTCAAGTTAAAATCAGTCGAACTTTTAAAAAAACACATCTTTTGTGTCGCGCTGCATCGCGCCACTTGAGTCCAATGTAGACAGTGTATGAGTTAAAAATGGCTAGTAAAATCTCACATTTACAGCCATTTCATTTGAGTGTATGCTTCTTAATTAACAGGTGCTGCGCCCCACAGTCTAAGGTACAGTTCTCTGCTACGTTTTAGAGTTGGAATGAATGTAATCGTTTGTAAAACGCTACTGATGATGTATAATTTGAATCTTTCATGCTCCTGGTCACACTTATACTATAAACACATTTCTCAAAGCTGTTTCTCTCTGAATAAATCATCTTCGGAGAGCAGCTTGAATATTTCGCATCTCTTGCATCCACAGCAGACAAATGAAAGCGTGTTCCGTCCATGCAAAGTTTTGCCGGAAAATCCAATGCAACAAAAACATGAATAAAACAACTTCTCGGTTCTTAGTCTTTCAGACAAAGCAATCAAATGAAATGTGAAAGAAGAAAAAAAAACCTCTGGGATGTTTTTCTGCCTGTGCTCCCTCTTTCCATCTATTCTTGCCAGTTCTCCCATTCCATACAATTCATCTCTCCTACTTGTACAGCTTTCCCTCAGAGACACAAACCCCCTCTCTATCTCTCACATGTCAAATATCTCACCCAAGTGTCGTGGCTTCATTTCTTTGGTTGGTTTATGGAAGCACACTGAGCCCAGAATGCAATGCTCTGCAAACTAGGTAAAGATACAGATATATACTTCGGCGCAGTGTTAACACAAAACAAGCAGGTCACCTGCTCTCATCTCTTCAAACGAACCGGGATAAAAGAACATCCTGTTAAAGGTGTGCTACATAGATCAGCTCCTTGGCCTGCAATATCTTCTACATCTTTTTCATAACCAAGTACAGAGCGGAGTTACTTAGTTACGACCACACATCCAAATTCCCTTCGAACATTCAGCTATCAGAGGAAGTAAAAAGAAGAAATACAGTTGAAAACAGTATGCTGGTTGCCATGTTGACAGGAAAAGGTCTAATGTAATTTGGCGCGATCAGAGGGGGAGGATTCTGAAAGAATGAGACTAATGAGGTTAGCGTAGCAAACTTTATTAAAGTGCTAAACACACACTTGCACCTCAGTGCCAACAGCCAACGCTGAAGCCGTTTCAACCCGATTTCCCCGGGCCTGATTAGCACGACATACAGAGCCGATTCCTGCAGTTTCACGCCCACCCACAGAGCTGCCTCTCTAATCCACTTCATAGTGTTACAGTCACACAACCACCAGCATTTAATCACACTACATCAGCTGACAGAGAGATGAAGAAGAAAGAAGAGCAAAGAAAGACAGAAAGTAAGAGTCAAAGACAAGAGCAAAAGAGTAATAGAAGGGGCAAAACAAAACGAAAAAAAGGAAAACGATTGCAAAGAGAAAGATAAAAATAAGGCAAAAGAGAGCAAAAATTAAAATACAAAATAGTATAGTAAGATTAATTGCAGAAACATGAGCCAAAAAGAAAGAATGAAAGAAGAGCAATAAGAGCAAAAAAGAAAAATGAGCAAAAGAAACAAAAAATGGCACAATAGCAAAAAGTTAGGAAAGTAAGAAAAAAATTGGCAAAAGAAAGAAGGAAAGACTGAAAGGGGAAGGAGCAAAAGAAAGACACTCAAAGAGCAAAAGAAAGGAAAGTACAAGAAAAGGCACAAGAAAGAATGAGCAAATGAAATGAAAAAGGAAAAAAAGACGAGAAAAGAGAATGAAAAAGGATAGGATAATAAAAAGTATATAAAGGAATACAATCAAGTAAGCAAAAGAGTGAAAAGCGCAAAGCAGGATATGAGTGGGAAGAAAACGAAACAGGACAAATGAAGCAGAGGGGAAGTTAAAGAAACGTCACTTGAGGGACAAACGCAGATGAACTGAGATGTAGAGCCCCCTGAGGACCCCAGCTAAACTCTCACAACAGAGAGAGCCGCAGAAAAGTTTGTGGCACAAAACGGAGACACAAAAACTCCCTAAGACACAAAAGATGATCTCACTGGAGCTGCCTTAGTTTGTTCTGTGAATCCTGCCACATCACAACCACAAGCCCAGAGAGAGGTGAAGCAACATGAATCTCACACACCACAAGATTCTATCAGGAGATCTGTAAGTGGTTTTCAACACCAGGTTCACCCAAAAATGAATATACAGGTGCCTTTACATTAGGGGTGTGCCATATCATACCGTCCACGATAATACTAATATGATTAAAAAAAAGTGTCAAAGCGATATCAGCTGCAACGCAATGATGTAAGGCGTATTTACATTCCCTAGCGTACACAAAAATAACACCTGTCTGAGAGTAAGAGCAGCATGTCAGCCTCCGATGATGATTTAGAGGCTAAAAAGGGAGCTACTTCAATAGTATGGAAGAGGTCAGACCTCTAACAATGAAGCACAATATTTTGTAAAATATGCAAGAAAACGGTTACTGCTAAAGGTGGAAACACTACAAACTTGTTTCACCACTTGGCCGAAATGCAATTGCACTTTGTTCAGGCAAGTGAGAGGCTCTCTCACTCGTCTCATTCGCTCCGGTTGAATAGTGCATGTATTGCGCATAGTTTTAGTCATTCCCGCAGGTTTCGAGCTCACAAGCCGCTTCTCAGTCTCAAACAGCTTCTCAAACAGAGTCCAAAATGAGTGGCTTACTATGCTAAAACGGTCAAATACATACAAAATTATGTCAAAATGCCCATCTCGGCGAGTATCCGGTTAAAAACAGTCAGTTTTGGAACGTTAAATAGTTGAGAAAGAGGGAGAGCAGTCCAATATTCCTGCAACTGTCTGTCAGAGAAAAATCACTTTCTGCTCTTGACTGAATATGTTTTATAGCTTTATTGGTAAGCATTAATATGTATTTAATTTTTACAAAGAAGACTACAGAAATTAAATTAAAATAATCTAACGTAAAATAGCACGGGATGTGTTATTTTACATTTGATGAATTTCTGTAGCATTTCTTACCTGAAAAACTTCATTCATAGCCCTCTTTATTGCATTTATTTGTGCTGCTGTTTGCAATTTTTTTATTTGTTATTTTATTACTGACTTTTTAACCTGATTTTTTTATGAAAATAAAACTTTGCGTTGAAGAAAAGTAGATTTTTGTTTGTATATGCTGTCAATTACAGTACTTAGAAAGGAAATCGGAATCTGCAAAAATCGGTATCAGCCAAGAAATTTGTGCATCTCTATTAAAAAGCTCGACCCAAGGTATGCTATTGCACTATAATACTGCTGCAGCCACATTATGACAATAGATTTACACTTGAAATTATGTATTCTGTCATCAATGACAGTAGCTCTTTGGAAAAGGATGGAATACACCCTTCATTTTGTTTGCGCTAATAAATGCTGCTGCCTGCCAGAAGCAATAACCAATAAAACGTTGTTCTATACATTTCTCTATATTGTCATCGCAAATATTCTTGAAATATCGTGATATAATTTTGAGGCTATATCGCCCACCCCTACTTTACATACACACAGGACAATATAGAGACAAAAAGTGGGAGAAAGAACCAGGATTCAATCTTGGATCACCCAAAGCTCAAATACGTTATACGAGTTATAGGTCAGAGCCCTGACTAATAAATAAATACATTTTTATGATATAATCAGTCGTTAGCTTGTTCTTTTTTTCCAGCAGTTCCTTCACAAACCCCCAAGGTTTTAGGAAACCCTGCCCTACAGCAAAGGCACGTCCATCCTCAAAAGATTTGAGGAGGAAGAAGGGATTGTTTGGACACACACAACCACTGGAACTTTTCATCAATGTGCAGCTTATTCTTTTGGGTATGGGGTCAAAGGTCAAACCCAAAATAAGCCCATCAATCAACATGTCAACAACCTGTCAATCAATCACATTTGCCCATGAGCATCCAGAGGGATCGTCTCAAATACTAAACAATTCCTCAATAGAGCCATTATTTACAGACTATTTGAAATGCTGATCAATAAAAAAGCGAATCAGATTCTTCTGATAACAGCCACGAGACCACACACAGTGACGTGTAGATTTGCGAGTGTGGGTCAGTCCAGGTGGGCCATCACAGGTGTGACAGATTAACTACAAAACAGCACCAAAAAAAAAACATTACAAACACACAAACACAGCTGTCAGGAGAGCTCAGGTGTTTTACGAATATGCCACCCATCTCTCTCACAGAAACACACACAGTGGCATGATGATATATGGATTGGTTGGTGCTTATTGATTGGTGAATAATGACCAGATGTGACTCAGCTGGGAAAGATGCAGATGGCAGCAATGAATGCATGCAAGTACGCACGTGCGAGTGGAGGAGCAGATGTTAATATCATCAAATGAAATATTCAAGCTCATATCAGTCTAGTCTCAGCCTCAGTCAACACACCTACAAACCGAGATCACCAGCTAGAATGTGATTGGCTGGTTAATCCAACTTTCAGGAGTAAAGGCAAGCAGATTTATAATCAGACTACCTCTAAACAATCTTTATATGAACAATCCTTAAAGTAAAAAGGACGATAATAATAACTATAAAGTTTTAATAATCATTTTAACTTTTCAACACCACAGCTATAATGATATCGACACCGCTAATGAACGATAACATCATTGACAGCCAATCACAATCCACCTGAGCGTTTCAAGTGCGAAATGACAAAACTGCAGCACAAGCTACAATAAATAGAATGTTATCGTTTGTTGGTGTGGACACTAATATAGTTTGTCATTCTTATTGTGAAAAGGCCTTTACTCTGTGAATGGTGTTAGTTGGATTGCCCAAAAAGAAAAGTCATTGATTTGATTCAGCCGAAAATTCTGCGAATTCGAGAGAGAAATTGAACATTAAGTGAGTCATACTAATCGGAATAGAATCAAACAGAATCAGAATCAAATCAAGAACTTGTGAATCAGAATGAAATAGAATCTAAAAATCTATATATAAATATATCTATTTAGCTTTTGTGATTTTAGTACCTCAACTTAAAATAATTTTTTTTTTAGTTACTTGCCAAGGCAACATTCCTAATTTAAAGGGTTAATTGAACCAAAATGAAATATCTGCCATCTGCCACTACTCATCCTCAGGTCGTTCCAAACCCCTAAGACCTTCATTCATCTTCAGAACACAAATTAAAATATTTTTGATTAAATCCGAGAGCTTTCGGACATTCCTATAGACAGCAACATCATAACCAATTTTAAGGGCTATTAAAGTAGTAAAGATATCGTTAAAGTAGTGCATGTGACTGCAGTGGTTCAACCTTAATGTTATGAAGTGACGAGAATCCTACTTGTGCGCAAAAACAAAACAAAAATAATGACTTTATTCAGTTTCTTCTCTTCCCTGTCAGTCTCCTATGCTGTTCACATTGTAAATACCGAGGCAACGTTCCGACTAGCTTTCTGGGCCTTGAAATCGATGATGATGTCGCAGTCTATAGGAAGGTCAGACAAAAATATATTAATTTGTGTTCCTAAGATGATCTTACGAGTTTGGAAAGACATGAGGGTGAGTAAATATTGACAGAAATTTCATTTTTGGGTGAACTTAATCTTTAAGTTTTTCATCTAATATTTATTTGATTTTTTTTTTTTATCTTAATTCAATGCACAAAAAGGATGTTACCAATTACCAATCACTTAACTAGATTTCTTAATTTACACTGTCATTATACAACTCAAACTGCTCGTGTACAAGACAGTCTAAGATTTAAAATAAGGTTGTCTGCGTGAACGTAGGCAAAGTCAATCCCGTACAACCATTCTGAATGCTGAACCACTATGTTAACTCATTTTTCTCAAAAAACTTCACTTCTAAACATGACGCGAGTCAGACAGATGTTGTCTTCTTGTCTAGGTGATTCTCGGAAATACCAGAAATAAAAAGTCAGCGCAGGAATAATATCAGTCATTCAAACTTTAATAGAGCAAAAATTGAGAAAAACACTATTTTCAAGCAAACCATGTGGGAACTGAAACTGCAATTAGTCCAGTTTCAGATGAAATGACTTGAGTAATACCTGACATAGATGATACTTAAACACACAGAGACCGAGAAACTCACACACACCCTTCCCCAAGGGCCCACTGGCGTTCTCCACTAAACAGCAGTCCGTCTCCATGGTTACGCTTTTAACACCTGATTAGGTCTTTTGATCCCTACCCTGAAATTATGTAACCTCAGGGCAGAGAAATGGACAATCACGCCCAACAGAGCCACGGCATACACAAACACATCCAAAACACAACAAATCCAAAACACCTGCCTGTGCCGCTGCATGCTAACACACACACACACACACACACACACACACACGTCTGAGGGCACAAATACACTGAAAGACACTAAAAAAACAACAGGAATGCACAAGGCTTTTCAAACTGTGAAATACAACTCACATTAGCCTCATTTATTGTTAATACACACATACGCGCTCAAACACAAACCATCTGGAGGCCTGTGGGAAACATTACGCTGTTGAGAATGACTTCCTGCTATCGGCTGCGAGAGAAATGAGGGAGGGAATTAAAAAAGGCGAAAAAGATGAAAAGGCAGAGAACAAGAAAATGGAAGCAAGGGAGTAATGGGTAATAAAAGGAGGGGAGAGAGGGGGAAATGAGCTGATACGCTTGGAGAGAGCACAGCGGGATGGAAAAGAGGAAACAAGACTGAGAAAAAGAGAGAGAGGGGATCTGTGTGCACTGAGATCTGTAAGTACAGCCTTGCCTACAGGGCCTTAATGAAGGGGTTATGCGACACAGGCATGGGTCAGCCAGAGGATGCCGCGGCAACCATGACATCATCAAAAAGGGCCAGTGTGAGTCAACGCTGCCCGCTCGGTCAGAGGGAAGCAATGGGGCGGGTCAAAGGAATGTCACTTGTATTTGTGCCAGGACGCAATAAACAGCATTCCTTGATCCTTGTGTAAAACACCAAGTACCGCCAAAGAGACACAGAGAGGCAAACACAAGCAAACAGACTGCTGAGAGGAGGCAGGGAGAGAGGAAAAGCTTCACACATCAAAAGGGCGGCCCGCAGAGTTCGGATTTTAGGGCTTTTGGGCTTTGAGGAGGTTTCCGCCAAGGAGGTTGCTCTCACGAAACTGTCACTAACGGACAAACACTTTGGCTTTGAGTTGAACGGTCCCAAGCGGTGCGTGTGGGTGTGTGACCGGGTGAAATGTTAAGGATTTCTCTTGTAATCTGTAGGGTATGTGGGGCAAAGAGAGAGAAAATGAACTTTGTTCATAGTGATTGTAGTCCAGCACTCAGACAGACGTTTTGGACTGTGGTGGTAGCACAGCAGTTTTTTTTTTTTGTTGTTGTTGTTTTTTTGCATCTTATACCTATATAACCAACTACAATTTTTGTTAGTAATAAACAACTTTTAATAAACAATCAAAGCACTCTTTTACATATTCAAAGCCACGAAAATCACAAATTTCTGAACTTCTGAAGTGGTTATTATAGCAGTCTGGGAACTTTTGTTTACTAGTGTACATCGTATTGATGAAACATACTCAGTTTCTCTATAAGGGTTTTTCCCAAAGAAAACCATTACAAAGAAAACAACCATTTAGCATGTTCCGTTCATGTTATGGGCTCATCTGCTCATCTGTATATTAGTATGCATCTTTAATAAGGTTTAAACTGCATTTGATCTTTTAACATCACTGTTTTAGTAGATTAACGGACTTTAGGTGTTTTTCACGATAAGCATTTTAGAACGTCCCGCTGTTTTTAGTTGTTGAAATGCAGCAGGTGCTGTATATGGATCATTTGCATTCTGTTCACATGTTTTTGATTCAGTTCTATGCATGTTTTGCCCTCCAGGTCTCTGTTGCGGTCATGTGACAAAAGACTATGAATAAAAACCTGCTTTCCGTCTCACAGAAGTTGGTGTCTGTTCTGTACTGTGACGTTAGGGTTGGGTATTGTTTGAATTTCGATGATTCAGCTTATCGATTCTGATTTCGATTCCAATAAGTTAAAAAACAAAACAAACAAACAAACAACAAACAAACATAAAAACTTAGATATGATTTACATTTATTCTAAGTCTTGACAAACATTTCATTGTAGCTAAATACCATGAATAAAAAACAACCGGAACACTTACACAAGCAACTTTTGCCTATGGTTTAAAAATACCATAGCAAAAACAAAGTTTTTTTAGTATTATTAAAGACAAGCAAACAATCAATTAAAATGAACAAATTAACAAATTAGCAATCGTACAAATACCTATAACTGAACAAAGATACGATTGAAATAAACAGTGTTTTAAGATTTTAAGGTATTCAGGTACAGAAACTGTAATCACATGTAAAATAACACTGCACTTTATGACTAAAACATACATCACAAATATTAAATTACAAAAGTTACTCAGTCAACAAGAGCTTTGCCTTTTGTTGTTCCGTTATTATAGAGACAGGAATATTAGGCTGTTGTCACTTTAAAGGCTGCAAAGATCCAATATACTGTTACACATGCATTTTCTGTGTAAACTGTTGTTCACTTAAGACACAACCGACTGCGTTTGAGGATATTTTGACATTTTTGTGAGTATTTGTGTGTACCAGAGTCATAAACTAATCATGATAATTGAATGTCTAACAGCATCAAAATGTTATATTTACAATGTGTTTTCTGCAGCATTCGAACATTGTAACACATTACAAACATGTTGTACACAAATGCAATTGAGCATCGCAATTGCGACTTTTAATTAATCTTTAGACTTAACAATAACAAGGTAATGAATGATTTAAGTTTCATGTTTTGTAATCAAAGTAGTTCATCTTTAACTACTTTTATCTGTAACACAAAAGTTACCGTAGAAGAAA
The DNA here is from genome assembly GCA_037194245.1 of Opsariichthys bidens. Lineage (NCBI taxonomy): Eukaryota > Metazoa > Chordata > Actinopteri > Cypriniformes > Xenocyprididae > Opsariichthys > Opsariichthys bidens. The sequence continues at coordinate 12,451,216 of CM074282.1, forward strand.
ATTACCGGTGGATTCAGATGTTGTGCCAACTTGCAGGGTAAATAAGACTGACGTATGATTATAATGGGATGGGATAATCTAAATACCATACGTCAGGCCAAGTCTCCTTTATTTATATAGTGCTTTTTACAATGCAGACTGTGTCAAAGCAGCTCTAGAAGAAAACAGTGTCATTGTCCAGTAGGGTTGGTGTACCGAATTCGGTACTTCTAAGGGCATCGACTGAATTATGCGGTACTACCAAGAACCAATTTACATTAAATCAATTGGTGCCAAATTTCAGCAATTGAGAACGCATCTGAAACACTTATAAGAATAATAATAATAATAATAATAAATGACACAGAGAGTAAAGTACAGAAAAAAGTACTGATACTAATACCGGTTGAAATGTGAAAGATACCCAACCCTATAATCCAGATCAAGTAAGTTCAGTTTTGATTCAATCCTTTGTTTAAAAACAAAAAACAAAACAATAGATATTATTTTATTAATTGAAATAATCCCGATCACAATGGTGAGGGAAACAACGATAACTTTGAAGTTCTATATGAGCATGTCATCTGAAGTAGAGACCAAGCCTAGACCCACAAGGCCATTAAACCAAGCACTCGCTCATCAATTAAACGCAAGGCTTTCACCATTCTGCCACTCATAACAAGATATTGGATTTAAAATGTGCGCTCCGGGCTAACAACACAGCTGCTAACGCTCTCTCGCTGCCAGATATGGAGATTCATTACATCATTCCTCCATCCAAAGCCGCTTTAAAATGCGATTAAATATTAATACATTTCTGAATGTGTGTGAGGAAGATCAAAGAGTAGCACTGAATTGCATTACCACTCTGTCTCCTGCTCCTTTGCTGACCCTAGTCACATGACCTCTCACACCTGACCTACGACCTATGAGCTGTTCCTCTTTGTTTCATCTCTGACAACCCAGCTGACCTGCTGGCCACAGAAAGCCGAGTCACATCGTCTCAGAATGGGAGGAGAAAGTGATGAGGTTAAATCATCATTATGTTGGTGCATGGTCTCACAGAAGATTAAGACACCAGTGTTTTTGCTGAACCTACACTACTGTTCAAAAGTTTGGGGCCAGTAATAGTTTTTTTCTTTCTTTTTTTTTGGAAAGAAGTTAATACTTTGATTTATTAAGAATGTATTAAATTCATCAAAAGCATTCATTATGTTATAAAGGATTTCTATTGCAAATAAATGCTGCACTTTCTATTCAAAGAATCCTGAAAAAAATATTAAGCAGCCCAATTATTTTCAACATTGAGAAGGCCTTATTTCATTTCAAGGCATGATTAATAATAGAATCAGACATTAAGTGATTGACCATTCTGACTGATTCAGTGACATTCAATGATTCATTTGACTGAAAGAGTCTTTTTGACCAATTCATTAAAAGAACTAGTTCACATAAGTTATTTATTTGTGAATCTGTCTGTCTACACAGTTGTGCTTTATGTTTGTATAGTATTATTTTAAATTTAGTAAAGACTAAACTCACAATTAAAAAAAAAAAAAAAAAAAAAAAAAATTCTTTAGCTATGGTGCTTTAGGTTCAGCAGCTGCAGAGCAGTTCAGGAAACACTGTGAGACACAGATCCTATTCATTCAAACTAATAACCAGTTCAATGAACATTCGGCCTCCTACACAAACTGAACACAAGCCTCTTCTTAAAGTCTGTTCACAAAAAGGTGAACCCCAGGCGGCATCCAGGCAAGTCATTCACAAACACACCAATACATATGCATCACAAGCACAATAAAACTGCTTGTGATTAGTCAGCAGGCGTCCCTCAGAGTTGTTTCAGTGAAGTGGCTTTTTGAGCTCTGCGGTAGGGAGAATCAAAATAAACAGCTGACATTCAGCCCTTCGCCGTACGTGTCCATTGGCGCGGAGTGAGCCGAGATGAGCAGGTCTTTGCGATTTATTATCTATAGGAGCTGAGAGATAGGCACGCACAGGGGATTGTGGGATTGACAACAGACTGGAGTGAGAACGTCAAGAAGTTGAGAACTGTTCAACTTTATGCAAATGTGAAGTAAGAAAAGCAGACATCTTATCGCTGTGAGTGTAGAGGCACTGACATCTATCATAATCTGAGTTTCAATATTTAAATGGCATTCAGATTTCAAATACAGTTAATATGCACTACCATTTAAAGTTTGATGCATTAAATTGATCAAAAGTGACTAAAGACATTTATATTACAAAACATATCTATTTCAAATAAAAGTTCTTTTGAACTTTATGTTTATCAAAGAACACAGCAAAAAATCATCATGGTTTCCAAAAGAACACTAAGCAGCTGGTTGGAAACGTTGGTTTCTTGAGCACCAGATCCGCATATTAAAATGATTTCTGAAGGATCATGTGACTGAAGACTGGCATAATGGCTGCTGAAAACTCCGCTTTGCCATCACAGGAATAAATTACATTTTAAAACATTCAAATAGAAAACAGTTCTTTTATATGGTAATAGTATTTGACAATATTACTGTCTGTACTGTATTTTTGATCAAATAAATGCAGCCTTGGTGAGCATAATAGATTTCTTTCAAAAACATTAAAAATCTACTGATCCTTAGTCCTACTCTAGTGTCCTTCATTCTCTTTCCCACCTATTCAACCTCTTATTTAAATCTAAAAGACAGCTGTAGGGGTTCGTACGCCTCACGCAGACACACAGTGTATGGTGTTCACCTCTTCACTGCCCCGAGTCTGTCAGATCAGAGGTGGCCGCTAACAATAAGCTGTTATGCATCTGTCTGCTCGACCGCACCTCCTGCTATTCTTCAGCTCTGATAGAAATCAGACGGAGAAAAACAGAGTCAGAAAGAGAGAGAGGTGAGAGGGGAGCGGCACCCTTTGCCCACTGGAACTCATGGGTATCAGTGTGTTCTTTGATCTTTCGGCTTTTCAGCGGCTCATGGAGTCCACCTGCATGTCCCCGTGCCCCACCTTTTTCCCCCTCAGAAACACTTGAACCCACTGGATGAGGTCCAGGGATGGCATGGTTTCAGCTCCAGGCAGCAAGCCCAAGGAGCATCCAATGAATCCAATCTCACGCAAACGCATTCACTTTGGGGTATTTGGTTACTTCATGAGTTTTTACCGATCTAATAGGATCAAATGACTTTCCGTTTCAATTCAATTATTTGATTTTAATGAATTAATTCAGTTACAACGTCAATTTTGTTTGCTTACAGAAGATGCGATTCTCTCTGCTAATTCCATTGATACAAGTCTCGTATCGTTTCGATCCAGTGCATAACTATTCATTAAAGCCAGCTTCTATTCATTTTGAACTACTGCTTGTGAATCAGAATAAATTGATCAGGTTGTACGTTTCTGATTCATGACAAAGACATGGCTCTAAAGAATCATGTGTTTAAACCGGTTGTATGTCTCCGATGCATGAATTCTGATTCATAAGAGAAATTTGTTTGTGAACCAGACTACATCGATCACTTTGTACGTTTCTGATTCACTAAAAAAAGAACAGGAGAAAGTCATTTGTTAATGAATCAGACTACACTGGACATTTATGTTCTCTAAAAACTGTAAACTCGCATTTATGACTCGTGCTCTATAAAGTCATGAAAGCGACCCGTTACCACAAATTTAAAAAATGCATGGTTGCAAGTTAAAAATTATGCCACCTACTTCCTGTACTCAGTAATACGCAGGTGCTGAAATGGCCGCATAATGCAACAACCAAGATTTCAGGGGTGTGGTTGTCTGCATGCGTGTATCCCTGAAACAGGGACAAATTCTCCTCCTTAACGCTAGTTTGCATCCATGCGTGAGTGCGCTTTTTGTGCATCCCCAAAGCTGAGCATATCATGTGTCAGATTTAACAAAACCTCTCTGAAGACCTAAATAACAGACCTGCCACTCACACAATGCTCTGTTATCATATAGTCTCAGATGCATTCCTGGTCCTACACCCCCTCTAAATCACAGGATCTCTTTGAAGCTACAACCGCAGCAAAAAGCCCATTCCACTGGCAGCAAGGCTGTTTATATCACCTCAGATACACCCTTAAATAGGCTGCCGTGTGAAAACACAGTGGGCACAAAGACAGAGAAAATAAGAAGCAATCATAGCCAAGTTTGCTCATGCAATTTTTTTTTGTGAAGTTTTAGAGCTCACAGGCCGGTCAGCCTTACGTTACCTCACTATACTGAATTCAGTTGCCTCTGGCAAACAGCCTAATGCTATTGACTGTGTTCTTAAAGCATGATATGTACACTGACAAGCTAATTAAGAAAGAGTGTGTGTGAGGAGAGTTCATCACAATTGATTATTTTCAGAGATGAAGTCTTACTCTAAGGGTACTTTAGAATAGGAAGGTGTTATTGTTGTGAAGCCAACTAAAGGGAGAACGAGTGTAATCACTTAGAGGATTTAGTCACACATTTAGTTTGTGACATCACAAACCACCTTGTAACCAATCACGTCAACGTGCTGGCGGGCTTTAGCATATTATTAACTGATCGGTATCGAGAAGCCAGGTCATGCAAAGTATATTTTCTGTTGATATGAAAAATCAGGTAGATTTAGCAATATAGCAGGTGTATGGTGTACATAATGTAATGATGAACTATATGTCTTTCTACATTGATGTTCTGAGTTGTTCAAAGCATTTCTAAGGATTGTGATTTGTAGTAAGCCAGCTGTCTGAGTCGGCAAACGGGAACATGGTATCAACAGTTTGACAACATAGTCAAAGGCTAATCATATTAATTACCACTGTGCGTCTGACGTTGTAAAGAGGGACACCATTGTGCAGTGTTTAACTCGGTAAGTTGACTGAGTGGATCTCTGAGCTGGTGTAAGTGGAAGCAGGGCTAATTTGCATAATCACGGGTCCGCGCTTACTAAATGAAGTAAGGGTGTATCAAGCTTTTTTAAGGGACAAAGAATTTTTTTTTTTTTGGTGATCAAAAATTAGTTTTAAGGGATAAAATTATTGACTACAGGGGGGCTTTAAATAATGTAAAAGTAAACGATGATGGATGATAATCACAGAAAGGTGGTTCCAAGTCTTTTATGGGGTTGTTCTAAGTCTCAAGCAAACCAAAGTTAACAAACAACCTACATAAATAACAGCCTTATCTTACAAAAAAATAAATTATGAAAATATTTATAAAATGTAGTACATAAATATAAATTCTAAACAAATTAATAAATAAATAAACCAAAACACTTAAAAGAGAAAAATCAGTGCAAACATAAAGACGAGGGACAAGTAGCCTTAACATTGAAAGTTCAGAGGTCAGAACACAAAATAAACATACATTATAGTGGTCGAAAGAGTTCATATTTTTTAAAGTCGAAATTTATGAGATGAAAGTCGAGTCGACGTCGACTAGTCACCATCATAAATGAACAAATCAGCCTGAACCTGAAACAAAAAAATCGAATGAAAAACAGCATTACGATAGATTGGGAGGAGACAAAAAAAGTCAAACTTAGTGAGTCATCTTAGAGCAGAAGTCCCTGAGGTGCTTCTTTTGAAGACGGGAAAATGAGATTATCTTTTAAACTTAAGTTAGTTGAATAGGAGAGAGACGAATAGCTTATTAGGCCAATCCAGCTGTCATTTCACAGCACTGATGTTTATGAACAACAAAAGACGGATATTAAAAGATTATATACCGGAGATGTCTGACTTAGAACGCCGCCTCCCATCATGCTTTGGGTGGAGGCCTCTTTCTGTCCCACAAGACTGTGTGGGAGAGATGACAGAGGGTTTGATTGTAGGGACACCTGTGTTTTGTTACAGTACAAAACCAAAAGGTGGAACAAAACAAAACAAAACACACAATCCCAAAACTGCTACTATGACAACTATCCTGATCCACCGGGACACTTTGTTTGAAAGTTATACTGGCAGAAACGTGTGCGCTCTCACTCAGACACAAACAGCCACAAACACAATGGTGTCTGCTTGCAAAGTTTTCGCTTTTTTTCCCTCTCTCTCGAAATACACAAACACACCCAACAACAAAAAAGTGCTGGATAAGAGGCAGTTAATGTGGCTTTCTCTCAACAGGGAAGAAGGCTTACCTCAGCTGCCCGAGTTGCTGTAGAAAAAGCATAATGCCCTGACCTAACAAGATTCTCTCTAATTCTCTAGTCTGTTAGGGAAGCACGATTAAGCGAAATAAAAACCGAAATCGTGATATGGCTAATCAAATAAATGTCTACGTTCAATTTCACTTGATCTGTTGAGTTTGAGTCTGATTTTGTGCATTTGGGAATGGAACACGAACCAACCATTTTAACAAACTTGTAACAAAAATCACTTATTAACTGGCTATTGTCAAACAAGGAATGTTTTAAGGGGTCTCTGTGGCTTTTAGAATAATAGCTTGATGGTTTTACTTTTAAAAATTAAGAAATTAAAGGGTTAGATCAAACAAAAATGAAATTTCTGTCACACCCTCATGCCGTTCCACATCCATTAGACAAATTAAGATACTTTTGATGACATCCAAGTTTTTTGTTGAGCAATGGAAGAACCACATTCAAGGTCCAGAAAGGTAGTAAAGACATCGTTAAAATAGTCAATGTGACAGTAGTTGTTCAACCTTAATGTTATGAAGCGACAAGAATACTAACAAAAAACAAACAAAAATGACTTCATTCCACAATTTCTTCTCTCCTCTGTCATTCTACTACGCTATTTATGTTGCGGCACTTACAGATTTTACGTCAGAACGCTGAATCAGTTTTGGCAGTATCGTGCTACTCACATGACCGGGGTCGGCCTATACTGAGCCGACGCACTGACGTAGATTCTGGAAGCGCTGCACTGTATTATACAACGAGACTGACATGGAAGAGAAGAACTTGTTGAATAATGTAATTATTTTTGTTTGTTTTTTGCACGCAAAAAGTAATCTCGTTGCTTCATAAAATAAAGGTTGAACCACTGTAGTCACATCAAATTGTCCGAATGTCCTTCAACTGAGATGCATGGCGAGTATTTGGAGTATGTCATAAATAGAACATGGCATCAGTTTACTGTTGGGGATTTGTCGTGTCGCCTCGCGCTGCATCCAGCATAGACAACATCACTGATTATTATGGATTCTATTGTCTTTTGTCATGTCACATCAAGCCGCTCACGTTTGTTTTAGACACGGTGTTAGAACTTTTGAAGTGCACGTAAACTAAATATCAGAGAAAGTGGCTTCTTCTAAACTCCTAGAAACAGTCCACCCAGTATTCATTTTCCTGAATGTAAATTAGGCTCATCCTAAACAAACTCTTTATTTAGAGTTCATTAACCAAAATAATGATATAGATGACAAGAGAGAACAAAAGAGAAACATTTCAAATTCCCTAAACACCCAATTATTTCAGAGATTTTTCTTCCTTTCATATGAAGCGGAGGCTTTGCAGGAAGTCTCAAAGGTCTTATTTATGCCAACAGTGCGGTACCACCCGTGACCAGACGAGTTGGGGTCAAACAAACAGTTCTCCATCGATTTAACCATCAAGCTAACAGAAATCCATTGAAGAATGTCTGCATGTAAAAACAAGTTAACTGAATTTGATCCGATCGGTCTGATGTATGGGACTGTGTGAGTCCAACGAAACCCTCCAAACTCACCCTAACTGGAGTGCTCTTGGCCTGGACCCTCTGAGACTGTGCCCCCGTGGGACCTGGATCCCTCTGACCTCCTCCGGCACCCTGCGCTCTGACCACCGCCGCTGCTGATCCATTAGTGCACGTGCCGTGCATGCTTCCCGTCCTCCTCGGCCTCTGCTTGATGCCATCCAGTAGCCGTACCAGGAGGATGTTGCTAGGCAACTCATCCACGCCACTCTCCACTAGAGTGCGGCACTCCGGGCAGCGCAGTTCTCCGCGTGACCCCACAATTCCAAGCAGGCAGCGCCGACAAAACGTGTGCTGGCACGGCAACACCTTTGCCGTGGCGTCCAGCCGCTCCAGGCAAACTGGACACTCCAGCAGGTCCAGGAGAGCAGACTCATCCATTTTCACACTCGCACAATCTTTTTCAGTGTAGTCGTTCATTCAGTCAGTTTTGTCTCTCCGAAGAGAGAAGCGCATGATGTGGGAGTGTGGATATAAGGTTGTTTGGAGGAAAGTCCAATCCTGCTGTCACGTCACTCCCATGCCGCAGTCATGATCATATCTCAAGCATTAACTGTAGAGAGTCAAAGAAAAAGATATCATATAACACTTCTGTCTTAAAGAGCATTACGAGCATGCGATATACGGTATGTGGTGGTTTCAATAGCAGGTGCATGAGAAAGTAATGTAATGAAGATGTTTAAGGAGAGCGTCATAAGTCCAGAATGTTCAAAAACTTCTAAAAATACTTTTTTAAAAGCACAGCAAACTTGACACAAAAAGCAAAAGAAGACTATGAACTGGAGCAGAAAATAACCTCCAATGCGTCACCAGGGATGGGAATTAGGGCTGCACGATTTAATCGCACGATACGAAAAATAACATTGAAATCGCTTAAACGCGATTCTTAGTGCGATTATGAAACCGCAAAGGCTGCAATTTTTTTTTTTTTTATGCGCAGCTTGTCAATGAAGTATGGCTCCAAATGCTAATCCATCCGAAAACACTGCGAGTTTGAGTCGCTTATAACATTTGAAAAAGCAATGCCCATCAAACATCTTTCCAGTAGCATTTATTAGCATCTTGACCAACAAAAGACAACATTTAATAACGAATTTACTCCAAACGACAGTTGCGCATTCTTCTGTGAGATGATGTGATTTCTTGCACAGAACAAGGTAGTCTTGTGCTTATTAGTCATGTCTAATCATTCAAAGCAATTCAATCTTCTGTTTATTCAACTACTGAGATATGACATATTATCTTGTTCTGCGGCAGGGCATATTTTTAGCTTCTGCGCAAGACCACCCTCTGGCTTTCAGACGGAGAAGCATTTACTACTGATCACAGAGCCGTACAGCTCTGACAAGCTGAGAATTAAATAATTGCACCCTTTGCCAAATCGTGCAGCCCTAATGGGAATCATAAGGAATTTAATGATTTTGGTTCGGAATCTGGTTCCTCTTAATGATTTTGTTCCCTGATGGTTCTTTTTATACTTCTGAGGATGAAATATTTTGGAAAACTGCATTTAATGCCAAATTATGAGATCATTTCAGATTTTAAGAGAATGACATACATAATTACAATCTAATACATCTAAAACAACTCTTGCAAAGGAGAGACTTTTTACAAGCGGCATTAGTGCAATACAATAACTGCCAATAACTACATAATAATAAAAACAGGTAACATGTTTAATGAATTAATTTATTTTCAATTACCACTGATTAGTACAACACTCAAAATGTGTATCTTTAACTAAATGTCATATAAACCAGTTAGTAACTACAATTTTTAAAGTGTTATTGTCTCCCTCATGTTGTCCCACACCCGTAAGACCTTCGTTTGTCTTTGGAACACAAATTAAGATATTTTTGATGAAATCCGAGAGGTATCGGACTCATCCATAGTCAGCGATTTAACCACCACTTTCAAGGTCCATAAAAGTCCTACAGACATCATTAAAATAGTCAAGGTGACTGCAGCGGTTCAACTTTAAAGTTATGAACCATCAAGAATACTTTGTGTGCAAAACCAAAACAACGACTTTATTAGACAATTTCTTCTTTCCCCTGTCATTCTCCTACGATGTTTACGTTCAGCACTTCCAGGTTCTACGTCAGAACGCCGACTCGTTATTGGCCGGCTCCTGCGTAAGCACCACACGCGTGCGTCGTGAAGAACCTGAAAGTGCTGAAACATCGTAGGAGAATGACAGGGGAAAGAAGAAATTGTTTAATGAACCACATGGACTATTTTAATGATGTCTTTAGTACCTTTATGGACCTTGAAAGTGGTGGTTAAAGAGATTCGGATCTCATCAAAGACTCTCGGATTTCATCAAAAACGTATTCATTTGTGTTCAGAAGATTAACGAAGGTCTTACGGGTGAGTAATTAAAGACAGAATTTTCATTTTTGGCCAAACTAACCCTTTAACTGTCACAGCTTTCCTTATGTTTTTATAACCTTATCAAATCCATACTCTAATGAACCAATGTACACTATGCACTTATACTTTGCACTATTCCATCTGAATTTTAAAAGGTTATAAAAACATGAAAGCTCAGACAGGTAAGTCCATGAAGTGTACATATATTGAAGAGTAGGCTACATAGCGCATAAGTGCATAGTGGGTCATTTGGTACACAACTACTTAGTACCATATTAAAATACTAACCAAAGAAAAATGTAGTGCGATTATGAAACAGCAAAGGCTGCAATTATTTATTTTTTTATGCGCAGCTTGTCAATGAAGTATGGCTCCAAATGCTAATCCATCCGAAAACACTGCGAGTTTGAGTCGCTTATAACATTTGAAAAAGCAATGCCCATCCAACATCTTTCCAGTAGCATTTATTAGCATCTTGACCAACAAAAGACAACATTTAATAACGAATTTACTCCAAACGACAGTTGCGCATTCTTCTGTGAGATGATGTGATTTCTTGCACAGAACAAGGCAGTCTTGTGCTTATTAGTCATGAACCAATCTAATGAACCAATGTACACTATGCACTTATACTTTGCACTATTCCATCTGAATTTTAAAAGGTTATAAAAACATGAAAGCTCAGACAGGTAAGTCCATGAAGTGTACATATATTGAAGAGTAGGCTACATAGCGCATAAGTGCATAGTGGGTCATTTGGTACACAACTACTTAGTACCATATTAAAATACTAACCAAAGAAAAATGTACGCTAGAGAACCGTTAATAGAACGATATGAAAATCACTCGGTTTCAGTATTTTTTTTTTTCGGGTCCTGGTTCTCAGTCCTACATACCACAGACCCCAAATGAACTTGGAATCAACAGGAATTAGACTGAAACTATTAAATAGAGAGTACCGTCACGTTTGGTCAGTTGGCGAAATGAGCCTTCGTGTGTAAACTGCAAATATGCCCGCGCCCGTCCCGTCTCTCAACCACTATCCTACCGGTAAAACCCGACTCATAATCTAACACAATCCCAATTACAAGACGAGGATATCCAACGAAGGCAAGCGGAACTAACTAAATAAAAAAACTATTTGCAAAGTCTTTATTCTAAATCTGAACCAAACCATAGCTACATATACGCAACAATAATGTTACAAAGCGAGACGATGCTAAAGGGAAACTTCCCCCTAAACAATACAAAAGGAAATATTAGGGAAATAAATCCTCAGCCTCAGGCACTTGGGAAAAGATGCAGTGATGGTGAATGGTGACGGGGGTGTCAGTCACTAACATCTTCTTTTGTGAAAGTCACACGGGTTTAATAGCATGAGAGTGAGCAAATGAAGAATTTTCCATTCTAACATTCACTGTAAACACTCAACCACTATCCAAGACGTAGTTAACGTCTTGAATAATCAAAAATCTTGTATTTATAAAGTACAAAACATTAGCCTCATTGTATCAGAGTGGCGGTGGAAATAGATCGGCCTTACGCTGCTGTCTGTGTCTGTTTAAATAACTCGTGAAACTAACTAACCCGTCGGGATTTGAAAACTAACCACGACAGAATGAAAAAAAAAAAAAAACGTAGTGTTGTGCGCTGTGTCACAATAAACAGAGCACTGCAGACGCTTTTCATCGACACGTTTGTATCTAACTCGTGTTCACGTAGTAACCATGTAGCTTAACAAACTTTCATCCGATGTTCACATTTAATTCAATGTTTTATTTCGGGGAGATATGTGTGAGCACAAAAACGCTACCTTAAATAAGGGCCCCTTCTCACTCCTCCTCTTCTTCCAGAACAGTTTCTTTCCCGAGTTCCTCAAAGTAGGGAATTCGCCCTGGAAAAGGGATCCTGAAATCTTGGTCGCCCAGTTGGACACAAGTTTACATATTCAGATCTGTATATCACAGCAAAGAACTGGTCATCTCTCTTGAGTCGTTCAGTTGAAACAGCAAAAAATCAGAGTCCGGGAGATTCAGGTAGATTAAATTTAGAAGAAAGCAAAGAAAAACAGGAGAAGCGAGTTCCTGCGTCCGAGCGCCATGACGAGGTCTGTTGATACTATGGGACACAGCAGCGGACGTGTAGTCGGGAGGGAGTTTTTTTTCCAAAACGCACAGCTGAGCGAATTCAGCAAAGCTTAGGCTTGCGTTCAGGCTTTGTCCTTGATAAACAACAACCGTTATTCTTCGAATCTGATCATCATAAATAAGCAAAACGTTTTTCCAAACCTTACTGATTTAGCTTTTGCGTAGTGGGGAGTGGGTAACGTTTTTCATTGATGAATAGTTTGTTTAGAATCTCCGCCCGCGTCATATAGTGTCACAAATCACTAGAGTCACTGCAGGGGGATTTTCTTTTAATCCAAGTTGCAATCTCTCGAACTAGGCAAGAGATAAAAAAAAAAAAATCACTAGATAAACCTAAGATATACTTCCATACTGCACTACTATTTCTACAGTTTCTGCGTGCATAGATTATCTTTTTTCATAAATGTGCAGTAACGGAGAGCAGAATACTGTATTCAAATAATGAAGAAATATGACATTAAATATCTTAATTAACTGGGGGATTCATTTATATCTTAATTCATTAACATAACTGACTGAATTGCCAAGAGCTTAATCAAACAAAACAGGATAAATAAATGCAAAATACATTAAAAAAAAAGTATTTCAAAGATTACACTTAAATATACACATAATTACATAATGTGACAACAATGTGGCATATTACTGCTTTTTAACCTTGTATAATCCATATGAGTTGACATACTAGGCCTATGTTACTAACTTTTAGGTTTAGCAGTATTATTCACCAAAGCTTTGCATCTCTCCTCCAACAAAGGTCAATTTTCCGCTACCTTCCACGTGCACACTGGCACGCACAAAGGTTAACACTGAGGTGAGGCTGTCAGAAGATCGACCCGGTGTGTAAATCATACAGGAGACCTTTTAACATGATTGTGGTTCATATCAGATCAAATCCTTCCCTGTTACATGATTATGGTCAAATACCTCATGGTTTATATATGCTTCATTCCACAAAAGCAGGTTTCATCCTACAAACAGAAGCCTCTGGCTTTGCTCTTTAAGGTTTCAGATTTTTTCACAGGCAAAATCCAGCAATGTGACTACACATGAATGCTTCAGAGAAATTAGGATTTGTCTTCTCTGTTAAAGTAATAATACACCCACCTTCATGAAATGTTTGGAACAAAATGATGGTGGAATTTTAATTTGTTTTGAATCACTGGGATATATTTATAGATTTTATTTTAAAAATTTTCTATATTTTCTATATCTAATATTTAATATAAGTCTAGTGTCCCAAGAATGTGTCTGCAAAATTTCAGCTCAAAATAATCCACAGATCATTTGTTATATCTTGTCAAATTTGCCCCTATTAGGGTGTGAGCAAAAACACGACGTTTTTGTGTGTCCCTTTAAATGCAAATGAGCTGCTTTAACAGCTCGCCTCTGCTTGCTCAACAAACAACAAAGCTGGAGAATCTCACACAGCCAAAAAGGCGCTTGTCAGTAACGGTGTTAGTAACCGGAGGTGGACACTGATGGAGAGACTCAGGAAGAAGTTACAACTTATAGAACGCATCTAATCCATGTATTTAGCATGTGCCATCATGTTAATCTTTGGTCCAAATCCAGCGTTGAATTGACCCTCGTTTGTGAAGCAGTCTGACGTAAAATGACGGCATGGCAACAACACTCTACTAAAACAACTCTTCCTCTTCACTAAAGCAGCCCAACATAGCCTCGCCATCTTTGTTGTGTCCTGGGGGGCAGAGTTTATGGATGTTTCAGGGTTCGTGATGTCACTAATCCGAAAAGAAGCTGCTTGGAGTCCATTTGTTGTAGTCCTTATGCAGAGAATTCATTAAAAGTACATATCTAGCTTTGCAGATGTTGTTTATGCTCTAACAACAACATTACACTAACTAAAGTGAAAAAAATTGAAATCATAATAAACCACCCCTTTTAAGTTTTAATAATGTTTTTGTCATTTCAGTAGTTTTTTTTTTTTAAACATGTCTACAAAGTTTTTGAGGTTTTAGCCAAAATAAAATTAGCTTAAGTTTTTTCTATTGTATTTCAGTTAATGTTTATTTTATTTCAAGTAATGAAAATTTTTTTAGTTATAACAATAACATCCTTGGCGTGAACTATCCCTTTAACATGGCAATTTCATCCTATATTCATTTCAATTGAAGGCAAAGTTCTCAAGCCCTTAAGTCAACAGGAATGACTTCATCAGGTTTCTGCGTCACCGGCTCTTATCATGATGAAGTAATATATCTTGTAAGAATTTACTGCATTCGGCATATGAATAAGTCAAAGGCAATATATGTAGCTTACTTGTTCAAAAGCACGAGAGTCTTCTCAATGTAGCGCATATATTTCTAGACGGCGTGAGCAGGAAGCTAACAACTTATGTACTGACTCATCTGTTTTACAGAGCCTGCAGAGAACGTCTACACCAACAGAGAACACGGATGTGATGAACGTGCTTCGCAATGTTAGGCTTGATGTTGAAATCGCCCTTTATTAGTGTTTGGCTTGTCCTTGTCTGCTGGAGGAAAAATTACAACACATTGTCGTGAGCAATTTGCACTCTCAACTAAATCGTGCCACTATAATGGCAACATTTGGTAAGCAAGTGTGTGTAATTGAGTTGAACCAGTTCATGAAGGGCTCATTTGAGCACATATGCATGTGAGTGCAGTGTGTTTTGTCATGCCTTGGCTAATGAGAACAATAAATCAGAAAGAAAATATAAATATGGCTAATATGTATGGAACAGAAAAAAAGAGGCTCGAGGAATAGAATTGCGAGCAGAGAGCGAGAGAGAATAATAAAGAAGGTAGATTTATGATGGCACGGCTCTTGGATGTCAGAAGTGATCCCGCTGGAGCAGGCAATAGCCCTCCGGTCATATTTCACTGTTGCCGGGGGTCATTTAGCCCACCCCTTGAAGGGAGGGGCAGAGGCTGTAAAGCCTGGTGCAAATTTCTTGGATAACCCCAGAGGGAAGGCCTGCTTTGATTTATCTCTGACCCAGTCACGGCCCAGTCTGAGGTGGGATTGTTTTGAGTGCAGGTGATTCACAATAATTACAAGCATATACATGTTTTTATAGCCTTACACATCTTCATTCTTTGTGCAAAAGAAGAAAATAGTGCCATTACACTCAAAGTGCCAGAGCTAGAAAGTTATGTTGGCTTTTTTTTTTTCCTCGAGTGAGTTTGCGATCAGCAATTTGCAGCCACGCACACACTAAAGCACACACGATTCTGCCACGTTTGAGGCGACAGCTGTGTCACGGGCAATAAAAAAGCGTGGAGGGGTAGAGCGAGAGAAACAGATAGGAGAAAGAGAGAGAGAGGAGACGTGACAAATGCTTTTTCCTCAAAACATGAGAGCCAGCTCTGACAGACAGAATAATGGATTCAGGGATCCTTTGCAGCTTGAACGCATCTGTTTTTCCAAGGCCGTGACAATCTACCACAACCATCTAAATCTTCAAAACTGTGAATTCATGATCTAATGTCAGACACAGAATAAGTGCGAGTCTGCTGCATATTCTCTGGTTTCATTTTAGAAAACTCCAACATGATAATCCGTAATATACAATCATTGATTCTTGGCTGTTTGTAGTCGTAGCTCTCAATTAATAAGTTACAGAGCTTTTATAAGCTACCATAAATACCTGGTTGAACATTTTCTACTAGACATAATATTATTGCCACTTTCACTGGACGTCCTTTGGTCAGTCCAGATTTTAGCAGTGCATCTGATATTAGGGATCACTCTTACACCCCACACTTTTAGTGCTATTGTAAGGGGCGTTCTTATGGGATGGAGATTGCACCTTTCAATCCCTTCACTTCATTGCTGGTTAGATCAATGTTAAAAACACAAAACAATCATGATGATATAGATTTATAATTTAAAAACATAATCAATAAGACAAATCTTCATGTCTTTAAATAATGAAAATTAATATAAAAAGTATTAGGGATGCATGCTAATGTATATATCACAACCATATCGTTATTGGACGGTATTAAAGAAGTATTAATTTATTATTGAATTAATTTTAGTTTCATTTTTTGTACTGGTCAATCTCTAATGCTCACCATGGCAGCATTTAAAAAAAAAAAAAATCAAAAATACAGTAAAAACAGCAAAATTGAGAAATATTTTTTAAAATTTAGAATTACTGTGTTCTATTTCAAATATATTTTAAATTTGAATTTATTTCTGTGAGGTCAAAGCTGAATTTACAGCATCATTACTCCAGTCTTCAGTGTCACAAGATCCTTCAGAAATAATTCTGATTTGCTAATTTGCTGCTGAAGAAACATCCATCCATTCTCCAAACCACATATCCTTGCTCAAGAATCATGTCTTATTATTATCAATGTTGTGCTGCGTAACATCATAAAGACCATCATGAAGACCAGCTAGAAATCTTTTTTTATATTATGGAAAGCCTTACTGTCACTTTTGATCAATTTAATGCACCCATGGTGAATAAAACTATTTTTGCCAAAAAAGAAAAAAAAATCTTACCGACCCCAGACTTTTGAAGTTTATGGAGTTACTGACATTTATATTTGTACATTTAGATTAACTTCTCATTGTCTAACTCTCAAATAATTTAAATGTTGAGTAATTACTATGTTCTATTTTTTTCTTTTTATTTAGACAAAATAGAATAGAATTTAATTATTTTTTTAAAAAATGACAAACAATCAAATTATGTGGACTTTAACTATTTTGAAGGAATTATATTATAATGTAACTTTAAATTAATAGTGTTACAACCTATCCTGGTAATGTTGTAGGTTATAATAACAGCACTCTTTATACTTGACATTAATTTACATTTTTGGGATAAAATTAATTTGTAGCAGATGAATATGGGACTATTACATAAAGGGTTGACATTGCACAAACACTTTTCAGTTTCAGACATCGAAGCAAAATGTGTCACAACACTCCCTGAACTCCCCACATAAACACTTCTTTGCACCAAATGTTCCCTGCATTTTTTCATCTAACACAGCAGGCTTCCTCTTTTCTTTCCCTCTCTAACCTACTCAAATACATCTATCAATACACGCTTTACAGCCCGCGCTATCGATAACCTCACCGATCCCGTCTCAGCAGAGCTTCAGCAGGATATTGAATGTCTGTTTCCACACCAGAGACAGTTAATAGTGCAGAGGTTAATGAAAGAGCAGTATTAATCTGCCTTCAGGTGGGGGAGGTTTTTAACTCAACCTAACCTACTTTAAGAAGCCCACAGAGAGACTGTACAAATAAACTAGATCTGCGTTTCAACTCACAGGGAGAGAAAGACTCCGCAAAATTATACCTCCAGGCAAAACACTTGTCGGACTAGGCACAAAGCCATCGGTGAAATTAGTGAGGTCAGATACGAGGCATAAACGATTCATTCATGTTTGTGCATGGCAAACGGAGCGTGAATATGTATGAATTGCATATATACATAGGAGACTCGCATATCGCCAATTGGGAACCGAAACCAGGAAGTCAATTAACTCAACCCCTGGGATTTGATAAATGGGTAAAAGATTTTAGAGGAACGGAGGGTGAGACAAGGATAACAGCTTTTTCTTGCACAATCCATTCTGCTGTCTGATTGCCTTATTCCACTGACCTCATCAGTCATGAACATATTAAACATTCCCAAAGTGTCCACAGACCTTAAAAAGTCCTCCAAACTCCATCCCTGTTGAAAACAAAAAAACAGCATATGCTGGTTAGGTATGTTTTGAAGCTGGTCATGAACTGGCTTGAGCTGGTTTATGCTGGTCTTAAGATGATCCAGACCAATCCTTGACCAACATAAACCAGCTCAAACCAGCTTCCATACTTCAGAACATACCTAACCCGCATATGCTGGTTTTTTCAACAGGGATGACTCCTGACCAGGAATATTGAACATTATATCAATGCAATGAATCGTTGAAATGTTTCTATCATGAGCCCAGGTTTTTCTAGCAGTGGTAAATGAGTATAATCATATCTGTAAGCAGTCGTTTAGATGATAAATAGTTAATTACATTGCCTTCTTTAATTGAAAGCATTTCAGGACCATTAACCGTAACAGTGTGATTAATGACGCCCAGCCATTTCTGAATTTGAAGTTCAATATACATATTTATACGTTTATGCACTCAAATGAGAGCAAAACTCTGCCATGGTGAAGAAAATACAAATCCACTCTTCCATCCATCAGTGCTTCCTTGTACACCATTATTTATT
Organism: Opsariichthys bidens; assembly: GCA_037194245.1. Lineage (NCBI taxonomy): Eukaryota > Metazoa > Chordata > Actinopteri > Cypriniformes > Xenocyprididae > Opsariichthys > Opsariichthys bidens. The sequence goes on from CM074282.1 coordinate 12,469,610, forward strand.
CTCCCACAGGATGAAGTAGCTGTGTTTGCATAGCGCACAGCCATCAAAGAGGCATAATTAACTGTAACAATGGATATTAACAAAACATGCAAAGCATGAAAAAGAGTGAGGCTAATTGATATCACAGAAAGTATTTGCTGGTAGTTGAGGGCAAAATGCTTGTATTTATATTTTAGTCATCATCTGATGTTTTACTGCCAATTTTCTTTACCCCAAAGATAATGTGATTTACCAATAATACTAAATTTTTGAAAAAAGTCTCTTTGGCAAGGCTGCATTTATTTAATAAAAAAAAAATAAATACAATACCCCGGATTTCTCAACTACGGCCCTGACCACTTTTTTCCTTCAGGATTCTTTGATGACTAGAAACTTCAAAAGAACAGCATTTATTTGAAATAGAAATCATTTGTAATATAATAAAGGTCTTTAGTGTCACCTTTGGTCAGTTTTATGCATCCTTGCTGAATGAAATTCATTTCTTTCTGACCTCAAAATTTTAAACAGTAGTATACATCCACAAAAGAATTTGAGAATACAATAATCTTGGCATACACATGAATGAATTCGTAAAGGCTTGATTTAATGAAAGCAAACACTATATGACTCATGATATCTGGCAAAGACACAACTTATACACACCCACAATAGTTTGTGTTTGTCTGTGAATGTACGGGTGTTCTGTGATAAGGGGAAACCCCTACATGCTTCCAGCCAATTCTTGTGACAGCTGCACGGTTGCTGCGGACTGACAGCTCACCAGACTCATCAGGTTGAGCATAAATGAAGAAAAGCTACCCTATCTAGGTAGCTGAAAACAGATATTGGCAACTGATTTTAGCTAAGCTGTTTCACATCCAAAGCAGTGCTTTATTGCCAAATACCCACATACAAGCACATTATTTGAAAAAACAAAACAACTCTTAGAATGCAGTTTTTTTTTTAAAAAGAAACAAAAAAAAACAACTTTATTTCGCAGTACAAAGATGTACATATTCTGACATGCAGTCACACAGTAGTGCTTGCAACTTATTTAACAGTTTTCTGTACACTTTCAAGTAACACATTCTGCCAGCAACTTAAAACAAAGAGGCCAATTCAATACATACTGCTGGAGGTGCATCTGCGTACAACATACATGTGCACAGCATTAACAAATGCTCTTAAAGTGATAGTTCACCCAAAATTAAAATTCTCTAAATCATTTACTCACCCTCATGTCGTTTCAAATTTTGGTCCACACTATGAAAGTCAATGGGGTCCAATATTGGATCCCATTCATTTTCATTCTATCCACAAAAACAGTTTTAACCTTCTTCACAAAATCTTCTTTTAAGAAAGAAAGTCATGCAGGTCTGAAATGACACGAGGGTGAGTAAATGACAGAATATTAGTTTTTGGTTGAACTATAACAAATCCAGAAAGTGTGCTAGTGCACTTTATCTGCATAGTAACTCTCCTCAAATAAGAGTTTTGTCAAGTTCTGAAATAATGCTTTAAGCTTCACCAGTAAGAAATCTTGAAGGAGGCAAAATGATATTTGAGCATGTTATGAAATCGACATGTAAAAAGTATAAAAAAAGGATCAGAAAATTTGAGAAGACTGGTATTTTTAGACTGTAAGTTTAGACTAGTCTGTTGTCTGAGGTAGACAGCTGGTTAAAACCCACTGCCTGTTGTGTGCAAGCACCTGATATTGGGCAGATAATTGACCTCTGACCCCCAAACTAGACCTCCCTGGCCAGTCCAAAGCCTTAAAAAGCAGTTTCCATGGCTTCAGCTGTTGTGAATACAGCAGGAGCAGCATTTTCACATACAGTCTGTCATCAGCTAGGAGGACGCACATGTACATCTCTGTCTGAAACTTATTACTTCTCCTCTGCTAACACTCGGCTACGCTTTGGTTAAATATAATTATCCACAGCACATTTATATGCACAAAATGTACAGAGAAGTGCTTCAGATACTTGGGATATGGAAGCAGAACTACAGTCAACCGTGGACTCTAAACTGCCCATGCTTGAGTGGCCCGTTTCCCCTTTCCCCCCTCTCTCTCACTCCCCCCTTCCCCCATAGCACCTCCTCTGCCTGTCAGAGTGCATCATGGGAACACTTCAGCCTGCCAGCAGATTGTCCAAGGCTGCCAACGGAATGGATGAATAACTTCTATTCATCATTATCTGAGAGAGAGCAAGAGAGAGGGGCAGAAGAGAAAGAAACAGAGGAACTGTTATAGGATAATCAACTCACTTACGAGACCGACATCTGAAGAAAACTTCCAGGGTATATTCCTGATGTCAGAGGTCACATTAAAGTCCATAATCTGGAGTTAGCCCTGAACACATAGTGTAAATGCCAGGAATACCCTCACATCAATCAGAGGCTGCTACATACACAAGCAGACACATGTATGCGCCTTAACCTAAATGATGTGACCTGACCCAAATGCCCTGGAACTGCTCAGAGATTTATGCAGCACATCTTGTGCCGCAAACATCTGCCGCACAAGCAGGCACTGCTTATTTGAACAGTTAATCTATTTCACTCCTACTAATTCTGTTTAGACTGGTGAAAGAACCGCACGCATTAAGATCTAAAATGAGCAAATCATTCTGCTCTCTCAGATTGTTGTGTCAAGTTTTTCTTTTTTTACATATGCATTCTGTTTTTACTATTAGAAATATTATTTTTGATATTATTGTATCAGTAAGTCTAGGGAATAAAACGGTGGAAAAATAACTGGGTGAGGTAGACACTCACGTACATAAAATATGCGTATACAATATACATATGTATATTGTGTTAGTATTAGTATCAGACAGACTGTGTGAATAATAACCATAGTCAATGTGTCTCTTTATGAATGTGTTTGTGTGTTCTCGGGGCATTCTCTAAGGTGCTTGAGTTACTGCAGTGAATGACATGATTGCCCTCTTCTACACCCATCCATGCTCTAATTCTGCAAACATCTGACTAGTGCATATGAAAAAACATCAGATGAAATGGTACATGAATGGATGTAAACACTTTACCTTCCTGGTAAGCGCCATCTGCCATCACCAAATGAAGGATTTTAGGATACAAGTGCTGGTGCTCAGTTCCTAGAATGCTTTGCACCATGCTAGAGCCCATTGCAATGTTCTCATCTTCATCCTCATGAATCGCCTAAATGAACAAAGAAAATTCATACAACTAACAAATACTGGATAAAGTCATGCAATCCAATTAATGTCCATTAAAGTGATAATTCACCCAATGATGAAATTCTTTCATCATTTACTCACTCTCATGTAGTTACAAACTTGTATGGCTTCCATTCTTCTGAGGCAAACAAAAGAACATATTTTGAAGAACACTTGGGTCCAAACAATATCCGCTTCACAGAAAATCACAGGTTTGGATCAACATAAGGGTATGGAAGCTTGTTTCTGCTATGAAATAAAATTTTAAAAAATTGCCATGAAATTTTTTTTTTTGCTAAACTCTTTTATATCTCACAATTCTGAGAAAAAAAAATTCAGAATTGCAAGATGTAAACTCACAAGTGTGACAAAAAAGTAGTGAGAAAATAGTGAGATAAAAAGTCACAATTACCTTTTATTATATATTCAGTGGCGGAAACATACAAAGTTGAGTAAATGATGACAGAAATGATATTTTAGGAGAACCATTTCAGTTAAGAATTGTAAGGTCATTTTCGCAACAGAGTTTCTTAACTTAAGGGTTTTTTTTTTTTTTTTGCAACTGGCAGAAAACTTCCAGTGTGACAAACCATATGAAAAGAATCATAAGGCAGCACATTTAACATTCTTAAAGGTTAAGTATAACATCTGTATCTAATTTCCAGAATGAACCCAAAGGCTAAAAACAAAACTTAGATGAGTGTCCTCATCGCAGAAGTACATGGCTTCATTGTTATTGGTGGTGTTTGACCACTAAAGACCTCTTAGATACGCAGAATTTCTGCAATGCACTCAAGCGGGCACAAAACCACTGAATCTCACTGGAGACATGGTGAGAGTTGACATTTAATGTAAAACAGAGGAACTCAGACCTTGATCTTGTTGTAGGCTTGGATGAAGTTCTCAAAGCCCATGGCCTGCTCTAGATGGAACCTCAGCTCCTCCAGACGACTGAAGATACTGTCCTGTTGCTCTAGGTCTTCATCGTCTTCTTCCTTGCTGTCATCTGCATTCATACCCATGCACAGGTATAAAGACATGCTACAATCTATCAGTCACACAGTGAGAGTGTATTGTTGTGGAATACTGGCTGATACCTCACTGACCTGTGTCAGTATTGAAAGTGTTATTTGCCATTGTCACTCACACTCTATAGTCAATCAATCATCAGATTTAATTAGCCAGAACAATATCTTTAGCTCAATAAATATTTGCTTTCATTTCCAGTGTGCTTAGCAACAAAGTTTTGACATGATATATGATTGCGATGTATTTAGAGTACAGTTTTATTGTGTTTGTGGATGCAGTGCAATTGTTTAGTTTTTATGAGTTGTTTTGAACATTTATGGACATAGTTGTGTTTGAGGATGGCGTCAACATCTTTGATGCATTTAAAAATCCGGTTAGCTGTTGTGTTGTGTTAGCAGATATGGTTAGCTGTTGTGTCGAACTGTTTGCCTCTAGTTGTATCTAGCTGTTGTAGCTGATATAGTAAGTTGCCGTGCTGTTTTAGAGGATATGGTTTGCTGTTGAGCTGTTTTAGTGGATATTGTTAGCTGTTGTGTTATTTAAAGGGGTCATGAACTGACTTTTTTATTTTTTCACATTGAGGTCAAATTATGACGTTCGCTTGGTTTTTACATTCAAAAACATCATAATGAATAAGTAATAGGCTACTTTCTACCCTGGTATTGAGTCTAGCTGTTGAAACGTTCAGTTTTTATGGCCGTTACTTCAAAGTAATCGCCCACTGCTGTGATTGGATAACAGTTTTGCATATTATAATTAGTTTCAACTTGGCCATCAGTGCACGTGGGGGAATTGTTTTGAAAAATGCCAACCGGAATGATTTGACCATACATGTTCGACCCAGAGTCTGATCCCGAAACGCAGGACAATGAAACAACAATATCTCAAAAACAAAGGATACTTCAGCCTGTGACAGAGTGGTAAGTTATCGTTAATTGATAACTTCTAATGTATCTTAGAGGTTCTGTGGCTGATTAGACATGAACACATAATCAGTAGATATCAAACGATCTGTAACAATGGAACTCTATCAGATAAAAACATTAAAAACATTTTTACTCACATAAATGTTTTTGCACCATTCCTGTCGGATCCAATATAGAAGGCACAGCATCGTTTTTTTAATCTCACTCTGTCTGCAAATCCAATCTCGAACTGTGTCTTGTTTATAAAACAATCCGAAGTGAAATAAAGCGAACAAACGTGCAATATCTTGTCCATGTGAGCTGGAACTTCATTAAAAAATAAAGTTCAACCATGGATTCCTAATATTGGAATCCAAAGGAAGCTTTATGCCATGAATTTATAGCCTGGTAGCTCAATCCGATTCAGCACCACCATGTTATTTACCTATTACATGTCATGCACGAATCGGTGGGCAGGGCTAAACAGGCAGCGATGAAGTAGGTGTTGCTCTTCTGCGGAGGCAGTGCTTGCTACCCTTTGACGTCATAGATCCCCACTTTGAAAAACCGCCGTTCGCTGGACCTGGTGTCAATACAAGCTTTTATTGGACTGACAAGGAAGTTTTCAGTTCTGAAACTTACAGGATATTCTTATAGTATGATGACCTCTTATATGTCAAAAGAGATTTGTCAGTTCATCACCCCTTTAACGAATATGGTTAGCTACTGTGTCTAGTCATTGAGTTGTGTTAGCAGCGGTGTCTAGCTTTTGTGTGATTTTAACAGATACAGTTAGCTGTTGTGCTGTTAGAGGATATGGTTCATTGTCGTGTCTAGCAGTTTTGCTCTGTTAGCAGTTATATCTAGCTGTTGTGCTGTTTTTAGAAGATATGGTTAGCTGTTGTGATGGTTTAGTGGATATAGTTAACCATTGTGCTATTTTAGTGATTGTGTTGAACTTATGCGCTGTGTTAGTGTATATGGTCTGCTGTTGTTGTATGTTCATAGATGTGTTTGCGGATAAAGTCAGCTGTTGTCCCGTTTTAGTTTTAGATTAGTAGCTGTAGGTGTTATGGATGCATTACCTGACTGCCACTCCTCATTGAGCTGGCCTTCACTGCTGTTCTGCTCTTCATCTTCCTCAACCTCCATTCCATTAGTAACTGGCCCTCCTGGCTCTTCCTCACCATGGCTAACGTCATCCTCTTCCTCAGCCATTCTATTAAAACCCTCCTCCTCTGGACTGCATTTGTCATCACCAGCATTAGCCAGCCCATTAAGACCAGCTGCCTCTTCATCGGCCGGGCTGCCACTGGACCCACCACCATCGTCCTCCTCTTCATCATCATCACCATCATCATCATCTTCACTACGCTGCTCCTGGAGAAGCCTCTCCATAGATGCTCTGAGCTCCCTCAAATCTTCATCCTCATACACACTGAGATAGAGACAGTCATAAGTGAGGGTGTGTTTATGTGAGCAGGTACACATGCATTAAGTTTTGTGTGTGTCTCACTCCTCAGGCTCAGACTGCTCATCCGCTTTATCCTCCAGATCCTCAATCTCCAGGTTGTTGTTAGGAACGACGGCACCTTCAGTTTCTTCAGCAACACCGAACACTTTACCGAGGTCTGGTAATGAGCATGTCCTCAGCATCTGATACAAAACACAAGTGATTACAGACATTACACACCTGATACCCACACAAGAAATTGGAAACAGAAATATGTTCTTTTGAAGCAAAAAAAACTTTAATGTACTATGTACACACTTCAAAATGCAAAGCTCCCTCCCCAGTCCACTGTTTATTAAAAATAAGATGCAAAAATGGCTGTGTCATCATACCCATCAGCATGTAAAAATATGCACACATTCAAAATATTATTTTGTAACTAGGGAGGTGCAGGATGTTTATTCACGGTGTACTGTACTGTATTGTACTGCACCTGTGTCCCTGCATAGACAGAAGGATCCTAATGATAGAAACAAGCATTTGAAGTTTATTTTTAACAACATCCCTGATTGTTTCACTCTGACCTTCACAGTTTGTGCAGCACATTTCAGTGTGGAATGTTTTGTGAACCTGTCACAATGCAATGCAGACTTTGCAAAGAGGTTGTCATTGAAGGATGAGGCAGAGCCAACTTTATCGCACCCAAGAGCAAAACTTAAATAAGTATTGTTTTTCTTTTAATCTCTCATGAGAAGAAGTTATTTACATGGTAGTCTTAGAGGCACAGTGGCAAGAAGTGTCCCATTTAAAGCTAAACTGCAAAAAGAAACACTAAAGTGGATAATGTTTGTTTTAGAAAGGTTTTCGAAAAGAAAGACCCACCCAAAACTTGCAACATTGGTTTAACCAGTGGTGTTAAGGTGGTCACGATATTCAAACAAACAAACAAACAAACAAACAGAGCATTGTTTTTATAGCATCACATAGCCAGTGTTAACACTTATGTTATGATGTCAACACCCTAAAGAGTAATTGATGTACCGGAACTAGTAACAGAATTGTAACTTGCTTCAATTCATCAGTTGTTGATGTAGATGTGAATGCTTGCAGTAAGAATTGTAAGAAGGGTCTGGGTTAAGTAAAAAAAAAAAAATAACATATGCATGGATGAATTGGTCTCAATATGATCAACAACATTTAGAAAATAGATAGGATGAATTTCATTTTCATGTCGACTTAAATCAACTTACAAATGGCTTACTTGTTGACTTTTGCTAGGATAGGAGAAAATATTTAATCATAAAAATGGTAACACTAAAATAGGGTTTCATTTGCAAATATTAGTTAACTACATTAGTTAACAAGTAACAATGATTACTTCAACAGCATTTAATATTATTAGTTAATGATCATTTCCACATTTACCAACACATTCTTAAAACAAAGTTCTATCTGTTAATATTATTTAATGGACCTGAGATAACCTGAACTAATAATGAAGCTATATTTTTTATTAACTAGTGTTAACAGAGATTAATAAATGCTGTAACAAATTTGCTTAATGCTCATTATTAGTTAGACAATGGTAAAGACACACCAAAAAATGAACAATTTTAACATAGCTTTAGAGATGTACCAATTTATTGACCAATAATTGGTATCGGCTGATAAAAGAAATTATTTACAGTATGACCAGCGGCCAATTTTTTTTTAAAAAACAGCTGATGATCCTCCCAATAAAAAGGTGGTGGAAAAACATGTCAGATTGCAACTCATTTGTGTGTGAAGAAAATGTCTTGTGTTGAATTTAGAGCTGATGAAATTAACACGACAATAAAATACTAACAGTTAAAAAAATAACAACATCAAAGCAGGCTCTGATTGACCCTATGAATCACCCATAGTTCCCTACACCAAACATTATTTGTTGTGTGCCTCCCTTCCAATAAATCGCACAGAGCTTTGTTTTTTGTTACTTATGATGAGAAACAGTCTCAGCTCTCAAATTCTGTCCCGATTTTAAATCACGAAATTCAAACAATAAATGGCATTTTGACGCTCGTAAATGTGACGCATCAGATCGCTGTAGCGCTTCAGTTCAAGAGTCAGTGCAAAGCGCAAATCTTTTCTTCCACTTTAATACAAACCACAGCACAAAAAGTCATGCATGAACATCAAAAGGTATGTTGAAAGATACAACTTACCGAAATGTATCATGTCTCATGTAATTGCTTGTGAACAATGTCACTTAACATTGCATTTACCACAGGACAGTTTTCGGTTACACTTTATTTTAAGGTGTCAGTATTACAGTGTATTTATACATTTAAGTACCAAGTAATGACAATTAACTACATTTACTTACTGTAGGGTTAGGATGAGGGTTTGGTGTATGGTTAATTGCATGTAATTATGCATAATTACTAGTTATTACTATAGTAAATACATGTAACGTGTAACAATGACACTGTAAAATAAAGTATTACCAAGTTTTACAGTGTTCAAAGTTCATTAGTTAGCTATAAATATGCATGTATGTATGTATGTTTGAATAAATTTGTCATGTAGGCAGGTGTTTGTTCAACCGAGTTGTATACTAACATTTTTGTTTTTATTTAAGTTTAATTATTATATCTGAAAAATAGCTAAAAATAAATTGCAGTTAAATATTATAGTTTGGGCTTTGTGGTTCGTTTTAACATGGCGGAAGCTAGCTATTTTACTTTATAACGTGTTAATTATGAATTTTTCCTAACAAAAATGCATCGCTTGGTTTCAGAAGACCTTTATTAACTCCTAGAGCCATGTGGATTACGTTTATGATGGACTGAAGTACTTTTTTGAGCTTCAAACATGTGGTTTCTGTGCACTGCCATTATAAGGCTCGGGGTGATTCTTAATTTAACTCCAATTATATTCGTTTGAAAGAAGGAAATTATATACAACTAGGATGGCTTGAGGGTGAGTAAATCATGGGGTAATTTTCATTTTAAAGTGAACTAATCTTAAGAAAATCAAAACTATCCGTATCGGCAGTTTTTTTTTTTAACTGCTTTTGGTGCAAAAAAAACAACATTTTAGGTGGACTACAAATGTATAGAATATGGCTAATTAACTTGAATTGAAATAATAAAAAAAAAAGTCTCTAAGCTGCAGTTTGAAGTTGTTCAATCTAAATTGTGCACAGAACAACTTAGCTATTTAACACTCAGCAGGGACTTCAAATTGTCTCCACAGAGCAGAGGAGGGCTTTAATATGGGTGCAGTCATCCATCTCCACTTCAGTCGTCAGTACAGAAACGCACTGTGCTCCCGCACTTGCACAGTGGAGAGGAGTGCTAAACTACTGATTAAACAGACAGCCTGTACTGAGAAAGACAGCATTTAGTGTGTGTGTGTGTGTGTGTGATCTGCCTGTCCAGTTGTCCAGAGGGTTGGGTGCAAGCAGGCCAAAAGGCCAAATGTGCGTGCGTGTTTGTGAAAGTGTAGGCGTGGGTGTGAATGTTAATGTGCTTTTGTGAGGGCAAAGAAAAGCATTTGTGTATGTGCGCCTGTGGGGTGGGCGAAAAAAAAGTACACAGGCCAGCGCAAAGTCCTTTTGGTTTACTGGCACATCAAGGATGTGGAAGAATTGCATTAATAACGCTCCACTCAAGAGCTCAAACACACACACATTCAGCAGTCCTTCCAGCACAGATATGGCCTGAGGCACATCCACACTCATCCATATGCCTATCCCTGCATGCACACACTATTATGTGTACACAAACACAAATTTCAGTCTGTGGAAAACAAATCACTCCAAACAAAAACTCTATGAGATACAAATCTGAGCTCTTCTATCATTGTGTGCTAAGTGCTATGCATTATCAAAGACTACCATCTGTTTCTCCTGCAATAGTGCCATCTCTATCTTCCTCATACTCTTTCTCTAGCTATTTTCAGAGCTCTCTTCCTCTCTCGCCTTGTCTAGTGTTAGAGATTCTACTCTAATCAGTGTGATGAATGGCAGCAGTGGGGTCCTCCATTACCATGCTCTGTAATAGTCTCATATCTTTCAATTAAGACAAACACACACACACCTACATTTCTTCACAGTGCTTTGCAATGTTGTTATTGTAAACTGAAATTACTGAAATTTTTATTAAAATTTTGTCATTGTTAATAATAATACAACTGCTAATTGTTAGCTCAGTATAGCATGCATGTTCTGCTCTGTTAAGTCTCATTGTGTTATGGTTCTGTTTGCTCTGGCCATGTTAAGCCTGTCTGAGTTTGTAGTTTGTTTCCTTGGTAACTCATTAGTTAAATATTGTTCTGCTGTTCCTGTTTTGCTCCCTCATATAAGCCTCGTTCAGATTGTCAGTCCAAATCCGATTTTTGTGCATATCATATTTAACAAGTCTGAACAGCCAAAAAAAAAAAAAATCACAAGAAATCTGTTTTTTACAAATCCGCTTCGAACTACAAGCATATGTGGTTTGAAATCCTATTCAAATCGCAATTCTGTTGTTACACAAAAGGTTTACACAACGTAAAACGCAAATGTCAGATGTTGTTATAGGAAACATGCTGACAAGTCCCTGCAGAAACAAGGCTGTGTTGTTGCAAAGTTCCGGACAAGCAGAAATTAACAATATAATAGACGTGTTTTGAGACTGGCGAAGACGACAGCACGGAATGAAGCCGCTCATATCAGCCTCCATGTCAGCTAACTACCGGGGTACCTCAGGGTTCAGTGCTCAGCCCTCCTCCTCTTCTTGAAAAATCATCGTAATGAATCTCAGCCTGCCCTATAGAGCTCCGGAGGTTGACGTCACACAATCTAAACTCTGTCATTTTGGCAGGCCATCAGGAGAGCACTAGAGCCGCTATAGCATTGGTATAGATAGTGGTTGAACAATCATTTAAAACCAGACTGTTTAAACCTTACAAACCTTACTATTTCAACATGGTGGTCAGCTGTAGTGCTCCAGAATGCATGGATGAACAGGCAGAGGAAAGCAAAGGGGAAATCATTTTATCGTATTCCAAAGGATCCCGACTGACGACCGAAATGGTTCACTGCAATAAAACGTGCTAACCAACATAACAAAAAAACAGACGTTTGTATTTTTTTTGGGTATTTTATCTCAGTATTCCCATATGTGTTGTAGAAGGATTTTTATGTTTAATTGTAACCCTAAAATGACACGAAAGAGTTTTTAAAATGTATAAAATAACTGGGCTGATATAGGCTATATGAGAATTTTCAGAATACACATTATAAAACAATTATTCACACACTTTTCCATAATTTCCAAAATATTCTAAATATTGATTATTTCAAGGGGCTACTAATGACAGCTCATTTATATATTATTTTGGGAAAAATTTGGGAATAAACGGGTTAAGAATGGATTGAAGAACTCAACTTCTAATTCAACTTATGATCCTTGCCTACCTATCCAGGACCCTGGGAATACCATTCGCAATACTGTCCATGAAGTTCATTTGGTCGTCAATGCCCACTTCTTGCAGATTTGCAAGATCAGGAAAATTAGACCCTTAATATCAGAGTATGCTACACAACTCCTCGTCAAGGCACATCATTTCTAGACTGTACTGTAATGCTTTTAGCTGACCGTCATGCATGTCCATTCAAACCTCTCCAAATGATCCAGCATGCAGTGGTACATTTGGTCTTCAGTGAACCCAAGAGACTGGACATTATGCCTCTCTTTGTCTCACTCCACTGGCAGCCAGTTGCTGCCCTCATCAAGTTCAAGGCACTGAGACTTGCCCACAGAAAAGTCACTGCATCTGCACCCTTCTAACTATGCTCACTTGTGAAAATGTACATTACCTCCAGAAATCTGCGGTTAGTACATCTGTTACTCACAGAGTCTCATCATTATATCTGTACACTACACAAATTTTGCCCGCATTTTTGCCACAGTTCGAAGTCTGGACATTCTGTCTGCAGATTTTGGGCAGTCATAGTTCAATAATCAAATAGTGCATGATAGGATTCAGATTTTAAAAGTTGTGTAGCACTTTCCAGCCTCCAGTACTTGAAGATTTGGCCAGAGTTTAGCTTTACTTTTTGCAGTCTGAACTAACATGTAAGAGAAAGAAAATAGATAGGATTGTACAATAAATGCAACACACAGAGACCCATAACAACTACAGCAGGGTTCCAATTGCCTTACTCACCTTTGGGTTGTTTGCATCAAAGAGGCCAGTGGAGAGGCCGATGAGGAGTGCGTCACCATGGCGGTGGGAACGAAGCGGAGAGACAGAGCGGGAGCGTGAGGTGACAGAGGAAGAGTCCTCCAATGAGGATTGGGCAGACAGGATGGCCAATGCAACTGTACGTCTGTGAGCTGGACTACTACTTAGCTTCACAAACAGAGACTCATCTATTGGAAAAAGAAAGAGGTCAACACAAAAACTTTATTTGGTTTTTGTTTTTGACCGTGGAGCTACATTTAAACTGCTCTTCTTAAAGCTTCTGAGGATTAACATTGTTAAAAGGCAAATGAAGTGTAAAGTGGAAGCCTGGAGCTCTTTGATATGGTTCATAATGAGACATGCTTCTGTGAGAGGGAGATAAGGTGTCTTAGCATTACACTTGAGACTACCTGCAGGTTCAGGATTTTTCTCCTCTCTTTGCGGTCTCTCTGTGCATTCTGCTTGTATTACTCTGCCCTCTGCTGGCCTAACATAAAAATTGAGAAAAAAAATATCAGTGATTAAATGGATAGTTTATCCAAATTATACAAGTTCTGTTATTATGTTCACTACCATTCAAAAGTTAAGAGTCTGCAAGATTAAATTGTTTGAAAGAAATGCATTAAATTGATCAAAAGTAATGTTATAAAAGATTTCGATTTCAAATTAATGTTTTCGTTTTTTTTAAAGAATCCAGACAAAAAATTGTATCGCAAATACCACCAAATGTATTAAACAGCATTTTAACACTGTTTGAAATGTTTCTTGAACACCAAATCATGGGACACTGAAGACTGGAGTTATGGCTACAAAAAAAAAAAAAAATCAGTTTTATCACCATAGCAATAAAGCATTTCTAGGGGATAGTGTGATCGGCAAAGGACCTTGAGCCAGGAATCATGCTCGGGCATAGTTGCGCTATATGTCGCCATATATACATATATGTGCCATAAGGCTATCAACTCTGACACAATATTATTATTTTTATTCTATTTTTGATCAAATGAGCAAAAGAAACTTCTTTAAAAAACAGTTTAAAAAAATCTTACCAACCCCAAACTTTTGAATGGCAGTGTATGTTCCAAACCTGTATGCTGTTACTATAAGATTTCATATCAGAAAAAAAAGTGCTTACAGAGAAATTGGAGTGTCATTTGTCCATGCCTGTATTACTTCTGTTGGGGGCTGTTGAGAAGTTTTCTGTGTGGCTTCATCCAGAACTACTGACTCCATATCATCCACCACTGGAAGGACAGAGAAAAGTGATTTTGTTAAAAAACATTATATGCAAAATACATATTTAAATCCCAGAAAATGGGCTATGAAGCCAAGTCTAATGCAGTCATATTCAGTGTAGTGTTCTCACCCTCTGCCTCACTTTCTCCAGATTGAGTCTTTTGTATCTCCTCTGTTGTTGGGGGGATTAGTTCCTGACTTTTAACCTCTGCTATGATTGGCACTGTCTCCTGACATGTCACTTCTTGTTTGGTATGACCACTGGCAGGCTGGCATTGTTGAGGGAGAGGCACTTGTATAGCTTCATTAGTGGCATCTGACGACTCTTCAATGGGATTAAAAAAAAAGCAGAGGATTTTACAGGATTAACTGGAAGCTATTGTCAGTAAAACTGAACACATCACACAGGCAATAAAAGTCTGATCAAAGACTCACCAGTCAGAGTGTAGTCACAGGTGCTGGCAGGATCTAGGTTCTGAGAAAAGGTCTGGAGCTCTGCCTCTTCCAACACCTTCAGAACCTCTGAGTCTGGACTCTGCGCCCAAGCTTTCCTTAGCCCCTCCCCCTGCCAAGCATCCATGCAAATGACTTCACCAGCTGTTTTCTCTGAATCAAGTAAACAAAATAGATTTTACTGCATAAAATAAGACACCTATTTTACAATATAAAACAACAAAACACATGATTTTTGGCTTTCCAAAGAAAGAAGGCTAAAGATCTAGAAAATAACCAGAAGCTCTGTTTGTTATTGCCGGTTGCTATTGAGTAGCTGGAGTCCCAGTGCATGTACTGTATAGCAACGCACCATCCATGGTTACAAAACAAAACACACTCCAGTACATGATCTATTCACTCTGGAAATACTAGGGGTGTGTATGACTGACTAGTCTTATTCTGCATTTAGTCGACTAGCAAAAACACAAATTATTCAAATTTGCACTATTTCCTGCTGTAGCTACCAATTTCCCATTGAAGCTCATCTAAATGTTGTCTTCATAACTGAATACATTGGATACGTGATGCTAATGTAATGAGAGCTGATGGCGTGTGCTTTCAGATGCATCCAAGTGCTGCAGAATTTTGATTCTTGTTGGTACATTTGCTTCTCAGAGTCATACAAATGCAAAGTGCTACAATAAACTCAGAGCACATTTTCTAAGTAGGCTAAGAAGTTGACTTTCACCATTTGTTTTTCACCAATGTTCTGTTTCAGCAAATACTAAATGACGATTTGATAATTATTCGTCAAATAGTTCAGCTGTAAAAACTACAGAATCTCAGGATGAAGAAATTTACCTTCTAGTTTATCTGGTGTAGTAAGGCTAGTTTCTTCCAGTGTCTGCTGAGCCACAGACAGAAGAGGTGCGCCATCAGTCTGCCATTTCTTCCTGTCTCCACTGGAGGGAGCATTTGTCTCTGGAGATGTAACCTGAGAAACTGAGATAGGACAACAAAGAGGAAAAATGTAAGAGCATGTTTGTGGTGCTCATATAAAATGAATCTCTAAAGTAGAGGTCAACATTGGCTCACAGAGGGGTATAATCACTGGCATGTGACTTTTCAATGTGCATATGGACGTACAATTTGAGGTAATCATTCCTCAGTCACACAGCCTGTTTTATCAAGTTAGGAGCTATAAATACTATAAAACATTAGGCCACGACTGCCCCCTTCAGTGATTATGAATTTATCTCCTATTACAATTAGAAAAATCAATTAAAACTATGCCTTTTCTGACTGGGCTTTATTAATCGTACAAAAATGAATGAATAAAAAGATGGTGGTGTTGAACCAGGGTCCCTGGGTGCAAATTAAATTAAATTTGAAAAAATTTAAGCTTATAAAATGTCTAAAATATCTTAAAAGGTCAAAAGTGTTATCATTATAAAATTATCATTGTAAGAAGCCTTAAATTTGGCAATGGAAAAACAAAAATTGCAAAATTACCTAATGTGTTTATTAAACATCAAAAAGCTATGGTTTAGCTAAATAAATGTACTGCACATTTCAAAGTATAATTCCAATATTGTTCAATCTGTAATTCATATGTTGTGATATATTGGTACATAAACCAATGTCAATCATTTCAAACTTTAAATGAGCATTTTAAACAGTTATCGCATTTTAAGTAAAATGTAAATGTGTGCCTCAGCCTGTTTAATTAGGTAAAAGACTCAGATACATTAATTATTTTGAGATTGTATGGGATTGTTCTGTATGGACATATAGTATTAATTTCATTTGTGCAGAAGTCTTTAAAAGTCTTTCTAAAAACATGTACACTAGAATACACTAGAAACAAGTATAATTATACATGTGTTTTACAGCCATGATAATAAAAACATATTGATGATTGTTGTGTTCATAGATTATTCACATAGATTGTTGTGTTCATACCTGCCAGAGTTGCACAGGTCTCCTCCAGAGTTTGTTCAGCTACAGACAGTAAAGGTGGCACTACAGCTTCCCATTTTTTCCTATCACCAGCAGTGGATGGCCTTTCCTCTGTGACTGAAGGCTGGATTGGTTGAGGAGTGGGGCATGGTGCATTGAGTGTGGGATCTTTCTCAGCATCATCCTCAGTGGTCTGGACCTTCTGATTGAGTCTGCGTAGAATCTCCTTCTTGTCACTCTAAAAAAATGAATAAATAGTAAAAATAATCTACATATAAAAATCAACGTGCAAGTCATATTGTTCTTTGACAATTATTCAATAAATTGCTCTCTCATATTAATAATATTTCTCACATCCAATTATGCATTTCCCACCTGTACACTTGATGTTTCTGCTTTAAGGGAGTCCTCTTTCATAGGAGAACTCTGCCCTGATGAAATCTACAAAAAAAAAAAGACAGATGAGACAGATTTCTCTGCCTTACCTTCATATAAAAGGTATTGGAGTAAATTGTGCTGGATGAACTCCAACATTTCCTGACAAGTAATTGTATCTATTTTCAATCTGGATTCAAGAGTCCACCCTCTTGAGGGTTTTAAACTATATTTATCTCTCTATTGATTCCGGAGATTCTGTGGTTCTGATTCTTTTAGATTTATTGGCTGCATTTGATACTATCGACCACCCTACTCTATTATCTAGACAAGAGTCTTGGGAGTGTCTAAAAGCAACCATTCTGAAATAGTTTCAGTCATACCTGTCTTACAGAAAACTTTTAATGAAGATGGGTAATTTCACCTCCTCCGTGGCACCTCTGACCTGCAGCCTTCCACAGGGATGTATTTTGGCTCCCTCTCTATTTTCTCTCTACATGCTACCTCTGGGTTCTATTCTAAGGAAACATGGTGTGTCTTTTCATTTCTATGCAGACAACACTTGAATTTATCTACCAATCAAAAGAAATAATCCTGCAGTGATTACATCTCTTCTGCTATGCTTAGAGGAGGCTTAAATCATGCTATGCTTAAATCATGGCTATCCCAAAATTTTCTCTTTCTAAACGAAGATAAGCCTGAGATTATTGTTTTTGGCCCAAATGAGAATTCTTAAAGTGTATATCCCCTGATTTGGAGAGTTTGCCCGTCTTTAGATTCTCACGGGTGTGAAGCTTGGGTGTTCTTGTAGACTTGTCTTTAAAATTTGACAAACATATCTTCTCCGTAATCAGATCCAGCTTTTATCAGCTTCGTCTGCTGTCTAAAATCAAAGATTTTCTCACTCCAAACAACTCTAGAAATGGGTGTTCCTGTGTTTATTATGTCTTGGCTAGATTACTACAAGTCTTTATATTGTGGTATATCTAAGTTTCAAATTGCACTCTTCAGCTAGTCCAAAATGCTGCAGCCAGACTTCTTCACAAGTGTTGTAAACATGAACTTCTCACTCCTATTCTCAGATCTCTACCAGCCTCTGCTGGTAGTCCCTCACTTTAGACTCAAGCGTAGAGGGGAGCGTGCATTTGCGGTGGCAGGGCCACGACGCAGGAAAACCCTGTCTTTAGAAATTAGAACGGCCCCTTCGCTGTCTGTTTTTGAGTCTCTTTTAAAAACCTGCCCTTTTGGTTTATTAATTCATATCTGACTGCTTTTTATTCTCTTGCTTTATGGTAACTCTTAACTATGTTGCTCTTATTTTTGGTTTGATTTGTTTTCTATGCATGTCATATTCTTATTTTAATCTCGTTCTTCTGTAAAGCACTTTGGTCAGCCTAGTGGCCGTTGTAAATGTGTTATATAAATAAAACTTGAACTTGATAACCATGAAATGGATCATCAAATAAAAGGAGAAAAAGTGTGACAGATGACTAACCGCGCCCACATCCTTCAGCGCAGCAGTCATGGAGATGGCTGGAGTGGTGGGTCTAGAGGAGGGAGTGGCTTTGGAAGCAGCTTCCTGAGGGGTGGAGTCAGGCAGCTGAGTGGGAGGTGCTGCAGAAGGTAGAGCTCCACCTACGGCTCCAACAGCAACCTTCACTCCCCGTGCAACAAGCTGCTTTATCACAAAAAAATACGACAAAACACAAGGTAGAATGCAAAACATAAGAGATGGATGAGTAGACACCAGAAAGAAAAAGACTGGAAAAGAAAATGACATACATGATCCTCCCAAGCTTTCTTCTCTCTCTCATATGCTTCTCTTCTCTTCTTCTCCAGTTGTTCTTTGAGTATAGCAGCACGAGCCTTCGACTGGGCCTTAGACAAAATGTGTTATTTTGAATTGTAATAATATTTCACAACAACGGTTTTACTGTATTTTTGATCAAATAAATTCAGCCAATCCTACTGACCCCAATCTAAAAAATATATTACATTAAAATGTGTAACCTTTAAAGCCTCAATCTTCTTCCTCCTGAGCACTGCCTCTTCACATGATTCCAGACTGTCTGAATCACTGTCACACTGAGAGAGATGGTCCAAAAATGACAAAAATGCTGAATAAAAAAAATCTAAAAATATTTAATAATAAATCAAAATACTGAAACTTATGGGAATATATAATATTAAACATTAATACAGGTATCAGAACCATATAAAGACAATATATCTACAGTTGAAAAAGAATTGTCAAACAGGGTGTATGTGTATATGTGGGTGTGTGTACCTTTTCTCCTCTGAGGCGAGCTTTGATCTGCTGACGTTCATTAAAGTTCTGTAGTCTAATCTGTCGTAATCTTGTCAAGTACTCCTGAGAAACACACAGATTGCACATCATCTATCTCTTTGTTCTACTTCCAAAAAATATGTACACACAAGAATACAGACAAGTCACATACTGTCCATGAATTGGTGAAATATACAGGAAAAGAAAAACAACATTAAACATCCAAGCTGTAATGTGGGAACAGCAAACTCAAGAAATACAAGAGGTGAGCAGTTACAGTAGAAATCAAATTCATTGAATCCATTGATGAGGACCATAAAAAGCAGCGGTTAAAAGGTCTTCAGCTGGAATCCTGAAGTTACACTCAAACCTCTTCAAAAGTGGTAAAATAATGAAGGGGTGCTGAAGCTGAATAATGTCCACAAATGAAAATATAAAACGGGTAATTCTGAAGGAATGTGGACAAAATTAAATGATGACCTGGAGGATTTTCAGTCACGCTCACATACACAAACACACTGTGCGGGGACTGGACAACAGATGCTGGTGAGCAGCTGCAGCAACTTCAGGTGGACACATACAACTTAAAAAAGGAACCAAGCAATGGGGGGTTCAAGTGAAGTGATGAGTGAGGAGCATTGTTTGTCCCAGACAGGGATCCTACCTCCTCCTCTTTGTTCACTTGTGGTCTCCTGCATCGGGAGGAGTTTGTCCAGCTTGCAAAGATGGCAGCCAGGTTTTGTCGAGCCCCCTATTCACCCATTGGTTAAACCGATATTACAAAAGCCACATAATTTAATGTAATATCAATACCATAACTAACTTCAGTACCCAAACACTCTGAAGTAATCAAGATCGTCAACATTTCATTTCCCCACACTAAAAAATATTTCAGGTTCATTGTATCAACAAAAAAAAACAATTCTGGTATTTAAAAAAAAAAGGCAATTTTTTTTTTTTTACAAAGCAACAATTGAAAAGCAAAAACAAAACATCTGGTTATCTGTAAGCAATGTAATACCTGTGCCCCTTTCTAGTCTCTGTGCATGTATAATGCAAAAGTCACTGGGTTTACCAGCATTACCTGGTTAAATATAACTTTACACAGAGCTGGTAAACAATTTCAACACACTCTTCATTTTTAACATGTACAAAAACTTCAGTCTCATTGCTATACTTTTGGAACCGTGCATTTCAATATTTAAAGGATAGCATTATGTGTTTATATGCAGTTACAAGCCATTTAATATTTTTGCGATCTAACAGTAGTAGTGAGAGACAATTTTTTTCAAATTGTGAGGCACATCAAAGTGAAATGGATTATCGAAAGGAGTAGGGTGGGGACTTGGTTCTATCAATCATTTGTTGATTGGATGGAGGCAGATCTGAATGCTAACTTGCCATCGATTTAAAAAAAAAACAGGGCAGGTTTAAGCAGACTAAATGACTGGACAAGTGTCATGTAATTAGAGAGAAGTCTTTTGTTTTACTGGAATATCAAGTAGGGGGGTGTAATGATATTCTCATGTCACAATTTGATACATATCACAATACTGACCTCACGATACAATATTCTCACGATACAATATTATTGCGATATTCCAAGACATATGGTAAAATGAAAACAAAAAAAAAATGTTCTGTTGATTTAAATGCTAAATTTGGTATTACATTGGGGGTGGAAATGAATAGGCTTGGACTTGTAGCTGGTAACCTAATGTACAGGACAATGGTGACACTAGAATAAAAATATTCATGATTCTCTATAAATAAACAGTGTTTATTTTAGATGAATATGTTTGAACTCTGTCACTGACTAGATATAATAAATTTATAATAAATTAATATTTTAAAAAATGTAGGCCATTTTCTTCCTGGTAATATAAGACATTTGGCATTATCAGGATATATTATATATATATATATTATATATATATATATATATATATATATATATATATATATATATATATAAAGTTTAATTTTGTAATTTTGTACTGACACTAAAACTTTGAAAACTTTAATATTTTAATCACACAGTAATTTTCATTTTGGGTGAACTATGCACAACAAGTCAAAATTATTTCAGTGGAAATTGACATTCTGGCACAGACAGTGTGGACAAAATACTGAACCCAGATCATTCCTTTAACCAGAAGAGGCTGAGGTAAAAGATTCGTACCAGCTGTCCTTCTGCACGGACTTTATTCAGCATGGCTTCTCTTTTCCGCTGTAGAAACTCTTCCACCTGCTTATGCCTCTCTGCCGCCAGCTGACCTCGAAACCTAGAGATAACACGATAAAACAACATTAACTGTATTTGACCGTCACGAAGGTAGGCTGAATATCTGACAGACATCACTGATGAGAAACAACTGACCTATTGGCATAGTCGTTCTTTGAAATCTGCTCGTTATGAAAACTTGTTTTACGAGGTTCTTTCCTGACAACATCCTTAACAGGGATGCCAGCATGGCCATTCAGTGTCCCTGAGTCTGTAGCAGTCCTTCAATTACATAATGAATATTGTTGCATGTTAAATTAATAATTCTTCAAAGAGAGAAAAAAAAATACAAAAACGGTGTCATTTATCTCATTCACCGGCCATTATCTCCTGAAGACTTGGCTCCTTCTCCAGCACCATCTTTAGGTGTAGGTTTGGATGCTTTTTCAGCTGCTGGGTGGATGTGGTCATATGGTGCTCTGCTTGGAGCTAAAGAAGGAGCAGGAATAGGGGTTGGGCCAAAGTGATGAGGTGTGACATGGGAGGGACCAGGTACAGGGGAGGGGCCTATTCCAGGGGAATGTGGAGCTCCAATGCCACCACCTCCAAAAAACTGAAAAAAGCATAGAAAGAGAAACAGCAAAAGTGACAACTATAACAGCTTCTATTGACTGTTCCATAGCAGACAAGGAAGACCACTGTACCTTGCGCTCAGGACTGCTGCCACCACTAGAACTGAGCACATGTCTCCAGCCCTGCTCCCGAGCCCGGTTGATTCGGTTCAGCTGAGATGAAAAAGATCAAAGTTTTAATGCAAACAAATCAAACCAACATCAATTTATCATAACCATTTGGGCAGTGATCAGTTCACCTTTTCCCTCTCAAATCTCTTCATCTGAGCAGCCTTCAGTAACAACATCTACAGAGAGAAACACAATTACTGAGGGTCACTAACTCAATCAAAAGGCTTTTAAATGTCTTTCTGCCCAAGAGACATATTACAAATAGCATCCATCAATCTAACAAAACCAGAGCAGCCATATGCTGAACTTGATGTGAACTCATTCAGTCAGAAATGCAACAGTTCCAAAACTTAGAATTTTTAAAAAAATCAAAATAGTATTTAGAGTTTATAAAACATGATATGAGAATGAGTTTTAAATCAATTTTATAATATATATATATACTATCTTTCAACTATCTATATTTGGGTTTGACAAAATGTTTTGTTTTTGAAATAGGTCTCATTTATTTAATCAAAAATTAATAACAGTAATAAAAGTAATATTGTAAAAAAAAAAACACATTATTTAAAATAATGGCTTTCAATTTTGATATATTTTGAAATATAATTTATTTGTGTGATGGCAAAGCTGAATTTTCAGCAGCCAGAATTTTTCTCCAGTCTTCAGTGTCACATGATGTTTCAGAAATCTTTCTAATTATGATTTGGGACTCAAACACATTTCTTCTTATTATCAAAGCTGAAAAACAACTGTGCTGCTTAATATTTTTCTGGAAAACATGATACTTTTACATTTCAATTTTCAAAAAATCCTTTGTAATAATGTAAAAGACATCCCTTTTACATACAGTAGTAAAAAACATGTGGCATGACGTCATGCCCTGATGAATGACATCAAGGCTCACCTGTTCTCTTTGTTTCCTTTCCCTCTCCATCATCTCCATTCGTTTCTTCCTCACTCCTTCCTGAAACAGAACATGATCAAGACGCTGTTAGACATGAGTCAATACAACCGTATGAAATATTTATTTCCCGCTATTATATTCAATAGTGATGACATAACTGTTGTAAATATTTGTTTGTAAAACTCCATCCAATGCGATAGAAGAGAGGCAAGAACAATCAAATGATTATATATGTAAAAGACACTATACCTTTACATAGTCAAAAGAATATTGAAAGGGTTAGTTCACCCAAAAATGAAATTTCTGTCATTAATTACTCACTCTCATGTCATTCCACACCCATAAGGACTCTGTTCATCTTCGGAACACAAATTAAGATATTTTTGAAGAAAACCGAGAGGTTTATGACTCGTCCATAGACAGAAATATAATCAATAGTTTCAAGGTCAAGAAAGGTACTAAAACCATCGACATGACTGCAGTGGTTCAACCTTAATTTTATGAAGCAACGACAATACTTTTTGTGCCCAAAAACAAAACAAGAAAAAAATGATTTTATTCAACAATATCTTCTTCAGTATTCTCGTTGCTTCATAAAGTTAAACTTTTAACTCTTAAAGTTAACAATGTCTTTAATACATTTCTGGACCTTGATAGTGTAGATTATATTGCTGTCTATGGACGAGTCATACACCTCTCGGATTTCATCAAAAATATCTTAATTTGTGTTCCGAAGATGAACGAAAGTCTTATGGGTGTGGAACGACATGAGGGTGAGTAATTAATGACAGAATTTTTTTTTTTTGTGCGAACTAACCGTTTAAAGAACATTTGTTCAAATAATGGTTCAGTTGTTGAACATTTATTAACTGTTTAGCACACCTTAGGGCTCAGAAGGCACAGTAGGTCTAAACACGTTTACAGTACGAAAACTGTATTGGTGAAGGGGTTAATAAAGTAAGGGATGGAAAGGAAACAGAAATGAAGATGCCCACCATATGGATGACGGCACTTGGAGAGAAGCAGGAGGACACCAACAAAAAGGGGAAAGAGGGGAAAAGATAAAAAAAAAAGTTTCAAATAAGATAAAACTTTTTTTTTTTTTTTTTAACATCAGAATGCGATTGTTTAGAATATTAGATTGTAACACAGCAGTAGGTGATAACTAAACCTAAATCAAATCTTTCTTTTTTATTTAATAATTAGAAATATTCATTTAGCTAACAATTTTATCCACAGCAACTATAAGCACACAGAAAAAGGAACTGGGGGAGCTGAGGGTGCTGCAGCACGTCCTGCTGACAGCTGTTTAAATGCATTGGAATTTAAGATGACAAGACTTGAAATAAAGTTTATTTTTCAACATGTATTTAATGTTCCACATTCAGTGATAAAATTACTCTAAAGATTATTTCGTTTTTATATTTTGTCAAATGTGGTTTGTGATTTTGAGAAATTAATAGATTTCAAAAGCCAATCTTGCAAGGCATGACTACTCTGGTTAAGGAGCAACATGTCTCAAAACTCATCTCACGCTTGCATGCATGTTCACCCAGACATCATTGAAAAACTAAATATGGAGGTCTTGATTAAGCCAAGCATTCATCTGCATTACTCCTGAGCGTCAAACTACATTTGAGTATCAAGGTGAGATGATACTTTTTGACACTTTTAATCTTGAGTTCTGAGCGTTCTCATATTACTATAATAGAAGTGTCCTTAATCATTTTGTATGTTTATCTGTAAGTGATCTTTGGGCTGTGTAATATTAGGATTTTGTTTAAAATCCCTCATTGCGGTACTGCCCCGCAACATCAGGTCCCACCCTCTGCACCCCCCTGATATTTTCCCGTGGCTAAGGACCAAACAGTGGATATTGTGCTCAAAGGCACAATACTGATAACTGATGTATCGTCCCTTGCAGGATTTGAACTTACAACCTTTGAGAGTAACACTTTACAGTAAGGTTGATTAGTTAATGTATTAACTAACATGAACTAACCACGAGCAACACATTTATTATTGTATTTGTTTGTTCATGTTAGTTAACAGTGCATTAACTAACGTTAACAATATTTTAAAAATGTATTAGTAAATGTTGAAATTAACATTAACAAAGACTAATAAATGCTGTAGAAGTGCAGGTCATAATGTTAACTAATGAACCTCATTGTAAAGTGTTACCCCTTTGACTCAGTAACTCAGATCTTTATCCAGTAGAGTAGACTAATAAATAGGACTTATTAGTGATATAAAGGGTGAAACTAATGAAAAGGATATTTTACTAAAGGACTAGAGAGTGTATTTGTACAAGGCTAGGTGGGTTAATAAGGAGGAGTAGGGCTGGGTGTTAGTACAAGGGCCTGCAGATAAGGGGGCGCTCTCTGATGTACCTCATGCTTCCTCCTCTCCTCCTCCACTCGACTCACTCTTCTCTGAGCTGCTGCAGGAGGGGGAGCCTGGACAACACATGACACCGGGGGCGAGGATCAATAGGTCTCTCGCTCTCATATATAGCACACAACGGGACAACATCAACAAATGTCTGAATGATACACAATGATCCTAAATGCCCCTCCTAAAATTCAGACATACTGGGTGGTAATGCATGAGCAAAACATGGGAGTGGATTAGCCAATGAAATATTCCCCATGGTTCTTACCTGCTTGAGTTTGACTGGTTTCATTGCTGAATCTGGGACCTTCCTGACAGCTTCAGATGGTCTCCGGACTGTTAAAGGCACTCCATATTTTGCTGCTGGCTTGGTAATTTTCTGAGCTGGGGAAATGGGGATGGGGCCAGGGGCAGGGCGTTTAGCTGGGGAGTGAAGAGGAAGAAAACGTTGGTATTTGGTTTTTGGAGATCAAGAGAATGATTTAACAACATACACATCTCAATAAGTTTTTACTGCTCATCGATTAATCATTAAAAGTGCAGTGAGTAATTTCTGAGAATCATTGAACACTGTTGATTTTTTAAATCAATCCAAACAAACACACCCCTCCCTTCATTTCTCTACCCCCAAAACGCAAGAGTGGTTGTCTCTTTATCATAGCACAAGGGAAACAAAATAAAGCAAAGATGACGAATGACTGACAAGGAAGAACAAAAAAAATGAACATACAGTATACGAGTATATACTAGGAAGTTTGTTGTTAGTCGCCAGCACCACACACTCGAAACCAATGTTACTCACGTATGGGGAGAAGAAACATTGCAGCATCTGCGTTAGTTTTCAGGCCTTCCTGCTTAGAACTCTTCAGAAATGGAAATCTTTTCTAACGCTAAAGCTCTTGCCTGATCATAACCCTTCTTTTTCCAGTGATATTCCTCGTGCTATTTTTTTTTTTTTGTAATGTCTTTCAGCCATCACTCTTTCTACAGTCTTTCTTCAAATCTCCCTCTTGCTCTTCTCCCATCACGACTGTACATTCCCCCTAGTGCTGACTGGCTATAAGCTTGTTGTGGTGCTCAGTCCAATCCCCTTTCTACAGTATTTTTCAGAAATCCTTTTAAACCTGTCTGTGAAAATCATAACTCATAAATAAATGTATTTTTTTTTCTTTTTCAAAATTTAAGATAATATTTAGAACCAACTCAAACCCACATACAAAAGATAATAATATTTAATATTCTGATATGATCAACATATTTTTCTGAAGGCTCATGTGACACTACAGACTGGAGTAACGCCTGCTAAAAATTCAGCTTTGCCATCACAGGAATAAATCTTAAAATATTATTACTATTATATATTATAATTCATGTAAATAAATACAAAACATGTGAAGAGTTTTATAATAATATGTAGATATGTATGAATAATATGTATGACGATAATAATGTTTTATGGTCCTACACCTTCCACAGATTATATATTTATAAAAAATACATTTTGACCGTTTAACATCGTGATTGCTATCAGGGTATGAGGAGATTTTCAACCAGTATAACTAAAAATGTTTCTGTAGAGAATCACCTATTGCACCTTTAACATGTGTGCATATGCAACCTGAATCTGGTGGAAATTTTGAGTGACAATCTTTTCTGCACAAAATGATTAGTTATTAATGAATTTGTTACCTGGTGCTCCCTGGACCGCACTCATTTTAGGCTGATTAAGGTGAAGTGAGTGGCTGAATTCCTGAGCAATAAGCTGCAACATACAAAGGGACATAATAAACAAACTGATTCTGCAATACATGTTGAAGTGGGTCTGGAATTAGACTCGAGTGTTATATAACATCCGAGTTATATCTGGTATATCTGTCACAGCGCACAGACTGACTTATATGATTCACCACACTGATAATCAAGTCTGTTTGTGAGCATGTGTCACCTGAGGGCTGAGAAACTTGTGAATCCGGCGAGCAAGAAAAGGCTTGCCCAAAATGGCCGAGACGGAGGGTCTCTCCCGAGGGTTGCGCTTGAACAGCTGAGCCAGGAGAGCGCGTAAATCTTGGGAGTAATGCACGGAAACAGGCGGGTATGAACCACGGATGATTTTCAGCACCAGGTTCTTCATGTTTCCAGCCTCAAACTGAGTGAAAGACATTACATGATTGGCCCTACTATCAAAATAAAAACGATAATACTATATTCATTCAAGTCATGGAAACCTACAATTAAATCAAAGAATACAGGAAAAACAGTGAACTGTCTGCAACAGCTTTAAAACTGAGATGTTTCGCTGTGATGAGTGAATCATCTTGCTTTTAAAGCGGTTGCAGTTCACTTCTCTCTCCACTGTAAAATATTAGTCTCCTCAGAATATTCATGGTATAAATAATGAAAGAAGATAAGTGAGAAAGGAAGAGGGAGAGAAAGATGAGACCTACATTCTGAGACAGATTATACAGATATGAAAAGAATGGTTGTTTTATCATTCGCATCAAAAAATAAGCACAAAATCTCTCTCAAACACAGAAGCTACTATTGAGAACATAAGGTACTTACTGCATGCTTAAGCGTGCACATTTCATACAGGACACATCCCAGGGCCCAGATATCACTAGGGTAGGACCCGACAGAATAACAGAGAAAAAAAAAGAGAGAAGACAAAAAAGAAAGCAGACAGATAGGGAAAAAGGGGGACAAATGGGTAAATTTTGGGGTAGCACATGTGGATTATCCTCACATGCAAACGTATACAATATACACAAACAGCATATAAAATCCCCTAAAGCGATCTTCAATATCAAACAATATGACTTTTTTTTTGCAAAGAACCACATAAAATCTGATGATTACAATCCACATCCATTTGAAATTCAATTAATGCATCTCAGTCTGAAAGATCATAATATATTGCATCAATCAGAATGTTTGACCCACAATTTTATGCATGTGGGTCAGTTTGTATCACCAATCTGATATTGGCCACATTTAAAAAAAAATTATGAACAGTTTAAAAAAATGTAAAAAATAAAAATAAATAAAAAAAATCAGAAATGAGCATTGTAGGATTGCAGAATGAATGTAGCCTAACACAGCTGGTGTTCATCAATAGTGGCTAAGAATATTCAGACTGATCACATTACAAACAGTCCAGGAACAAATGACTTGGGATCAATATGTAGCTGCTGGGATCAGACAAACTGCTATAAACTGACTTTACCTCTCTAATGACTCAGCAAACTATAAAATAGTCACTGGGTGCTCTGTAGCTACTGTACTGCCCATATTTACCCCACTGGCTCATAACAGGAAGTAGTTTACCTCTTGTTGTTATATGGCTTATTTTCACATATCTCTGGTGACAGGTAGTAAGGTGTGCCGATACATGTCCTCGCCAACTCCACGGTGCTGTACACACAACCACAATATATATATGAAGGTCATTCTCATCACATTCCTTGTGGCGTTTTGAACTCAAAAATATCTTGCCTGTTCAAAACTCTCGCGATTCCAAAGTCACCCAGCTGTACGGTACCATCTTTGGTCAGAAAAATATTCTTGATAAAAAACAAAAGCAGAAATCAAGTATTAGGCATTTATGTAAACAAAGTATAAGGATATTGTACATTATGATGTACTTCCATTGAAATGTTGGTACAAACGTGTGTGTGGGTATTACACTGGTATTACGACGTAAACATGAAATATGAGGACATTTCATGATTCATAGTTCAAATAATGGTAAAAACATACTAAAATGTTTTATTAAAAATTTTAAAATGTAGAATGTTTTTTGTGAAGGGTAGGTTTATGAGTAGGGGTAGTGTAGGGGATAAAATGTAGTTTGTACAGTATAAAAACCATTACGCCTATGATATGTTCTCATTTTGATAGCAAAACAAATCTGTGAGTGTGTGTGTGTGTGTGTGTGCATGAGAGAGAGAGAGAAACAAGTGAACCTGTGATTTGATGTCCCTGTGTAGGATTTTGCGGTCATGTACATGTTTCAGAGCCAGGCAGATCTGCACAAACCAGTCAAGAATCTTGCAGAAAACAACAGACAGGAATCAGTACCTCAGATGATAACACTGTGAGATCAACTTAACTTGATGTCTTTAAATTGCTCCTCTTACCTGTTCCTCAGGGAATAGAGTCCCTCTCTGATTATTGATCTTCTTAAACAGGTCTCCTCCCTCACAGTAGTCCATTACTATGTACAAACAACCACTCTCTGAAAAAAAGAGAGAAACATTACTATTCTTCTATGACAAAATAACAACAATGCTTCAGTTCACAGCCTAGTTGGCTTCTTGACATTTAAACAAAGACTACCATTCAAAAGTCTGGGGTCAGTAAGTTTTTTTAAAGAAATTAATACTTTTATTCCGCAATTCAATTGATCAAAAATGACAGTAAAGACATTTATAATGTTAAAAGATTTCCATTTCAAATAAATGCTGTTCTTCTTAACTTTATATTCATCAAAGAATCCTGCAAAATCATGTCAAGTTTTCTACAGAAAATATTAAGCAGTGCTGTTTTCAACACGGATAAGTAAAAATGTTTATTGAGAAGCAAATCAGTATATTAGAATTATTTCTGAAGGATCAGAAATCAAAGGTTTTTGATTAAACCCTGATATTGAAATTAACCCTGGAGACCATAAGAAACTTTCAAAAAATATTCCCAACTTTTGGGATGTTAATGCATCTGTACAGTATCTGATGTAATCAGGTTTAGACTCTTAGGTTTGTAAATTTTAAATGGAATTAAGCTAACACTTTGCACTCTAATGTTAATACTATTAACATTCATATACCACCCCAGATATATGTCATTAATTAGCCTGCCATCCGGATAATGCATGACTTCATGAACAGATCATTAGCTAAACGACATCCTCTCTATAATTTAATTCAAGAGCTCAGAGCTCCAGCAGATCATGCAAACCGCCCCGATCCATCAATCAGGCACAAACATTTAGAACAGAAATGCAGTGGGTATGGTGTGCACCAGAACTAATGTTCTCCAGATTAATCAAGATCGGTCAACTAAAAACCAAACACCGAATGCTCACTCACAGACACCAGTTTGTCATGCCTGTCAACATAATGGCAAAGCTGGGCAACGAAGCATCATATTCCAATATCAAGGATTTTTAAACAAGGATACATCATGAGAGGGGCTTTACCTTCAAAGGATTCTTTGTACTGGACAATGTTCGGATGGCTCATATTAGCCAGAACTGCCACCTCTTTACGCGATTCTTGTCTTTCTTTGTTCGACATCTGATGAGAAAAAGAACACTGCATGTATATATAAAGACGAAGATATCCCAACAAATATCACATCTCGTATTTCGGTTTTTAATGACCGAAAGACCCATTAACGTTGCCATGAGATGTCCATGAAAGAGAAGTGATCAACTCACCCTGGAGATGCCAATCTCCTTGATAACATATTGTCGACCATCTGTCCTTGACTTTACCAGGATGGCTTTCCCAAAGGATCCCTCCCCAATCTTCTTCAACCTCTCATATTTATCCATGTCTGTGCAAATGACTTCTCATGCTGAGGCCGAAGGAACAAAACACATGAAAAGAAGATCATCAGCAAAACACTACTAGGATTTTTTAAATTAATAAACAGTATAGTAAAATATACAAGTCAACCAAATGTTTTGTCTGATAGCACTAGAGAAACCAATTGACATATCGCTCTAATATTTCTATAGGTGTGGAATTTTAAAAGTCATTCATTTGGTGCCAGTAGGAATGATTAAACCAGCTCAGGCAGAGCACCTCCTGATGAGTGAAAGGTTAATATTGTTTTCCACACAGAATCCAGCAGCATGCAGAGAAACACTACAGCTGCCACCTGGCATAGATGAAGCAAAGGCAGACATGCATTTATAGACACTCTAGTCAGGGGTAAAAAATAAAACACAACAGCAATGTAGCCTTGGATGAATGCAAAAAAAGAAAAAAAAAAAGAAGAAGCCAGACAGTGTAAGAGGGCTTGTGAATTAAATATGACATGCCAGGAGAAATTAACCACCACCCTTCAAAGGGGGTAAGAGATAGAATAAAGAATCAGACAGATGGAGAGAGAAGGACTTCAAGATAACAATAAATTAGATTAAAACCTGATGAAAACTAAACAATAATTGGGAAGCAAAGCTGACAACACATAGAAACTTGCGTTTAAATAACAAACCAGTAGAAAACCAGATATTACTTGAGATCTGGACTGATTTACAGTTTACCATTTACAATATTACTCTTTTACAATCAAGATTTGGTATGGTTAATATGTTATGTGGATAAAATCATCCTCACATAAACATTACATTGCAAAGTTTCAGCAAGCATCAGTTAATGTCTTATTTAGCGGGGCCTTGAAAGGGTCGTGGTCCAAACTAAGTACTTAAAACGTGCTAATGAAAACTGCTAAGAGAAATTAGCAGTCTCATTGACATTCCGCGAGATTACACTGACAGTTAGTTAAAGCAGAGCGCAGCAAAAGGTTTTAGAAAAAAGACGAATTTGACAAATGAAATCAGTGCTTACCTTCTATATTCAGAAGAGTCTGCGAACACAGGCAGCATCAGAGCAGCTCACATGAAGATTTTCGTTTGTGGGCGGTCTCATGTGTGCAGACGACACACGCTGACTGAGAGGATCGATTTGATTGGTCCGCTATTACGTCGAGTCTCAGATGATAGGGTGAAAAACATGTCAGTCACTACTCATGGCCGTTAGGTTTGTCTGTCAATGTTTGGCGCAAAATTCCCCCCTAGCAACCGTCACCGGTTGGTACACGGTAATGGAACCACTACAGAAACATTTGGCCCACTATCCGCTTTCATAGCCTTTAACTTTGAAAAAGAACAGAAAAAAGGATTAACGAATTCTGGCGCACAGCATTTGTGATGTATAAAGCATACAAAACATCCTCATGATTTTTTTTTATATATGTATATATGTTTTTAGATATTGTTTTTTATTAATTAATTACTTTGTTAATTATTGTGTTGTGTTGTCCTCACCTATGTGTTGAGATTGTGTAAAAATATGTAAAAAAAAAAAATAATAATGTAAAAATAACCGATTTTTTTTTTTATCCTTCAACCGATTTATTTACATTTAGCTTCTAACCAACCTACCGGTACCTTTCCTTACCCCGCCTCACTCTTCACACTGCTGTAACAGTGCTTTTGGCTCCACCTATCGGCTGAAGGCGCACAGTGCAGTCAATATGGCGGCACCCATTCTGTACCCAAGTTTCACATTTAGCGACTCAATTTGACCTGAATTAGTAAGAACGAGTGCATGATCTCATTGATATTTAACGTGAGTTCGATGTCTTGTCTAAAAACCTAAATCCATCTGTAATTGTGTAATCATTTAACTCTGGATTAAGAGCAACCGACGGGATGTTGCTCATTTTCAGTGGCAATCATAATTCTTGAGGGAATTTAATTAATCTCTGCTTTACATCGTGCTGTATCAATAACTTTTATGACAGATAGGCCTACCTTAGGTAAGCACTGTGACAGTTATTCTCATAAGAATTACTTTTATGAATAACATGGTACTTGCATGACTAAAAAAAACTATGATATTATGATGGCACTATTTATAAATGATGGTCTTACTGTAAATGATAATAACATGGTGCTTAATGGCTGTCATATTCATATACCATATATTTATATGGCACTCCAAGGTACTTAAAATATTCCAAATCAATCAATTTAAAGCAATTTTAAGTTGTATTTTCACCTTTACTCATTCAATCATCCAAATAATCTGATTACTGCCAGCTGTCATCATGCAAAGCTGTTTTTTCTCTTTTTCTGTTGTAGGGTCGTGATGTGCAGACTGGCCGTAGTGTTTGGAGGTTCGCGTGGCATTGGGCGAGCGGTCTCTCAGCTGCTGGCACAGAGGGGTCATGGGGTTGTGGTGCTGTCCAGGAATAAGGAGGCAGCACAGGCTACAGCTGAATCTCTCCCTGGAGGTGAATCAGTGAATACAGTATATCATTTTGAAGTACTTGCAGTGGTTCGTTGATTAAAATTCTACCACTTCAGTTTGGGAATGTAGACATCATACTCCTTCAGGCTTTTTTTAAAAAAAAATTTTACTTAAATAAAGCACAATAAAAACTGTCTTGTAACCAGATGGACTGATGCATGCAATTAAAAAGTCTTAATCTTAAGTTGCATTAAAATAGATGTTATAGTTCTGGAGTATGTGTTTAATTTCAGAAAGACATTTGGGTCTTAGCTGTGATGTTTCTAAAGAAGAAGATGTTCAGAGAGCATTTGAGATCATCGGTAAGAAGCGTGGCACTGTGGGATACCTGGTTAACGCGGCTGGCATCAACAGGTCAGAGTTTACAAAGCAATGATGCAGAAAATGTTATTGATTAAATAGACCAGTTTTTATGGCCAAAAGAAACGAGGACAATCCAAATAGCAGATTTTTATATAAAAATAAAACTATAGTGTAATATGTTATTTAATTTTTATTTAGAGATGCATTGTTACTGAGGAGTAAATCTGAAGACATGCTGTCTGTTCTGCACACCAACCTACTGGGCTCAATGCTCACGTGCAAAGGTGCTCTACGGAGCATGCTCAGCCACGGAGGAGCTATTGTCAATATTGGTGAGTCATATTTTTCTCTTCCATTATTACCTTATGATCTTCTTATAATATTATTTCAATTCATAAGTCTCACAAAGTCGATTAAGCTGGAGTCTGGAGAAAAAAGGGAAAATTCACCCTGCATCAGATGCTGGACAATTTGGATTCATTTAATCACCACTAGATGGCGCAAAAACTTCAGAGTTGAAATAGTATTGCTGGTTCAGCATCATAATGTTGTACACTTGTCAAATTCTGACAGTAACTGTCTGAATTAGTCCTATTTTCTCTTGACATTATGTAATAGTCTAGTCAAATCACCTTTACTTATATAACGCTTTTTACAATGCAAATTGTGTCAAAGCAGCTTATGGTATGTAATGCTGCATATGGTATATAATATTTTAAAATAGAATTTCTAACCAGTGTAATTATTATTTAAAAATAAAGTTTTTACTCTAAAGAGTTAGAAATGTTTATTCATTATCAATGAGACAGCGCACAAACCTCCTATAAGATATGAACGTTAACCCCATAAAGCCTGACATATGAAATAATAGTCTGAGAAATCAAATTTTTTGAAATGTAACAGTACATATTGAACCTAGCCATAAGTAGGGACAACTTATATATATGTACATGCATACATAAACATACAGCATCTCACAGAAGTAAGTACACCCCTCACATTTTTGTAAATATTTTATTATATCTTTTTGTGTGACGACACTGAAGAAATAACACTTTGCTACAGTGTAAAGTAGTGAGTGTACAGCTTGTATAACGGTGTAAATTTGCTATCCCCTCAAAATAACTCAACACATTGCCATTCATGTCTAAACTGCTGGCCAGAAAAGTGAGTACACTCCTAAGTGAAAATGTCCAAATTGGGCCCAATTAGCCATTTTATCTCCCTGGTGTCATGTGATTGATATATGTATATATATATATATATATATATATATATATATATATATATATATATATATGTATATATGTATATATGTATATGTATATGTATATATGTATATATATATGTATATATGTATATATGTATATATATATGTATATATGTATGTATATATGTATATATATGTATATATATATGTATATATATATATATATGTATATATATGTATATATATGTATATGTATATGTATATATATATACGTATATATATATATATATATATATATACATATATGTATATATATATGTATATATATATATATGTATATATATATAGATATATATATACATATACATATATGTATACACACACATATATATATATATATATACATACATATACATATATATATACACACACATATATATATACATATACATATACATATATAATAGGGTTAGTATTTCTCCCAATAATATGCCTGATATCTGATATTTATAAACAATTTATTTTTCTAAAAAATAAAGTACAGATAATGAAGTAAACCTTAGTTGCTTTAGTCTAGTAAGTTTTTTTTCTTGAAATATTCTTATGTTTACTTAAAAAAAAAAAAAAAAAAAAAAAAAATCAGTGATAGATTTCCCAGCAAAAAGACACGTGTACAATAAACTGCAAGTACTTTTAAGAATTATACTAAAAGGCCTTTTACTTGCTAAAAAAGTATAAACTATCAACCAGTTGGTAGAAGGCATCTGGTAGGTTGTGTTTTTTCCTCAGAAATGTGCTTATGAAGTATGATACAGTAGGTTTTATGGGGTTAACGATGTGTTTCCTCAGGCTCTGTGGTGGGTGTGAAGGGTAACTCCGGTCAGTGTGTGTACAGTGCGAGTAAAGCTGGACTGGAGGGATTCACACGCTCCCTGGCAAAGGAAGTTGCTACCCGGAATATACGAGTGAACTTGGTGGCTCCAGGTTCTAGTTCTTTTGCCTATTAACCAGCATATTATCTGTCATATGAGTGCTGCTGAGGATTCATCTCACTCTCCCCTCTCAGGATTCATTCAGACTGACATGACGGAAGGGATGGAGAAGGAAGAAGCAGCGAGGAGAATTCCATTGGGCCGTTTTGGGGAACCTGCAGAGGTGGCCCAGGCTGTCCTTTTCCTTCTTGAGTCCCCTTACATCACTGGACAGGTTCTGCTCGTGGACGGTGGACTACGACTGGGATTGTAATGATTCCTGCCAGGAAAGCATGTGATCTGACTGAGTCACTGAATGTTAAGTGCATATTTTTGTTTTGCTGATAAAGAACAATGGGTCTCATTCGCCTATAATTGCGTGGATTATTTTGTATTTATATGCACAGGAGAAAATCTCATGAAAAACCTCCGCCCAATTCATGTGTAAGCATATGAATTTGTTCTTTATCTAATTCATGTTATTGAATTTGGAGTATTCTAAATGAGCAGCTGTGTGCACAAGGTTATCATCTGCATAAAACACAGGCCCAAACAATCTCCATATAAGGGCTTTCCACACAACCAGTCCTTTGGAGCTCTCTCGCCAGATCCTCGAGCAATCTCATGTCATTCTCAAAACTAGTTCAGAAGCAATAAAAACCTTTTATACAGACCCAGATTACAAACCTATTTATCATTAGCCAGCTGTACACTAGAAATTATTTTCATGATTTATGACATTTTCTTTTGCCAAATCAACTTCAGTAATGTGGTTCAGATAACAATATTTTCATTACACCAATTGCCTTCATTGTATTAACTCAATTTCAATTTTACTGAACAAAATTAAGGCAACCAGGTAACTTTTTCAAGTTCAACCAACAATTCTTTTTTTACAGTGTACATATGCATAATTCAGAGAAACGTCGCAGCCGAAGCTATTACACAGTTTTTCTTGTTCTTTCACTGTATATGATGAGATATATTTAAGATTTAAATTGTATTTTGTAATATAATTATTGTCCTGCTAAGATGAAATAATTATAAAGGCCACACTGTGAAAGTGGTTGTGCGCACATGTGGTTTCAGTGATCCTACATTTTTCATAAATTTAGAATACATTTTAGTACGAAAGTTGTGCATTGCGATTTGTTGTCGAGAACGTTCCTTTGAAGATTTCATGTGCAAATTTTGTGCGTACGTGAATGAGAACCACTATCTGGATTTCCCTATTTAGCCTAAGCTTGATAATAGTTAATCATCTCCCCATTGCTCTGTGGAAATCTGAGTCACACAAAACATTGTGTAAGAGTAGTGTTAGCCCATCTGGATTGGATTAATGTTATTTTTAGCTCACTGGAGTTTTTGGGTTATGGTTGTATGTTCCGTTCTTGTGGTGGCAGAGGTCACAGGTCAACATGTGGAGGATGAGACTAGTTTTGTGATGTCAGTTATTTTCAGCATCCAAATAAGCTATGCTAACATTATACTTCCAGATGAGCCAAACCCCCCTAAACAATTAGGCTTTGAAAAAAATTAGAATGTAAAATCTGGCCTTCTCACCACATAAAAGTACAGATCACCAAAAAGCTCATTCAGCTTTATTAAGAGATGTTTTTGCCAAGAGCAACTGGACTCAAACCAGACTAAATTCTTTAAGAGACATTTATTTATTGTACTATTCATAAACCAGAAGAGAATAAGGAGAACAGTCCGTATACAGGCACAGGTTGGCTTGGAAAACAGAAAATACCGCAGAATAAGAGCCTCCTAAAATCTGACTAATTTGAAGAATAAACAGCTGTGTAAGAAAGAACATATGCAATCACAGGCTTACATGTATACATTATGGTATATCTTTTGTATATATGTTGCAAGTGTGTTTGTGCGAGATGATGGCTAAACTTGACACTCAACTGATGAGAGCAAATGTTGAGAGAATCCTAATATCGTTAAAAATGTGTGTTAAGACACAATAGAATGCTTTTTTTTTCTTGAAAAAGCCAATTAAATACAAATGAACATCTGTGGTGCAAATATCACATTATGTGTAATGTTTCTGTAATTCCAAACCTGAAAACTGAAGCCTACCTGTCGAATTACCATCTGTTCATTCCATGCACCACCATCATCATTCAAATCAATATTCGTATAAATCTCGTCTTCATTCACAAATCAATCCTGTCCTTAACAAACATGTACCAATTCTGCTTCCTACACTTCCCATCATTAGCATTCCCCCTCGCACTTGCTTCCAAAGACACAACAATCTGTCAGTCAGCCAAAACTTGCAAAAAAATCTCATCACTCGTGTTAATGACGTATCAGTCTCCGCTTTTACTCTCTCCTAAAAACGAACAAAAAGACGGGGTGGGAAAAGGTCATTAAGGCCCGGCCTTGTGAGACATCTCCGGATTGTAGATCCAGACGCAGCTTCTATCTACGGCAGTGTGCATCTGATCAATGTGTGGGATCTCAAGGACCCTGAAGCTCCAGGGACGATGGGGTCCGTGGAGTTTCAGGTGAGCCCAATCTTCCCAAAGCCCTGTTCCCTACTTCCAGAGAACCACCCAAAAGAATCCTATTTCCTGTGCTGGAGAGGAAAATATTTCCTCCAGCGATTCATAAATATATCTAATCTAAGGTATTATAACTAAATGCATAAAAAGTGTTACATGTTGGCACTGTAGTAACATGCACAGCTAGATGCTAGTTATTTGAATAAATGGTTTTTTTTATTTATTATTTTTTTTAAAGTTAATTTAAAATTAAATATTTCTCAGGCACTTGTGAAACTCTAGAGATGAAAAACAAGGTGATCATCGGTATACTACCTCCTTCCTCAAAGCCGTGCTGGTGTGTGTATGTGTATGTTAAGTGCGCCAGCGAACCATTAAGTCTGTTTATGAACTCACTTAAGCACCCACATCACTTCCCCTCAGGAAACAACTGAAATAAAAGCATAGTGAATGGTCTACTCCTCTTCGGGCAGAGAAGTGATAATACCAAGAATCAAAATCTCTGGAGGAAACGCTGAGCAGCTTCCTCCCTCGCCATTCAAAGTCTTTCCATTCACTTTTTCATCCGACCTCCACAGATAAAGAGGTTCTTGAAGAGCAAGAGGTTCTTGTTGGGAAATGGGTGGGGATTATGGAGTATGCTGGATCAAGGGATCAGGGTTCGAAGGTCAGTTCCTCCACGCAAGTCTCTACAGGTCGTCACTCTCCACTAGAGCGCCGGGAGGAAGAGGAGTGGAGTCTGGGAAGAAGGCTGCCTTCACGTCCAGACCCCGTTCCGTTAGAGCGGCGTAGCGGCTCGTCGACGGACGCACCTTCTTGGGCTTCGGGGTGTGAGTTTGCTGCCACTGGGCTGAGGGAAGGAAAGGGCGAGGATGAACACGGTTTCTCAGAAGAAATCACAGGATGTAATATTGATGTCTATAATGAATGCAGTTCCTCAATTACAAAAACAAATGGAGACTTTCCTGTATAGGACAGAATGTTTCATTTACGTTTACACTGTCAAATATGTTTACAAAGTCAAATATGCAGTATATAAATAAAGTTGATTTGAGTTCAAATAATGTGGATATTCATATTCATGCGTGTCCACTAGAGCAAAGCAACTTGGTTATGTTCTTTCTTGATTACAATATATAAAACACTTATTTTCTGGAATATTTGGAGAATGTATTTGAGAAATATGCTAAAACATGAACCTCTGATGCAGTTTGGGTTTTTGATTTTATTTATTAATGTTCCCATTATATGCAAATCTATAATGCATATTCAACTGTCAATATGTATGATATATTAGAGGGTTGTTTTCTTTCCACAAAATGAATATCAAGTATCGTACATAATATTATGATATCCATATTCACATCACTTTGAGCTTTTAATGTTTTATTTTTAATAATTAACGAATATTAATTCATAATTACATCATTATGAATTAATATTAATAACATCATTAAATATATAAATTTAAGATAGTCAAATAATATATAATGCATATTTTAATTATCAGCTATGAAATGAAAGAGTTTTAATATTGGTTATTTGATTCAATATTAATATACGGGTATCAGAGCTGGTATTATATCAAAGCCAAAAATGTTAGTGCTGAGCCAACTCTAGTTCCAATTCATTCCAGACTGGATACATTTTTAAAGTTTTAATCATGGTGTGATGGAGATTATAACATTCAGTGTTAAATCGCACCCCTCCTGTGATTAGAACCGCTTTCACAAGACTCCAGTACACAGACTGCCAGCCCATTGTTGCTTTAACCTTAGGTAATGCATCTGTATTGTTAAACCTGTTGTTGATGGCAAACACACAGCACTGGCTGATGGGATTGCTATGGGAACAGCACGGGGCGGAGGAAGGGAGTGTGCTTTTATTGGACACATTAAATACGGTTTCTTCCTCGCTCTGAAGCAACTTATGCAAGCACATTGATCAGATAAACCACTTAAAACTACTTAGTCTGTATTTAGTGTATTTTGGTCCTTTACCAATCATAACTCAGCATTGTTACATGCATTCATAAGATCCGTTTCCACTGCGTGTTTAAACTAACCATATACATCGAGACGTGCGGTACTGGAGATGATGCCAGCTTCATTCTTAGCTGAAACCGTGTACCAGCCTGCGTCTTCTTTCAGAGCCGGCTGGATGATCATACAGAGGTAACCAAAGTTGTCCTGGTGCATGCTGGGAAATGGAATTGAACATCAGAATGAGCAACATTGTTTGCTTTCAAAGGATTATAATGAGATCAATTCAAGCCAGAATTGTTTATTTATGCTGCATAAACGTATTAATTTGATTTAAATCCTCATGTGTAAACAGCATTCACAAACAATCCGACCGGAGACTTTACAGCTTGCGACTAACTGTTCTTGTCCCTCTGTGGTGGTGTAGACGGTAGCATCTGTGAGGGAGTTACTGTGTTTCTTTTACAAGGCCGTTTTCATCTGTGTGTGTGCACACTTGTTTTCATGATTTATGAGGACACATTTGTATAATGACATGGTATTACACTGGTATTATGACAAACGTTTTACGAGGACTTTTCATGAATCCTCATATTTAAAATGGCTTTAAAAACATGAACAATATTTTATTAAACATTTAAAAATGCAGAATGTTTTCTGTGATTGGTAGGTTTAGGAGTAGGTTAGTGTAGAGGGATAGAATGTACAGTTTGTACAGTATAAAAAGCATTACGCCTATGGAATGTCCTCACTAAGATATCAAAACAAACCTGTGTAGGTATATTGTATATGAATTGTATTGATCTCCCAAAGTGATGTATACTTTTCTAGTCCATACCGGCTGATGTAGTATAACACAAAGATGTTAAATAAAATTAAAAGATGTTCTCATTTAAATTACATGGATTCAGCTAAACTATCTGCAGTTTGATTGGTGAAATGGCTGCAGGAGAGCTGTGAGATTTCCTACCTTATCCTGTCTGTGTTATGAGTGAAGGACTCGTTCTCTTTCTTCCAGAAGATCTGTGGGAATGGGACTCCAGACACACGGCACTCTAGACGCACAGGGTGACCCTCAGCCACACTTGTGTTCTGGAGTTTCTCAATGAAACACGGGGCTTTATGCATCTCTTTGGCTAAAAAAAAAAAAAGACAAGTAACAAAAGGAAAAAAAGGTATTGATTGGTTTAAAAATATTGCTCGCACTTTATTTTACAATTCGTGTATTTACAGTGTACTTAAGAAAATATGGGTAATATAGTAATATAAGGTTAACTACAGGAGCTAATGTTAAGTTTAGGGATAGATTCAGGGTTTGTATCTAGTCATTACGAAGTCGAAATTACCGTAATAAGTACATTATTTTACAGTTCGGTTGCCCATTTACAAATCAATTGCTACAAAAATATCTTCAATAAAAATATAATATTTATACATATAAAAACAAATTATACACATTATACATTCTTAACTGCATTCTATAGATATTTTGTAGTTTGGGTCAGTAAGGTTTTTTTTGTGTTTGTTTTTAAAGGAATGAATACTTCTATTCAGCAAGGATTCATTACATTATAAATGTCTGTCACTTTTGGTCAATGTTACAAAAGACTTGTGTTTCAAATAAATGTTCTTCTTTTGAACTTTCTATTCAAAGAATCCTGGAAAAACAATTAATCACAGTTTCTACAAAAAATATTAGGCAGCACAACTGTTCAACACTGATAAGAAGAAATCATTCTTGAGCTCCAGATCAGAGAGTGAAACAGCTTTCCTATCACAGGAACAAATTGAATTTTGGATTTGGACTTTTATTGTATTTTTGATTAAATAAATGCAGCCTTGGTGACCATAAGAGACTTCCTACAAAAACATTTTAAAAAAATCTTAACGACTCCAAACTTTAACGGTAAAGTACGTTTAATAAATATTTTCTGTTCGCCGCAAGTAACAAACAATCTTGTTTTCTTTATCATTTTGGTATTTTTATTCATATTATGATTTTATTACAAATTACAATACATCTTATTATAGTCTCTTTTATCCCCAGTTGAACTCTATGGTTGTGTACCTGCAACAATAAGCTCTAGGTTGAATGAGTTCTGTCCAGCCCTGTTGCTGGCGATGCACGTGTAAACTCCTGCATCTCTGCTAGTGACAGGCTCGATGACCAATGAGTGAACTCCGTTCTCCCTCACCAGCATCTTGTGGGAGGAGTCTGGACGGATGGTCTGACCATTCAGCTGCCAGATGAGGTCAGGAGTTGGCAGACCACTTACCTATGTTTTGAAAAAGTCAAATCAAATATTTTCAGTATAATTAATTCTCTCCCACATTATCTTTGCTATAAGTGCAATTGCCCTTTTAAAGCATTTTCAAACCAATCCCTGCATGCCTGGTCTGTGGCATCTGTATGTGTGTGGTTCTCATGGGAAATGGGTCCGTGCACAATGCCTGGGATCTGTTTTCAACAACTCTCACATTCCTGAGAAACACAACACCTGCCTCACCTGAAGGTGTGCCAGCGTCAGACCACCAATGAATGTGCCTGTGTGTTTATGTTTACACGCATGGGACCGAAAGGGGTGGAATGAGATGCTTGTTTATCCATCTGCATTTATTGTGATGTTCCTGAGAACGCTCATGATATTTGCGAACACGATGCTCAAGTGCCGTTCCCCTGGGTGTGCATATTCCCTGTGTGATGCTTACAGTGTCCATCATGCATCTCACTACAGCCAAGTTGAGTGTTTTCATGACTTTTATTGAAAGAACAGGCTGTGTAAGTGAAAAAGCAGAAAACGCAAACTGGGAAAAAAGGCACTTTGATTTTAGACCTACTGAACTGCATCTAGGGACATTTGTGGCCTGGAAAGTTTAGAAAGCCTCAAAGCCAGAGTAATAAAAAAAAAAAAAAAAAAAAAAAAATCAGCTCTATAAATACCATTGACATTAAAGGCTCTGTGCATGAGTGCATTACTGATCAGGGTCTTTTTATAGCGTGTGAATCCCTCTATGGCACAGTGAGCCTTTATTCTGACATATGCAGTTCGCGGCCAGACACGGACAGCGGTACAGAAAAACAATACAATACTACAGTTAGACGACAACATGAGAGAAAAACATAGACCAGATAAGAGGTAGATGTACAGTAGAATGCATCCAAACAAAAAAAAATTCAGAGCAACCTGAAACCATTTAAAATTTCATTTTGTGTTCAACAAATGATCACAGAAAGGATGCACTTTGCCTTAAAGTGTTACTGTCCAAAAATAAATTCTGACGTCAATTACTCACCCTCATGTTGCTCTACACCCATAGGACCTTAGTTCATCTTCGGAAGACAAATCAAGATATTTTTTGTGAAATCCGATGGCTCAGTGAGGCCTCTATTGCCAGCAATGTCACTGAAGCGCTCAAGATCCAGTACCTAATAGGCCCGTTCATGAGAGTACAGTGGTTCTACCTTAATATTATAAAGCAATGTGCGCCAAAAAAAGTAAATAACTTTGACAATATCTAGTGATGGGTGACTTCAAAACACTGTTTCAAAGCTTTGTGAATCTTTTGTTTCAATCAATGGTCGCATAAACAAAGCCACTTTACTGAAATCA
Source organism: Opsariichthys bidens (assembly GCA_037194245.1). Classification (NCBI taxonomy): domain Eukaryota; kingdom Metazoa; phylum Chordata; class Actinopteri; order Cypriniformes; family Xenocyprididae; genus Opsariichthys; species Opsariichthys bidens. The sequence goes on from CM074282.1 coordinate 12,513,587, forward strand.
CGTGGCTTTGCCGCTCCAAACCACTGATTCAAAACAAAAGATTTGCAAAGCTTCGAAGCAGTGTTTTGAAATCGCCCATCACTAGATATTGTTGAAAAGCCTTTATTTTGTTTTTTTAAATATGTCTTTAGTAGCTTTCTGGGCATTTGAAAGTGCAAATTAACTTGCTGTAAATGCAAGCCTCAATGAGCCATCGGATTTCATCAAAAATATCTTAATTTGTGTTCCAAAGATGAACGAAGGTCTGTAGAACGACATGAGGGTGAGGATTACATCATTTTCATTTTTGGGTGAACTAACCCTTTAAGGTAATGTCAAACTGAGCAGTTAAATATTATATGAATGGTTTATTTTTTCATTCTTTTTGTATAAAGTTTTTAGAAAGAAGTTGGTAACAATTTTGATGGTCCACTTCAGACATTCTACTAAGTATTAACTACTAAGAAACTTTGAAATTACAGGTCAGCTAACAGCTAGTATTAGTGGACTGTCTGCTTAATATTTGCTAACGCTTTATTTTGATGCTCCCCCAAATAAGCATGAGAAAGGCGGCAAATAAAGAGAAACAAAGAAATGTGGGACAGACAAAACAGGGAGGGAAGGAATCATAGAGAGGACAGTCTTCAGAGATAACAGTAAGCCAATGGAAACACATCTGAATGGAACTCAATAAATGGAGAAAGGCAGAGAAAACGGAGGACAAATTCAGCTTTCCACTCGAAACTATAAATTATTTCAGTGGTGATGAAACCAACTTTAAGCATTTTTTTTTCTTTCCTTCAGAATGCAATATATACATCTTTTCCTAGATATCACACACACAGAATGTTTCCTCCAGCCTCTGTAATGCCAATGTGTTTATTTATTTGTGAAGAAACCATGTAATAAGCAGCATTATGGTCACTACGGTCATTGATGGTGTTAAAGTGAGCGTTTGTTCAGTCACCTTGCAGTCCATGCGGCAGAGTTTACCCTCTTGCACAATAAGGTCACCGGGGGCCTGCAGGAAATGAGGACGGAAGTGACGTTCCTGAATGTTCTCATTCTCATCACCACTGTCTCTGGACCTTGAGCGTGGTCTGGGAGAAAGAGAGAGAGAGAGAGAGAGAGAGAAAAAAAAAACAAAAAAAAAAACGATTCTATCAGCTGATACCTCTTTATATTTATCTTTTCATTGTGGATGTTTTTTGTTTTTAAATATCACAATTGCATAATCAAAATGTAAATATCATGGTAAACAATTTAATTTAAAAAAATGCATCAGTTTGGGTAAACAGACAGCCAAAATGACTAGACATTGCTGTAGAATTTTAAAACAGTAGAGACGGTCAAGGTTAGAATGGCTAAAATGACCATTTTAAGATGAATGGGGAATAACAGTTTATCTAACATGCCTAACAGGTGTCTTATAAAAAAAAAAACATGGGGAAAAAAAGGGTACAAAATGAGAATTAACTAAAGTAACAAGACACCAAAGTGCACTATATTTGTGGAAAGAAAAACCTAAATGGACAGACATTTTTTTTTAAATTGAGAGCAGCTCTGGTTACTTCATGTGTAGGGAATCATATCTGTTTTTATTGACTGTCAATCAAATATATAAAGGCCTCAAAGGCCCAAATGGCAAGATATATCTAATTTAGAGGAAACCCCACCCTTTGACAAGAATTCACATATTCTATTCAGCACAAAAGAGTTCTTAACTTGTCCTTGCATCATTGTCCAAAATACACAGGTGTCCTTTACATGGGGCACACCCTCTATTAGTGCTATTCCCATAAAGCAAACCTGATCCTGGACCTGCTGTAATCCACTGGCTGTGTTCGTTTAGAAACAGCATTACTTGTATACCTGCGGATATGTCCAGGTGTGGAGCGCTGACTTCTCCCCCTTTGGTTCACAGCCTGAACCATCATCCTTCCAGTACAGCTCACTCTCCCCTAAGAGAGAAAGACAGAAGATATAGAGAGAGAGATAAGTAAAGAAACTCATAGTACCTGTTGAGCTTTTCTTATGGAGTTTGTGTGTGTGTGTGTGTTAATTTTTCTTACAGTAAAAATTAACTAAATATTGCCTTTTGCCATTTTGGCGGATGGGCAGTCTCCAATTATCTGAGAAATGCATACTCTTATGTCTTATGTATAAATTCATCATATTGAATCAGTTCCAAGAGTTTCTATTAATGTTTGGGGAAAAAAAAGCAAAGCAAAGGTGTAGAATAAAATTAACAGTTAACTTTGTACACTAAGAATACTTTAAATTTAATGATCAATCTTTTCAACAAAGTTTAACTACGCCAATATAATCTTGTCTTGTGTATTATATCTTGTGTATATCCCACCGCTGGGTTGCCTGCCATGATGGTGTAGTTGCCATCATCATCTAGTGAGGCAGCAGCTGTGTGCAGGGAGCATGTGCCATCCGGATCACGACTGATACGGTAGTGTTCGCTGCGCTTCGAAATCTGCTTTCCGTCCTTAAACCAGTACACCTACAAACACACACAGATATAAACATGATTATGCAACACTCCACAGCTTGTACCGTTGTACCTTTCTTTTTCTCTTCATCATCACTCTTGTTACTAAGTCTGCTGTCATCACAGAGTCATTACAGTGGTCTCATGGTAGTCAGAAAGAGACACACAAAGAACGCGAGACAGCCATATATGGCAGGAATCTCAGAAGTGAAGCAGAGCAGAGCTCCTGATGAAACCAGCCTAGTCACAGATGATAAACTCCACCACCAATCCCAGCTTTCCAGTCTCCTCTCCTACAAACCCTTAACACAACATACAGTACATGCCACTTAGCAAAGCACCATACGATACCATACGAGCACCAGAATATGATAGTGCTGGTGTGTAATAAAACCATTGTGGTTGTTTTTTTCTGTAAGATTTTTTTTTATGTTTTTGAGAGAAGGCTGTATTTATATGATCAAAAATACAGTACAAAGAAGGATCATACAAATTGCATGTTCTCTTTTATTTAGTACGGTTCCGAATAAGTTATTTCACATAACATGTTCACATTAGACACAAGACAAGACAAAAAAACATAGCTGCATTTATAAAAATGACTCAGTTCAAAAGTTTACATACACTTGACTCCTAATACTGAGACAGTCATGGATCGTGCAGGTAACAAACAGTTTTTGTGATGGTTGTTCTTGAGCCCCTTGTTTGTCCGAAGCAGTTCAGAAAAATCCTTCAGGTCCTGCAAATTCTTTGGTTTTCCAGCATCTCCTGGATAACTGAACCATTTCCAACAATGACTGTATGATTTTGAGATCCATCTTTTCACACAACTGAGGGACTCAAACAACTATTACAAAAGCTGCAGACATTCACTGATGTTCCAGAAGGAAACAATGCATTAAGAGTCGGGGGGGTAAAAACTTTTGAACAAGATTGTGCAAGTTCTTATTTTGTTTAAAAAAAAAAATTCTCATTTAATACTGGCCTTAAGAAGCTACAGAAGATGCATACATGTTTCTCAGGATAAATGGTACTTTTTTTTATTTTTTGTCTTCTGTTCATCCAATTAAAAAAAAAAAAATAATGCATCGTGTTTCCTTCTGGAGCATCAGCAAACGTTTGAACCTTTTGTAATGGTTGTGTTTGAGTCCCTCAGTCATCCTCAGTGTGAAAAGATGGACCTCAAAATCATACAGCCACTGCTGGAAAGGGTTCAAATATGCAAAAGATGCTTGGAGAAAGAAAAAAAAAATTATCTGCAGGACCTGAAGGATTAGATTTTTTTCCCTGAAGAACAGAGCTCAGCTTAACTGCTCAGGACCAACATACGGGACAAAATAATAATAAAACAATAAAAAAAAAAAAACACTGGTAGATCGTCCAGGTAACTACAGTACTAAGAATCAAGGGTATATAAACTTTTGAACGTCATTTTTGAGTCATTTTTATTATTCAGCTATTTTTTTTGTCTTGTGGACTATATGTAAGCATCTGTTATGTGAAATAGCTTATTCAGGACAGTACTTTTTTAAAAAAAAAATTTGTAACATTATAAATGTCTTTACTGTCACTTTTGAACAATTTTATGTGTCCTTGTAGAATTACAAAAATGTTCCGACTTTTTTCCTGCAATGGTATATCAGAATTTGAACACTACAAACACTACTATAACAGAATACACTAATATATTATGGATAACTTGATTATAACCTACAATGTAATAAGCTTTAATATTTAAAGGGTTAGTTCACCCCAAAATTAAAATTCTGTCATTACTTGTACTCATTTCGCTCAACACCCTTCGTTCATCTTCGGAACACAAATTAAGATCCTATGACTCGGTAAAGCCTGCATCGCTAACAAGAACACTCCCTTTTTCAATGCCCAGAAAGCTATTAAAAACATATTTAAAACAGTTCATGTGACAACAGTGGTTCAACCTTAATTTATAAAGTGACAATAATACTTTGTGTTCCAAAAATAACAAAATAGCAACTTTATTCCACAATATCTAGCAACGGGCGCCAAAATTTCAGTAAACGAGGCATCGTTACGTCATAAGGGTTTTGAAACTTCAACAGTTCAAGTGAGTTTGGCAGTTTGATACGCGGGCCGAACCACTGATTCGAAACAGAAGATTTGTAAAGCGTCGAAGCTTCATGACGCAGTGTTCGGCCATCTTGTTGAATAAGCAGCATTTTTTTATTTTTGTTGCACAAAAAGTATTCTTGTCTCTTTATAATATCAAGGTTGAATGCGATGGAAGCCTCACTGAGCCATCGGAGTTTACCAAAAATATCTTAATTTGTGTTCCAAAGATGAATGAGCGTCTTACAGGTGACATGAGGGTGAGTAATAAAATCACATGATTTTCATTTTTGGGTGAACTAACCCTTTATGTAGCTGCTGAGAAAGTCACTTTAGCCGCGTTTCCACCGCAGGAACTTTGAACAGGAACTAAGGACTTTGGGGTTGTATTCTGTGTGTTGACCACAGGAACCAGGGTCTAAATGAAGCTCTGGGTAAAAATGTCGAGATCCCAGAGGTAAATGTCGAGGTAGTACTTTTTCGGAACTTTCGGGGATGGGACTTGGGTGCTGAACGTGTTGATTGGTTCAGTTCATTCAGGATTTTGTTTAGTTGACACCATTTATAAAAGTCTGTTGTGGTCTGTTTATTCGAACCAACATTGGAGTTTAAAAATTACGACCGATGGACTGACAACGAGGTTCAGGCTTTATTAAGCTTGTATGCGGAGGATGAAATCCAGCGGGAACTGGAATGTCGCACACAGTCCCCGAACTAATCTCTTGGTATTTTAGATGGTGATGGAAACACAGACAGATACAGGTCTGGGGTGGAAAAAGTTCCTGGGAAAAAGTTTCTGGGACAAATTGCCCTGGGTAATTTCGATGGAAATGAGGCTTTTGATAAAAACTTGCTTACAAGCAATATGAAATATGCATGCGATGACCTCTCACCTTCGGCTTTGGGTCTCCAATGACCTTGCAGCTGAAGGTCACAGGCATGCCCTCAAAGACCTTGTAGTGCTTCAGCTTCTGATCGAAGAACGGCGCGACCTCTCCAGGCACGTCTTCATCATGCTGAACATCATCGTCAGATTCCTCGACAGGCGAGCGCTCCAGACGGAACTCAATCTCGCTGATCAACCGCTGCTCAAAGCTGGACACTTTATACTCCTGTCACACAAACAAACACAAAGACTTTAATTTATGATCTTCTCGCAACTCATTCAATCACTCCTTTTATTCATTCAAGCACACATCCTCTCATCACTGTGCCCTATAATCTATTCAGTCTTGTATCCAACTCTTATTTCATTCTTTTTGCCCTTTCATCTGGTCTGTTTCTTGTCTTCGGTTTCTTTTTATTCCATTCTGCAGCCAGAAGGAACATCTGGAGAATAGTGTGTGCTGATGACACATCACAACAATAATTGCAGGTTTAAGACACAGCTGCAGAAAAAACACACACACACCATCATAACTACACATGTAGACAACGAACGCACCCTCTATCTAGTTCTCTTGCACGTCCAGCCACATCCTCCCAAAAGCACACACATATGCACATTTCCTATGCAAACACACAGACAACTGCTATTTGCCCAAGGACGTGTGTTGAGCTCCAAGCACACTTTAAATTTATGGCACAACATTAACAGCATATCCACTTCCCACAGCTCAGAGGAAGAGAAGCATGTGCATTTTAGTGTCTCCACTCGAGGGTAGGAAATGTGTGAAGCAGACGCATGCGGTCTCCAGTGCCTGATCAGTTAGCAATAACATGACACCACATGATGATGTTAGGCACCCAGCACAGATTTTTCACATTTAATTCCTTTTCGAGATCTTAAACGAGTGGACATGGATTATTCAAAATTGTTACACAGCTCACTGGAACATATGATGATGATTGACCATGTTGGTGGCCAAATGCTTTTGTATAATGATCACTATCACTAAACCGCATAATTGACCGCTGTAAAAAGTAAATAAGTGTATTAATTATTTTATGCTACTTAGAAATGGTCACACTATTTCAATAGCCCACTTTAGACATTCTACTAATTATAAGTACTTTGCAACTACGTCACACTAACTCTCAGAGTATTCTGTCTGCTTAATAACTGTTAACACTTTATTTTGGTGAATAAAGTGATATTCTACCGTGACCTTGCTGTGTATCCATTTACATTGCATGCTAGACTTACCAAAAAAGTGCTTAACATAGTAGAACTAAAAGTGATTAGCTTAGATCATTGCAGATCAATCACCAGATCAGTATAACCAATTACAATGAAGAAGAGGGACATTAATTTTGACTCAGTTGTGAGATATAAATGTACATGTATTTTTTCTGTTCAGGGAGATCATCTTGGCTGTTTGAGCAACTTGGGAGTAATGTCACATTATAAATTGAAATGTCAATCTTATAAACTGACCATGGTGAAGAGGTCAGATTGGTAGGTTGTATTCACATTGTGAATTTCCACGACATAATTCACAAAATATTTTTAAACTATAATAACAGTTCACAATATTGCTGTATTCACTATCAAATAAATGTAGCCTTGGTGAGCATGAGTCTTTTCTACAATTTTTTTACAGTGTTTGAATTACAGGGATGCTTTAAAGGGGACCCATTATGCAAAATCCAGTTTTATAAGGTGTTTGAACACAGATGTGTGTCTATAGCATGTGTAAACAACCAGCCTATATTGGTAAAAATCCACCCACTCTTCTCCACTCTCGGAAGAAGCCCGCCCATGAATGACGACCCACGAGAGACCTGTACACAGTCTGCCATGTTAATCTCCTTCCCAGAGCACTTAACAGCAGCATTCAAGTAGGAAATGCATTCTTATTAAAGCTACTGAAGTTATTTAAATGAAGAGCAGTGAGCAGTGTTTGGTTCATATTAACAGCATATCCTGCACAGCAGTAAGTAGCTTACTGTGAATTACTCTGCTGTCACTTTAATACACGGATCTAATACACACGTGCAATTTCTTTCCTCACAGTTTACGTTCACGGACATAACAGACAGTGCTTTATATGAGGTGTTAAAATTAACTTTGTTCGTTTTTGTCAAATACAGACAAGGTGAAGTGGAATAAGATATGTAAGAGAAATCAGTTTAATGCTCACAGGATGTGCCGTCTGACAGCCGGTTTTCTGTGCGCATGTTTCGGATGTGTGTGCTCAGAAAACCATTTATCAGAAGTTTAAACTGTTATGGTTTTAAAACTAATTCATTTTAATGATGACGAAAAACCGCATTGTCATATGAGCGTGGTAGAGATAGAGATGATAATCAAAACCAAAACATCCGTTCTGCCCTCTTCTGGAAACTGGGATGGGGAACAGCAGCTCATTTGCATTTAAAGACACAAGCATGGTTTTCCTTCCACTTAAAGATGGAGATGGTCATCGCTGCAGAACACGAGATTCAGGGGGCGAGGTTGGATCCCAATCCAACTCCTCCCACTTTATATATCCCTAAACCAACCAGTCTCTAAGGCCTGGATCCCTAAACCTATCCATCTGAACCCCCTGGATCTCGTGTTCTGCAGTGAACACATTTACAATGGTGCAACTAAATATCTGGGGAACGAACTTCACAGACACATTCAGGGGACACCTGAGATTTATATTACATCTTGTAAAAAGGGACATAATAGGTCCCCTTTCAGGAACACAGACCCGCTATTGCCATTCAAAGTGTAAGACTGTTCATTTTTAAAATATCTTTGGATATTTTCAAAGACATTGGCTTTGCCATTTCAGTCCCCTCTTTCATGCTACAAGAGCCATTTGGGAACACACAAAGGAGCTGATAGTGATCAAGGCCTGTAGGCCAAGATGCCTGTGCATCGGGGGTCTATGGATTGTCACACCTTTAGTACAGTGGGAGAAGTTTTACCTCTGATTGGTCAGTTTGAATGTCTCACATTTGGGTTTCAGTCACATGGTCAAGGAAGAGGACAAAAGAAGATTGCAACTATTGCTCTGGCTCTTTTTCTTTGACGGCCTCTTCTTTTCGCTCTCTTGCTCTCTGCCATTTGTCTTGGACACTCTCGGTCCCTCTCTGTCCCTTTGTCTTTCCCTTTCTTTCTATCTCTCAGGTAACTTTTTACATACATGCTTGGTACGATTAATGGTATAAGTTTATCATCTCATCCATTTTGTAATCATTTTAAGTGCAACCATAAACCAATAAATTGTCATTAAACTCTTTCACTACAAATTATGTGCTAACAAGTTCTGATTTGGTATTAACTTTGATATGTTACCTATTGCAATATAATATTGTCACATTATAGCAATGCTCTCCCACATATATAGCTATTATAACTGCGCTTATTTCCGTCGTTGGTATAAGTAGCAGTGGGTGGTAATAGACAAGAAATGTACAGTTTTCTACCATCTTGCTGATAATATTTCTTAAGTCATTCGGCAACCCTGCAGCCTGAACCCCACCCTTACAAAAGCAATCCTTGATATCTCTAAAATCAAGCTGATAGTTGTTTCCATCACTGATATATTCAGTAATGTATTGTATATTAGCGACCTGGTTTAACACGAGGGAACACAAATCCTGGTTACCAGTTACCCATTCATTTCTATGGGGCAAATGAGAAGAAACCTTTAATAGAGACATACAACTAAAAGTTATGTGGCCTTTCACAATTCTAACTTTCATAATGAAGTTAATTTAAAACTTGTGATAAATTAACATATTTGTTGTTTCCAACAAAAAGAAAACCAAAGTGCCATTAAATGTCTCCATGAAGTTTAAAATATAGGCTAAAAATATATCTTCATCAGCAAACTGTTTACAACAGCTAAAATACAATGAAGCCTGTGGCTAAAATATTTCATTATAGAACAATATGCTGAGGTCATACAACCTACTTTCTTCCAATTATTGGACCCCCTCAGGAGTTTGCTGTAATTCAAACACTGACTACACTGCTTATTTGATCAGAAAGATTGCAGCGTAAATCTCCATATTTGATGATTTTCCCAGAGACTACAATAGTCGACGACTTGACCGCGATGCTTACTCAGGACTCAGATATTCCATAAACAGAGACACACAAGAAAACATAGTGGACAGAGTAAACACACAATCACATACAGTAGTGACTGGCCAACACATGGGGGTGGCCACACACAGAGGGGTGAGACGATTAAACAATCGGGGGTGGTCTCATGAGGTGAAGCAAAGGGAAATACAGCAGTGAGACAGACTCAGAGAAAAGCGAAATATAAGGAGGACAGACAGGCCGCTGCGTGATGTTTGTAATAGACAGGAGGAGAATGAATAACCTTTTGAGGGACATATTCTGAGTCAGCTGAGCTGCCTTCCTGTAGAGAGATCAGAAAACAGGCAGAGGGGTTGAGGATGACGTCACAACCCATACACATTACTTTCAATGTGTGTTGTTCGAGTCGTTTTGATAATCCTGTTTTTAGGAACTTACCTGCTTTCACACACCTCCAAAAGGCAGACACGCAACTCCTTGCCAAAATGACATCGCTTTACTACATACCCAATGCATATGTACAAGCACATGCAAGAGCTTGTAGCTATTAGCTGAATTAAGACGCATTTACAAGCACGCAGGCAAACCAGTATGCTCTGAACTACATTCAACCGCCAAGTGATACACTGGTAGTCATCAGAAAAAGTGTACATATGAATTTGCACTGGATGCATTTGGTTTATAACCCGTTTAAAAAGCCAGCCAGTTATATACAACTGTTTTGTTTACTGTGACACGGTGGGGACATTGTGTAGGTGTGTGTGTGGGGTGTGTTGTGCTCATATGTGTGTGTGTATTGTGCTCATATACGTGTATGTGTGTGTTGTGCTCGTACATGTATGCGTATTGTGCGTGTGTTGTGAGTGCGTGTGTGTACCTGCGTAACTGGCTCCTCCTCCACCTGTTGTGTGTTAAACACTGTTGCAGCATTGTCAGCGCCCAGCAGCCTGCGAGCCATCTTCTCCTCATAGGTTAACCTCTGAAAGCAAGCGGGATTAATCTGTCAGAGCCTGGGTTAGTGTATGAGAAAACACACACTCACACAAGCAAAAGCATTATGATTATTTGGTCACCTGTACTAGTGAATTCAAGGCTATTAGTTGTGCTGAACATGTGGTGGGTTGATTCTAGGGCTTCTACAATGAGTGGCAATTTCAGTTGGAGGAACTAGTGATGGAATGTAATTTTCTTCATCTATGTGCATCTTGTGGAAATGGTTACAGTGAAGATATATATATATATTGAAAAAAATTCAGAAGACAATTCCAATTATACTCTGCACATATAGCAAGATACTTAATTTTACTTTTATACATTTTTTGTGTAGATTTAAGAGCTATGGTGGATTTATAGTAAAATTAATTTACTTTTAATTTAGGGTCCATTGACTCATTTCAACTTGAGTTGTCATTTTTGGAGCTCTACAGAATCCATTCCCATTTGGTTATTGTTTACTAAAAAAACAGCTGAAAATAAAGCTGAAATAAAATAAATATTTAATAAGAGAAAACTTACACTAAAGTAAGTTGATTTAAACTGAAATAGTAAAATTACTAAAACTGAAATAAATGAAAGCTAAACAAAATACAAAAATACAAAAAATTGCTAAAATGAATAACTGAAAATATAGAAAAAAATCATTTCAAAATATTAAATACTAAAATAGTACATAAACAATACTATATTAACACTGGTACCAATTTATTATCATTGTATGGGGAAAAACTGCTAATTTTTTGTGTTTTTGTGCCCCACAGAAGGAGGTCATGAGTTTTAGAACATGAGAGTAAGTCAATTATGACATTTTACATTAACACTTTAACCAAGAAAATTAATTACTAAATACACTCAAACATGACTGCTTGTGTTATTGATTAGACTATACATTATATTCAATATGGTAACGCTTGCAAGGCTAGCATGGTAGTACTATTAATGATTTATCGTAACTCTTAAGTATTCCAAACAGAAGACCTTTCACACACGTACAGTACCTGCTGTCCATTGCTGAGTCTCTCTTCTTTGAAACGTAATTTCCTTTCCAGGTCTTGTATGACAGCATCTTTGGAGCCCTGGATATCCGAATCAGAGATGATGCGGGGCGTACGTGGTGTAGTCTTGCGTGGCAAAGCCCTGTTAAAACAATCAGAAAATACTGAAAAAAGACTTTAAAGCAACATATTACAGACCAAGCAAGACACTGTGGCTACAGTGTTATATTAACCTGCCCATAAAACCTTTCCAGATAGCAGCAAGGATTAAAGCACATACACAAAACAAACAGAACAGCAGCTTCTATAACAAGTCGCATTATAAAAGCCGACGTTGATGAGAGGAATGTGGAAAACATTTTTTGCATATGCACTGGGAAGCAAGAATAATTTTCGTTATCTGTTTGCGAGTATGGGTTTTAAAATTCCACAGCGGTTTCTTATCTTTCCCCCTCTGGCTCTGGAATGCCAGGAAGAGAGAGAGGAATGAACTGGTGGGAGATAACAGAAAATAGAGATGAAGAGGTGGAGGACAGGAGAAGCAGCTTTGAAGAAAAACTCTTTCATTCAAGTTTCATCAGACCATCTTCACTGAAGAGCCTAAATCATACCTCATAAGTAACATCAAATCAAGCTCTGAAACACTCTCAGAGATTCATTAGTTAATCAGCTTGTACCTGCATCTGAGATTATATAACTTTAAAATATGACAAGTGGCGTTTGTGTATATGGAGGAGAAAGGGCCATTATTATGAGATGTATCGGAGTGAACACCAAATTCTGTCACTGTTCACTCACCATGTCTTGAATAACACAAAAAAAGTTATTTTAAAAGATACTCTTGCATATAATGAAAGTGAACACTGACCAGTGGTTGTCTGTACCAGTGTAATAATTCTGTATTACTAAAGCATTTATTAATAATTTGAATCAGTTCTCATTTCAATTTTAGTCAACGTTTAAGTAATTTTGCTATGTAGTTTTGTCATTTGTTCATTTCGATATGATTTATTTCAGTTTTATTTAAATTAATGAAAATTATTTAATATTTTAGCTATAACATTAGTCTGTCAAGCTCCAAAATGACAAAAAGTACCATTAAATTAGTTTTAGATTGTAGATAAAGAAGACTGAAGCCATTCATTAAAATTTCAAAAATCCACCACAGCTCTCAAATCTCATTCATCCAGTGTGTTGTGAGCCATAGCATCCGTGCTTTGTACTTTTGGACTATGTTAATGCCTGATATTAAAATGTATTTTGGTTGATCAGATCACAAGCAGACAAAGACACATTCTCTTTTGTCCACTTTTAGCCACTTCTGTTCTGTCCTGACCCAATTTCCTCAAGGGGAGGATGAATGGGCAGGTCAATGTACTGCATGGGATATTTTCTTTTTCAGATCTTTTGATGGAATGGACAAAATAAGCTAGTGCAATTTATATATGAAGTCACACGGAGACGACAGAAAAAAAAAACGGAGAGCACCAGCTTTTGTTTCTGCTCTGATCGCAGCAAGACCAAGCAAACGCGGTGAGTGCGTGTTAAAAATCTGGAATGGTGAGGGAACATTGTGCTTGGTACATTTTTCGTCTTCAAATCAAACTTGGGTCTTCAGCCGACAAAGTTTAAACTCAGCGGTACCCAAAATGTTAATGCATTAGGTCAGTAGGCAGGCTTTCGTGGCTGTTCGAACATTATACCACATCCGCATTTCCAACACGAAAGTGATCCGGTCAAGTACCTTTTCGGAAGTGGTTGAAAGTGGACAAGCTCAGAATGTTTTCCACTGAGTTTACATGTGTTTTTAGCGCAGTCCACTTGTGGTTCAAATGACAAACGCATTTACATGTGAACAGGGGCTTGGCCAAAAGATACAGCTTGGACATTTTGTAAAAAAAAAAAATCCTCTTTTGTGTTGCACAGAAGAGAGAAGGTCATACAGGTTGGAAACCACATGAGGGTAAGCAAATTAATTCAATATCTCTTAAAAAGCACTCATTCTAAGTTGAGAACCAATGTGCTGCATATTCCTGTAGGACTGATAATGAGAGAGGAAACCTCTGCAATACACAGGCCTGACCCTCAAGGTTGCTCAGCTCCCATTGATCCCCGTCTCTCCATAAACATGCCACGTAAGAATGCATACAGTACATGTTTTCCATGCAGCTGCAAAGCAGGCGCTGCACTACAAATTACTTATTAGCCCAACTGTTCACACAATGTGACCTTTATAGTATTCTACTAGAGCTCTTGATTTAGGCCCCAATCAGACGGAATGTGTTTTATGCATGATATGTTTGATATAAGCAAAGGGCTCCATCTTTGCAGTGTCCAAAAAACTACAACAAAAACAAACATTCGTCAGCACGACGGAAAGCCCATCTCTCCATTCATTCGATTGGACAATGAAAAAAAAATTGCGAATGACGTTGGGCGCTTTTCTGCTCAGAGTTAAAATTTTTTCAATTTCAGGCACTCCTGCAAAAACGCGAGGCGGTAAAAAAACACGAAGCGCCTGCGGCACATAAACAGCGCGCAGAACGCTCACTGCCACAGAAAACAATTCAAAAAAAGCTGCAAAAAACGTGTTCTGTCTGATCGGGGCCTAAGTGCTCAGTCTTTATATAGTATAGAGAATTAATGCACACCTTGAGAAGCATTTGAGATGGGTTCAAACTTTAACACATGATTGTGGGTACTCACACTGTGCCGTTTCCCTTGGGAAGCCCAAGTGCATTCATTGGTGGTGGAGGAGGTGTGGCCGGGAGCACAGATACTAAAAATCCGGCTGGTGATTGGGGAGTGGATGTGAAGGGCGAAGAGGTGTCAGAGCGGGTGGGGCTTGATGTGACAGGTGGTGGAGGCGGTGGAGGGGGTGGAGGGAAGTCTTGCGGCAAGCCAGCAGGAGAGGACAGAGTGCTGGAGCTGAGAAAGGGCGGAGGTGGCGGTGGGAAGGAAGGTGAGCTGGGAGACTCCACGCTGCTTCCTTTGGACAGCAGCGGCTGCTGCTGGAAGGGCGGAAGTGTAACACGGCTGAAGGGCTTGTGGGTTGTTGTAGGGGATAGTGGACTGGAGCTTGAGGAGGTCGAGGACTGCGTGCTGTATCCGATTGGTCCACCACTTGTTGTGGGACTCTGGGCAGCAATGAACTGCTTGGGTCGGGCATAGTTGAAGGTGCTTGTCTGCATGGTGCTACTCTCCAGCTCCTGGAAGGAGGGAGGAGGTGGGAGAGGTGGAGATGGAGGCGGGACTTCCTGAGGAGAGGGAAGCTGTTGTTGCTCTAGAAGGATCTGATCTTGAAGCTGCTTCAGTTGTGCCGCGTTTCTGCAAGATAAAAGTTACAAGCAAAAGGACAGTTTAGCATCACACTAACTATACACATTTTACTACAAGAGTCTGTCAGATAATAGGACCGTCTTACTGTACAATAGCACAATTTGACAATCATTACCTAAACTAACGTCAATAGATCTTAAGAAAATGTTTGAAGAGCATGTTTGCTGGTACTAAACCTGGCTAAATATAACTGCGTACACAATTATAAAACTGACAGTGCTGGTCCTGGAGTACTCAATCCAGGTACCCTCGTGTTATGATTTGATACATATGACAATACTGAACTCACGATAAAATATTATGACAATGTATTGTTGCACCCCTACTCAATACAGCATTCCTGTGAACATCCATGACATACTGTTGAAAAACAGACGTTTACCATATAATTAATGAATCTGCGTAATAAATTAAGATTTTAATGGAAATTTGTCACCTTAATGTTTTATTATGCCGTAATCTTTTTCTAAAAGCAACGTGGTAGCTGGTTTCTCGTTGGTCATTAGTTGGTTGAAGATGGCTTGATAGCTGGTTTGTTGCTGGTTCAAGATGGTCTACCAGCAAGAAACCAGCACCAACACACTTAATAGTTTAACTTGGTACTGCAAAGATTATTCTGATTTTCATGGATTTCCTGCTTTACTGATTCATTAGAGGCAGAGTCAGCGTGTGATGTCATGGAAGGTCCTCTCTGGGTCAGTGTATCATCCTCACAGAATAGATGACCCATCACATGGGAGGAAATTAACTCCAGAGCCTACAGAAAGTGGTGTAGTGTGCTTTACTATAAAGTAAGAAGGTTTCACGCCTGGTTGTTGTGTGGTTATGCATGTCTGTGTGTATTTGTGCTGAGTTTCTGGGAAGGAAATGAAAGCCCACTGAAAAGCGAGTGATATGCTATCTTGGGTGAAGTTTAAACTACACTGTCAACATCATGTAAACAGTGAAAAAAGGAAGAGATGGAGATCTCAGTGTTGTGTCGTGCTAATATGCTTGTGGGCTGATGACTGAGCATTGTATCTGTCAAATGTCACAGTTCACCCACATACACAAAAACACTGGAGTGACGTCCACACTTTCCTCTTCTCGGCTAAACATTGGATATTTGGTGCCTACAGCCCACAGTTTTCCATCATCTGAATTCTTGCATCCTTGAAGACATGTTTTGTTCAAAACAATTTGTCTCTCTTCTTTTACAGACTCACCCCCACTCTCCAGCTGCCTTTTTTTTGGCAACTCCTAGACAAACTCCTAGCCTAAACAAATGGATAACCTTAAACGAACCAATAACCAAGTCCAGATGCTTTTCATTGAAATTTTATCATTGGTCTGCTACAGGCCCATTCTGTGCAGCGTTCAGTGCTTTTCTGCTAGTCACTCTGTAAAGGATCTCAAAACGTGAAGTAAATGTGTAATTTCAATGTGGGTGTTTGTGCATTTCACAAGGGGTTCTGGGTGGTAGGCCAGCCACACTCCAAACCCCATTTAACCTAATTATTTCCAGATGTTGACTAATGAGTCACTGTGTTTTCCCTCCTTCTATTCATTTTTTTGTAACAGAGGTGGAAGCCCCCCCCCCATCCAACTGATAAATCCTCAAGAAAAAGAGAAGGGGAGTATTTAGTTTGTGTTGTTAATACTTTGCCAAGCCTTAACCTAAAACCTAGACCGCAAGTTCAAAGAAAAGAATTCATTGAAGAAAATAATAGATTAAATGATGTAACTTTGTATTGGCGGCAAAAATGGTGATCTGGGCCACATTAAAGGCAAAAATGACCACCTAAAACCAACATTTTTCCCCTTTTCTCTTTTTCCCAGTCCGTATGTTCGAGTATCTGTCAAAAGAGTACTTTTACAGGAATACTTTGGCAGCTGGTGAAAGGCTCTTGGACTCAACTGCCTGTGCTGCTTTGCTTTCATTCCTTTTTTGGCTCTGTTATGAGTCCGAAGCACCAGCGGCTAGACTCTCACTTCTCTTCTTTCCGTCTTTGGGTCTAGCTTTCCATCCCTACCTCCCTTTCTTTCAATCCCTTCACACTTTTTCAAATTCCATCACCATGTCACCCTCCTTATTCACTCATTTTTAACATCAGAAAGAACAAGAAGGACTGCAATTCTAATCTTGTCTTTTACTCCATCCCTCTGCATTTCTTCTCTCCTCCTCTTCCCCTGTGTGAAAGCTGCTGGTTAACAGCCGGTGGAGGTCTGGCATTACAAGCCCCTCCAGAAATACCGCTCTGACTCTTAATATCCCACTTAATAGTTTCCAGCAGTCAAGAAATATCATAATGTTTAATCACAGGCAGCCATTTTCTAAAAATAGCTCTTGCAGGTTTCTCCTCTTATTTTTTCCTTTTGCATTTCTGGAATTCCTCACAAGTAAACCAGAGTTGATGAAGGGAGGTCAGCCGGTACTGACATAATCAGTTCGCCTTAAAAGGCACCGAGTCTGCAAATAGAAAATGGTTCCTGCTTAAAATCATGTTCATTCATTTATAAAAAAAAAAAACACACACTGAAGGGAGTAGTACAAATAAGCAGCAAACTAATTTTCTAAAGGTAGCAACATGAACTTAAATACATTTTTCAATAGAGTTGTTAGTTACTTTGTTTTACATCTTCAGATCAAACTATCCTTATAGCTTAACCGTTCCATTCTGTGCAGAACCGTACCTGCCGTTATGGATATGGTTTCATCTTCCACTGTGGGGCTGATAACAGAGCTCCTTTGAATGAATTACAAATATGTCAGTTATTGCCTTGGTCACAAGAGTTTACAGACATTTTGAGATTTAAATAATGGCTGTGCTATGGAGGATGATCAGATATTTCTTTTAATTTTATTATTAACATGTTTACTTCGCTCAAATAGTGCACTTGGCCATGCAGCTACAGAGAAATTGGTAGCCAGGTAACAGACAAGTGACCAATCCTGAGTGCAAGAGGCCGAGAGCGGTTTGTAATCATGCCGTTCCGAACCAAGCACAAGTGGAAATAAACCTGGAACCGTTCATTACTGTTCTGAAAAAGGGGCTTTTGTTTTCCGATTATAAATGTCCTTTTGTGGTATTTTCCATCTTTTTATTGCAAATTATTTACTTAAATGCATTCAAAGTAGTTAGTTTGACTAGGAAAGCCACTGTACAGTTTAAAAGTAGATTCTCCATTTCGCTTTTTTTTTTTAAAGCCACGGAAGGGAAAGAATGGGAACTCGCATTGCCCACAGCTCCAAACACATTTGTGTTTTTTGAATCTACAGCTCTGCTGGATTCAGGGTCAGTTCTGTCATAGTTTGAGTGATTTAGAGATGGCTAATGGAAGAGAGGTGCATATGGCGCTGTGTCCATATGCTGATAGCACGCAGCACAGCTTAAATAATAACAGCACTGTGTCAAAGGTTACATGAAGTATCCCAATCAATTTTCTGCCAAATTACAAGGTTTGTTACAAGGGGAGATGAAGCAGACCCCTCAGCAGACACAAAACACTCTCTCATATTCCTGCACTCACACATTCCTGTCTAATTTAGCTACATGTCTATAAAATGCACTTACACAAATCCAGCTCCTACTGTTTTATGGGAACTCCAGAGAAGCGCTTGACCTTGCATAAAAATCTCAAAGTTGTCTGTTTTGAATCAAAGAAAACTGTTCAGACGTCACTGAGCAGCTCAGAGAAATTAGAAATTGTCTAAACGTAGACAATTACAGATACTAATAAACGCAAATTATTTGGAATAACCAATGTTAGATCCAAAAACTTAAATGTCCCAAATAGTCTAAGAGTTGTCGGTAAGTATATTGTTTAGCTGTATGCCGATTTTTAAATCAAAAGCTCATCTTTTACTAAATAATGTTTGTTTATTGAGGTCCACTATAGCCTATCCCAATACAAAGCCTTTGTTCTTTTTTCAGAATTCACTTCATAAGTCACAAAAAAACAAAAGACAAATAAAATGCACATGTATTTTTCTGTTCTCATCTACCTCTGAAGCTCGTTGCATTTTATCTGAATAATATACAAGACAGGAGTAAGTCTTTCTGTCTCTCCTCCACACCCCCCCCCCCCCCGTAATATAGAATCCAGAGCAGATGATGTTCACACTGCATTACACACTTCAATTTGTCGTACCATTAAAACGCAATCGCCACATGAAGGTCAGACATATGCACATTAGCTTTGAAGTGGTTTTTTGTCAGTGGCATTTGCGCCCCTATAAAACCGTGAAAATTACCACATAAAGTAAATGTGCCCTTTACGAAATAATGGCAAGTTATGGGTCAGTGCGACTGCAAATTGTGGTTAAAATAGTTCACCAATCAGCTTCTGTACAGACTTTTAATGTCACTGCATCAGACACGGACCGATGTTAGTTAGGCTTACTAAACATAATGAGGTCAGTGTCTTCTCTCTTTTTAATTGCATCATTTTCTCAGTCCTACTGCAGTATCTTCTGAATATTTCAAGTGTAATCCTCTAAACATGACTGATACAAGCTGAAAATACATTCTGTAAACAGGTTTTAGAGTGTTTACATTCACCAAAACTCTTAAATATGTTCTGAGGACTAATACAAGAGCGATTTTATGATAATAATGTGTCTCTCTTGCAGTCATGTTAAGAGTCTTTGTTTTGGCTGAGCACATGAGTGGAGCTTCTACTGTTTTTAACAATCTGCTATCACAGGAAGAAGCTTCAAGAGGACAGGAAGTTATTGAGTTTAAATATTTGCCAATTAGGAGAGTCCCAGTGTTTACAGAGCACGTCCTGCATTGTGCGCATGAACTGCAATGAGGGAAAAAAAGGGGTAAATGAGAAAAACACGTTTTGAATCTCTAAAATGTTCCTTCCATGTTGTATTATTGCATTAAAGTTGCATACAAATTATATTAGACTACAAAAAATGTCTTAAATAAAGATTTATCCTACAACAGCTGACTACCACACGCTACTGTGGTAACAAAACCTTCACTGAGGATGATAATGTGCATTTATCCAAAACTATACTAACTGACATCAAGGAACTTGTGGTAAGATATTGAAACAATCCAGAAAAACATGTGGACACACACACACAAACACTACACAATGCAGAACAGCACACCTGGATTCAGTAAGAACCACACCCATCATGTCATCATCATGTCCTTGGGACAACCCCCTCAGTCTTGGCTAACTAACTGATTCAATGCTGAAATATGATTGATTCCATGTCAGTGTCTGGAGAAATACATGATTCATTGGCAGTCTGGCTACACAGCAATTTGGCCACAAGCTGGCAGCCTATGAGACAGCTGGAGTGCTGGACAGACGGATGAATGTCTGAGACGAACATACAAACATCCTCCCATTATTTTTAAACTGAAAAAAGAAATTTTGTGTAATCGCCAAGAAAAACAGTTTGTATTTGGACAACAGTATAAATACAATTTCAATATGTTCATAGACTATTCGAGTCAGCAAGTTTATTTTTAAAGCAATACTTTTATTCTCAAGTCTATGGAAGCTTGTTTCCACCACTGTATAAAAAGTAAGAAGGTAACTGCAAATTTTTATCTCACAATTATGACTTTTTTCCCCCTCGCAATCAGAGTTTACATCTGACAATTCTCACTTTTTTATCAGAACTGCGTGAAACAAACTCACGATTGCATGTTATAAAGTCAGATATGCAAGTCAAAGTTGAGAGATATAAACTCGCAAATCTGAGATAAAAAAGGCATTACTTTATAACTCGCAAATGTGAGTTTTTTTATTGAAATTGCAAGTTTATTTCTCGCAATTCTGAGAAGTCAATAGCGAGATGTAAACTCACAATTGTGAGATAGAAGGTCAGAATTGGGAGTTCATATCTCGCAATTGTGAATTTATAACTCGTAATTTCTTGTAATTGCGAGTCAACTGTGAAATGTAAACTCACAATTGTAAGAAAAAAAAAATGTCGGCGGAAACAACCTTCCATAAGAAACTGCACTGAATTGAACAAAAGTATACAGAGATTTACAATAATAAAAAAAGATTTCTGTTTCAAACAAATACTGTTCTTTTGAACATTCCAGGCTATTCATCATGGGGTTTGTAAACGCATGTTAAGTACGTCCAAGCACACACTCAATGTGTTGGCTAATGCATTCAGGCCTGTGTTTGCATATTTCCTGGCTCAACAATTAAATATCTTTGAAAAGTTACATCTTTGATTTGATCCCCTTCAAACCTCTGCAACTACAGCCATCAAAACAGCACTTTTAAACAAAATCACAACTTTTTTTTAAAATGTTGAAAAGGACTATGATAGTTTTGTGCAATAAAAGTTTGTTGACTATTTGTTTGCAATCTGTAAATGTATCAATATCTAAATGAGACTTGCTTTTTCAACCTCTCAATCTTTAAATGCAATGCACTTTTACGCACAATTGAATTAGAACCACACCCAAACCCTGTCAGCTCATGTACAATGACTTCAGCTTTCTTTTATAGTTCCACTTCACCGTGATCCTAATACACCCCGCCACGCTAACCATCGACAGTGCAACAGATCTTGTTCTTCTTAACTGCAATCCACAAACCAGCCCTACAATACTCCAGAGTTTTAAGTTCTTAAATTGCAACAAGACTCATGTGTCAGGAAGAAAAAGTATCTCATCGTGTTGCGGTATTGGACTAGTGTCTCTCTCGTTCCCTGTAGATGCTCATACACACACACACACACACATACACACCCTTCGAAACGGTCAATTCATTAAACAGCACACAGACTGAGAGAAGACTGCATCTGATCCTTCCATTATATCTGAATGTAATAGCAGTGTTGTCACTCACTCAACCAAACAGGACACCAAGTCTCTCGCCGCTAATGTGCGTAAAATCATTTGGATTCTTGCCACGTTACTGTGAACAAATCTTCCAGAAATGTCCAACAGTAATTTTGGCCCTTAGCTTTCCTAGAGGTCAACAGAGTACATAAAGAGGGCTGCGTATGCGCGTACACATGCACAAAAGGTCTGGAAGTGCAAGTTTTCAAGCACTTTCTCATATTACATTGGTATTGGTAGAGTGCGTTCCAGTTTTAGGAGCAGTTTGACCCAGATCTGATCTCACAATGCGGCTCCCACCCAAGCCAAGCGGCTCTACATGCACTGCACTCCCTACCAGACTCCTAGAGGAAATGTCCAACTTTCCATAAAGATGTCAGGCCAAAATAAAAAAGGCTCTTTCTCTTCTCCAGCTCCCACACTTTAATGCTTTCTTTTTTCTTCCCTCTCTCTTTTTCTATGCTCTAATTTCACCATCTTGCATACTCAAGACTTTCTCCCTCTCCTTTGGTCTGTCCTCTTTCCATCCTTTTTATTCAGTCTATATCCCTTCTATCATTTAAAATTTAAGCATCAAAAAGATTACTTTAACCAGTGTTAGTAAATTGTTATATCTTTAACGATTAACTTTAAGTGAGTGTTAGAGTAAAATAAACTACATTTCAAAGATACAAAACAGCAGTGCAATATGTGAAATATTATTACGAACCAAAAAAACGATGCACCTCTTGATAGAAATAAATGTTGTGATGTTACTTCCATCAAGAAGGAGCATCAATTTTTGGGCAAGATCTAGCACTGACAATGCAAGAGGTGATCACGGTCTACTCCAGCACATCCCAAAGACTTTCAATGAATTTAAAGTCTGGACTCAGAGGCGCTAATTCATGTGAGAAAATTATTCTTCATGTTTCCTCCAAACCATTCTTCCAAAATTTGAGCCTGATGAATCTTGGCATTGTCATCCTGGAATACTGCCATAGGTCTTCCTACATGAAAAGCTACACACACCATCAATTAGGGTTAGAATAACTGTAGCCAAACATATAACATGCTAGAAACATAATCACTGCAATAATGATCCAGTCATAGACTCCTAAGCATTTGCCTATTAAAATGCATCAGCAACTTTTTTTTTTGGCCAGGCAGTGTACATATATAAAAGAAAAATGTATAACAAATACATTTATAACCAATAACAAATAAGGAAGCTATACAATATGACTCCTGAAACAGTCTTTTTATTCCATGTATAATTTGCCATTTAATCAAATGTGTGTGAAGGACTACTATAGTTTGAAAAGCATGAATGAAGCCTTCAGTCACGGCAGTTACAGGACAAGTTAAAGCACTTCATTTCCAGACCTATTCACTGTTGTTTCTTCCTCTTCCACTCCATTTCTCTATAGTCAAAAAGTCTTGACCTGTACTGTCCATTATTCCCTTTTGCTTTCACCATCTCAGACCCCTCCCCCATCTGTTTGCCTCTAATTGCATGCACAGCACATAAAACAGAACCAGACTGTTTTCTTTTCACATAGAATGTCTCATTGCATCCCTCTCGTGCTCTCTCTCGCTCTCACACACAAAGTGGGTATATGCCTGGATTGTAGGAATGTGAGCTGAAGACATTCCTCTCCAGATTGGCTGAAAAGACATCACCCATCACCATCAAATGGGATTACCAGCAGGGAAAGTAAGTGAGAGAGAGTGAGAGAAAGAGAGAGGCGGGAGGGGTACGAGCAGAAGAGAAATAAGCCTTAAACAAGGCAGACTGAGCGACAAAGAGAAATAGAGTCCAAACCGTTCTCTGCTGCCAATAAAACAGTTAGTACAATGGCCTTTATGAACCAAGACTCCACTAAGCAAACCACCACTTCACTACTGCTGCCACAAGCAAAGTGCCAACCCATACACACATTAAAGTGCTAAACATTGAACTGTTCAAACTTGGAACACAAGTGCAAAAGACAAAGCCACCATCATAACATCTTTTAAAGATATTTTGGAGGCTTTGAGTTTGAATAACCTACTTTCCTTGCCAAAGCCCTCCGCAAAACTAGTCAGTAACATTACTTTTACTGAGAAGAGAATTTCTGATTTGTTATCTGGACTATCTCTTTTAAATTTATTCTACTCTTTTCTGGAACTCTAATTCTTCCTTTTTTTCTTCAAGTATCTCACTTGACTCTCATATATTTCATCTACTTGTTTTATTCTAAATGACTGTATCCACATCACATCAGTAGATTAAATGTTCTCTTTTTGCCATCTCGCTCTTTTTTTCTTTTTCTGTAGTTGTGAACTTTAATTCATCCCTCTTTTTCCAAGATAATTCTGTTGCATGTTAAACAACTTGCGCTAAATATAGCAATAATATATATACTATATTAATATATATATATATATACTAAATTAAAATAAAAAACTCATAATAAAAACAATAAAAAATCAGTAATATAAAGTAAATAAAATATAAAGTAATATAAAGTAAATATAAAGTGTTAAATGGTTACATATCAACATGTTCTCTCACAATAGATTTGCATCAATGGACAGAAATTAGTTACTTATTTTTAAAATGACCTCCATTCATCCATGTAAGTTTTTCAAAAGAAAAAGAAAAAGAAAAAAAAGTTTGTACCTTGTTTTTTCACCTGTTTAAAGATACTCCCGTTGCACGTAGGTAATTCCTTACAGGTGTGTGTGTGTGTGTGGGTGTGTGTGAGCGTGTATGAGGACTGCGGCGCTCAGTCAGCTGCTCTTGTCTTTATATTAGAACGCGCAGACACGCGCTGAGTGACGCGGCGTCTAGCTGTAGCGCTCTGCTCTGACTCACTGACGGCATCTGCGTGCTTGTCTTACACAATAAGAGTCTTGCAAGTCAACAACTTCCACAATAAAAGTTCCCATGCTCAACTTTATTTAAATGTAATAATGTTGGCTATGTATTACTATTTTTATTACGTACATATTTTTAATTTAATGTTTAAGATTTAAGGGCATGTTGTAAAACTTTGATCAAAAAAATATTTCCAAATCTATCTGCTACAAATTAAAATTGTTTAGACATCTACCACTTATCCGCAATGTAAGCTGTGGTGATAATTGATTGATTTTTTTGTTGAAAAACAATTATTATGAATTATCTGTTCAATGTTAATGATATTTTGGAAAATAAAACTAATAAAATTTGATTGCTTTACAAAACGTTGAGAATGTTACATGTTGCGTCTTTTCTGTCCTTTAACATTTAATAAGGACTGCAAATCAAATCATAAACTAGACACGACATTTTATTTTTTCACCACAAATTTGTTTTATGCTCTGTAAATCATTTATATTTTTACATACAAAACTTCTACTGTCACATCAGGAGGGGGTGGTCATGTACTATGCTCATTTCTAATCATTATAGACATTTATATTTAGAAAACCATCCATAAAAAACTAAACAGAACAATTCTTTGTCACAATGTAGAACATTATAATATAATAAATCCAGAATGTTTAATATAAAACATCCAAAGTGAAATTTAAGCCACTTACATCACTCCTAATCCATGCGCTTGCCTTGTGTTACTCCTCCGCTGTTTAAACCTTCAAATCTACACCTCAGATAACATCTCTCTCTCTCTTGGAAATGATATGAGCTTGTTTTAAAAACATCCTCTAAACCACGTAAACTGAACACGCACACAACGGGCAGACAAAAATGAAATATTTTCATAATTTCACATGTTATTTTCTGTTGTACGCCTCAAATTAAACAAGTATAAGAACAAAAACCCTCTCTAAACCGTGTAATAACTGGGGTTTTTATTTAATCTTTGATCATCTACAAGGCTTATTTTTTCCCATCAGTCAGCCTCTTTGTTTGAATTTCAAGAGATTGTTTTAATCTGAGATTGTTTACTCAGATAAATCTGTATATCTTGCGCTGTAGACACAGATTACTGGTGATTCTTGGATAATTTCTACATCTGCAGTAGATAAAATGTTCTGTAGCATTTTTTCAGTCTCCCTAGTTCACTTTCAGTTCTTGAGAATTGTGTTCTTCTTTTTGTGTGTGTGAATACATTGACTTATTTTAGACTAATGGGAGTATGGGTACAGTTATCATTTCTGTGTGGTGTGTAATGTCTATTTTCAGAAGTGTTCTGTATTGTTCTATGTTCCTCTCTGGCTCACTTGTGTGCTTGTGTCAGAGGCGCAGATGAGTCGCCCCTTAGTGACTCATAACAGGCAGTAAAGAGCTAGTCGATATCTGCTGGTGTCAATCACTACAATAGCCATCAAGCAATTTGTTATCATGTATAGCCATCTTTTTACACTAAAACTCTACATATATTCAGAACTGACACATTTCATGACACACTGATGAATGTACACACAGAACAGATTTACTGAAAAGTATTTAAATACTTAAAGGGATTGTACACCCAAAAAATGAAAAATTCATGTCACTCCCATAACTTTCAAGCTGCCCAAAGTAGTCCTAAATAACCCCATCCGCAAACAACGTAATTCCCAGAATGCTTGAGACTGTGAATATGTGATCATATGTCTCATATGCCAAACATCTCTGTCCAAAGATTTTAAAGACCTCCTGTGGTGAAAATCAAATTTTTAATGTCGTTTATATCTCTATGTGGTGTTTTTAATATGCTTTAAGACAACCCATTTGCAAATTCATCAGTCAACACCTTTGCTGAGTATTTTTTCTTTAAAAAGCAGTGAACTAAAGACCAAAGAAAGGTGTGAAATCGTCATATGTGGTAACCACTCCTGTCAACGTGAGCGCGGTCTTTAGCATATCATTAACTATGCTGTGAACTGGGGGTAAAATGCATTACCATTCTGATACATCGACTTGTAGCCAAAACTGTATAATTCACTCTTCCACTTCTTCAACATATATGGCTGAATTAAACCAATATTTCCACTTGCTATTGTGCAGCGTTCACTAGTTGATCGAGTTGATCAGAGTGGAGGTGTGTCCTAAATAAAGCTATTTTAAGGCATGAAGATTTTTTTTTCACATGAAAAAAACTTTTAAATATGCCATTTTGGCGATCAAAGATGAGTTTTAATGGATAAAGTTATTGACTAGAGGGGGTCAACACACAAATTTACAACTCTCACGCACACATTCAAGGAATAGTTCAGCAGGGTCTAATGTGGTTTTGGACCCCATTGATTTTCATTCTATGGACAAAAACAGAAACATTTTTCAAATTTTTGTGTTCTGTAGAAAAAGGTGAGTCCTTCAATTTTTGAAAGTCATGAGGGTGAGTACAGATTTTAATTTTTGGTTGAAATATTCCCTAATTCTGTTTTATATCAAACTATTCATCTATGAATATTATCTTTTTATCTATAAATGTAAACTACCACTCT
Source organism: Opsariichthys bidens (assembly GCA_037194245.1). Taxonomy (NCBI): domain Eukaryota; kingdom Metazoa; phylum Chordata; class Actinopteri; order Cypriniformes; family Xenocyprididae; genus Opsariichthys; species Opsariichthys bidens. The sequence goes on from CM074282.1 coordinate 12,540,680, forward strand.
GTACTTCCAAACCAACATCAAATGAAACTTCATACAATTTCCAAAGACTTCAACTAGTTTCTTTTCTCTTAAACCGCTTTCATGTCTCCCTTTCTCTGCTGTCATCCAATAACAGATTTTTTTTTTTTTTTTTTAGATGGCCTGTTCTGAACTCTCTTTTCCATATTTGGAAAGCTGCTCTATTCCTAGTGGGTCAGTTTAACACAGCTAGCCAATGCAGCACTGAGCCTCGGATCCCCCAGCCGATCCCGCATCCCCCCATCTCCTTATAAGGACTGCACATAGTCAATAGTGTTCGCCTTCACTCTGGCCTTCTTGGCCACTCTGTACTGCTTAATCATTCTAAAGTAAACTGTCTCAATTGGTCAAAAACAAAGCTAATGTTTTTAATCTGTGATAACTCTGTTAGTCTTTATTCATGCTGTGGTTATTAAAATGTGTATTTTATATCATGACTGCATATAAGCATCAGCAATACATTTTTTCATGGTTTCTACAAAAATATTAATCAGCATAACTGTTTTCAACATCGATAATAATGATAATAAATGTTTCTTGAGCACCAAATCGTCATATTAGAAATATTTCTGAAAGATCATGTGACTGAAGACTGGAGCAATGACTGAAAATTTGAACATTACCGTTTTTTATTTTTGATCAAATAAATGCAGAAATGCAGTCTTGGTGAGCATGAGTGACTTCTTTCAAAAACAATCTCACCGAGCCAAACGTTTGAACGGAAGTGTACCTACTTTACGGCCGATTAGCTGCCTTGCCAATTAGTAATTAACAGTATTTTTATGAGCCTCAGCTGTATTGTATATAAATAAACACAAAATTAAAGTCACAGTCCAGAGTGGAAACTCTGGGTTAATTTCTAAAAATGAGGCTCGCAGAGGTGCAAGAATGGTAGGAAAATGTTTGGTGAGCTGTGTCACTCAACAAAACCGTGTGCAATAAGTCATTTTTTGTAGTGTTTAAACTGAATTTTCCCGTAGAAAGCGTCTCTATATGCTTGTTTGCTTTTGGATGTGCTTCTAAACCACACACAACGCCTGTGCAAGAAAATGATTGTTAATACACCATTTGGGTCTTTACAAGCAACACCTCATAAACAAACCAGCTTTGAGAAACAGCTCTGAGTCACACGCCAGAAATGCAACCGGCTGACCAGTGCGCCACGGATTTAACCGTAATGCTGGGCATAACGGCATGGTTTAAACACCACACCCCTACACCATGACCTCCGAGCTAAAGCTTTATCTGTGTTCACTACCGTGACGATTTGAACTGAAAAAACTGACCAGGGCTGAACATTGGCACCAGTGGTCTCTATATGATCAACTTAGCCGAACTCACAATGCTTTTGAGAAACGCAGCTGAGAAAACTTGACTGCAATGGGGAGAAGAAATACAGAAATGGGAATATGACATCAAACCTCCTTCATTGCAACTAAATTGATCAGACACACTACCACAATAACCACATCAGTACTGTAAAATCAAGCACAACATCTGAAACTAAAAACCCCATGAGTTTGCGAGAAAACTAATGCGGTTGTGGTCAAGAATAAGAGCGCTCAATAAAATGTGACCAGCTTGTTTGAGGCCGACCCTCAGTTTGCTGCAGTTGTCTCTAGTGTCCATGACAACAACCCCACAGTGGCTCTTGGAGGTTTGTGGCAGGCGGTGCGGTATGGCAGCAATGCAGTCGGCACGAAGATAGCAATACACAGCACTTCAGCGAGGATTAAAGACTTCCTTTCTCATCTGTTATCCTTTCTGTCTCGCTCTTTATCTCCATCTCTATTTTTCTCATTTACTTTTCCCACCATGGCGATCCACTAATCCAGAATAAACAAAAACCCTGAATGTTACGTTGAGTAATCGTTTAAATATAAACACATAATGAGTAAGGAGGTAAATTATTGCATCATTTACTTCAAAGAGACTTCCTAGGAGACATTCTGTGTCTGTGTGTCTCACAGACATGTGATGAATTGGTAAGGATTCATGGCTCCTCAGGTCACGATCCAACTCTCACCCCTGAGCCAATGCCGCATTTATACATCGCTCCGGTCCTTTTGGCTCAGGAAGTGAAGGATTATTGTCTGACTGTCTGTCTCTGGAGTGGCCCTGACAGGAAAGAACACCTTTAACTTCCTGGAAGACTACAAAAGGGTTTGCTGTACCCCTCATCTCTGTACACACACCCTACATACGTCACTAAAACACTGATACAGAAAAATAGGGATTCACTGTCACAGATATTTGATCCTAAATATCAAGTAATATGACAGAAGAATAATAAAAAATTCAGACAGCAGGGTATCAACAATTGGTGCAAAACAGTTATTTACAGTAATTATGTATAAAAAGCATCATGCTGATTTTCCTCAGATTTTTGCAGATGAATGCACTTAGAGTAAATAAATAAATACATTTTACTGTATTGCATGGCGATTTCTGGCTATTAAAATTAATTTATAATTTTAAATTAATGATAAAATATAGTAAAATAATAATGGGTATTTATATTATACACTACTGTTTAAAAGTTTAGGGTCAGTAAGTTTTTTTTTCATGTTTTTCTAATGCAAATTTAAAATTACAGTAAAAATACAAGAAAATATTCTTATTATTTCTTATTTTTCACTTATCAATGATGAAAAATTTGCACTGCTTAATAGTTTTGTGGAAAGTACTGACACATTTTTTTAGGATTCTTCAATCTAAACTTCAGCGTTTATTTGAAATAGTCTTTAGTCTAACTTTTGATCAATTTAACGTGTCCTTGCTGAATAAAAGTATTAATTTCGGTATTCACAAAAAATCTTTCAGCCCCCAAACCTTCAAATGTAATCGTACTTTTTTCTTCAGTCATGTCTCATCTCGCCTAGAGGTTTAAAGTCTTCACCAACTGGTATCAGAACACTTTCAGTGCTTGCTTACTTCTCAGAAATCTTCAGATATTGGTGGAGTGGGTATCACATAACCACTACTTTGCTGATGCCAAGAAAAGATCCAAAACCAAACAGACAGTACATTTACGAAAACACACCCTGTGTTCTCATGAAGGAAGAATTAATGTAAATTTGATCCACTGAAAAAAGATGCTTCAAACTCAAGAGGGTTTCAGAAGGCTCTCACACAAACCTACAGCACAAATCTATTATAATCCAGCTTTAATTCAAAGGGGCTTTATGAAATGTCTCACTACGCTGACACACACATTCATCAACCTATACAGCTGATATCAGACACCACCTGCTGCATATCTATAATTAATCATACGCACACATATACAAACTGAAAATGTACATATGCGACAGCAAGTATACCGTAGAGCATAATGCAAACAGTCTTCTCACTTTCTGTCTCTGTTTCTTTACAAGCTCCAGGTGTTATCATTTCAGTGTGGTATGGACTTTACACACTGTGAAGCATGTTCCCATAAAACCCCTGTGATTTCAGCCCAACAAGATCGTAAATCAGAGGTGCACACAGCCATCTCTCTTCTTACAGATGCTCCTCTGAAAATAAAACGTTGCCTGTAACAGGGATTTAGTTGCTCAGATAAATGTCACAAAATGAGTAATATGCCTTCATTATAAGTTTGCAATATTTGCCTCAAAATAGACCCACAAAGCCTTTCCTTTTGGTCAACTGCAGGTGGACGCCCACCAAACACCCTGTTCGTTCACACCTTCCTCTTTTTCGGTTTATCTCTCTGCCCCTTCCTGTGATGAAGGACACTGGGCCCTGTCTATATCACAAGGTCCCTCCTGCTGTCACCAAAGTCTGCCAAAACACACTGCGTGGTTTCCTGTATGGTGTGTAGCGCCACAGGGTGTAGCGCCAGTGGCCGGGACAGTGATCAAGGGATCAAGTGTGAAGAGATTTGAACATGTTAATCAAACTGCATAGTGCAAAGGTGTTAAAAGTTGAAGGATGTTCACTCAACACTTGGTTAGAAACAATGAACAAGCACATGTAATGCCCCACCAACATAAACAAGTAAAATAATTTGCATGAATGTAAGCCAGTGTCTTTATGTGAGTCTTGTATTTAATTTTACACTGAATGTCTTACAAATGTTAAATTTGGGTGAGATACTATCAAACCAAAAAAAATTAAAAGGATAGTTAACCCTAAAATTAAACTTCTGTCATCATATACTCATCCTTATGATGTTCCAAACCTGTATGTCTTTATTACTTCCAGGAAACACAAAATGTATGTGTAATAATAAAACAGAAGAATTTATTTCCATGTCTTTACAATGAATGTGGACTGGAGCATTCAAGCACCAAAATGTTTGCAAAAGCACCATAAAAATCATAAAAGTGTTTCATAAAGCTTGTGTGTCTTTTAATGCTCCGGTCAAAATTGACAGTTTTTTTTTATTTCGATGAAATTAATGTATTATATTTTAGATCCATTAAGGTTTTTATTTAATATTTTGAACTTTTAGGGGATTTTATGGTTCTAAATTATTAATTCATTTATTCACTTTTTGAGCATAGACCTGAAAATGAAATTTGCAACTTAAACTGTCACAAATTTTGAATGCTTTAGAGCACAGACTTCATTGTGATCTCTTTTCAATGACGACACTTGGCAAATTGTAAAAAAGTTTTAGAAAACTTTATAATTTTATGTTTATTGTTATGAAAAATGCACAAAAATGCTATTCAAAATTTTTATTTGAAATATATATTTTCAAAAACACACTTGACTCATTGCAAGAATTGCAAGATTGCAAGAAAATCAAAGCCATAAATCTAAAAACAAATTTGAGCTTGATATCTCAAAAAATGAGCTTTCAGTAAGATTTTGTCTGTTTGCAGTACCAAAAGTTTCCACTAGATGAAACTGATCAATTCATTTGCAATGTGGTCAATTTGACAGCAAGGAGCACAAGTGTGACTATTTTTTTCAGGACCATTTAACCTTTTCGAATCATATCTATGTTTTTTGGGGGGTTTTTTTGCGTTTACATGGCAAGTGCCAAAACCTTTAACAAGTTTCCTACCATTCCGATGAAGTAAAAAAGTCTAAAAAACAAAATGTAAAATGTTTCAGTCAAAAATTACCGAAGAGTACCAGAGAGTTAAATTCATTTATTAACAACAGACAGAAATTTAAATCATTATTCATTGATTCACAGCAACTTAATCATTGAGCTGAACTCAAAAACTGTATTGGTCTGATTTGAAGTTTTGTGAACTGGATCAACTGATTCACTGAAAATAATCTCACTCTAAAGAATGATTTGTTCACAAATCAAACTCTTCTCTCATAAACTCATAATTTGCAGCGAATAGCTTTTATTTTTTTGGTATTGGTATTCGTCATACAAAGGTATTGTATGTGTCTTCAGAAGAGTCATGACATACTTTTATGATGCCTTTACATAATTTTGGAGCTTGACAGCCCCAGGCCTCATTCATTTTCATTAAACGGAAAGAGTAACAGGAATATGTTTCAAAAATGTACCTTTTGTGTTGCACAGAAAAAATTAATTTGGTTTGGATCGACATGAGGGTGAGGAATTTATGACAGACTGTTCATTTATGGATAAACTGTTCAAGATGGACTACATACAGTATATGAAGGAAGAAAAGGCTTAGAAAATGACAACGTATTTGCAAGCAAATAAACAACTTCTTCAAACTAAAGCTTTTTAGTAGGTAGCAGCATCATATTGATTTTATATATCATTTTATATGACATGCATCATATCATGCTGTTGTGCCAGCAAATGTCCAAGGCCCGTCGCTGAAACATGAAACATGAGACCAGGTGAAGTTTATCACCCTTTTACTAGTTTACCCAAAGATCATGACCGGAGCTGCAAACTCATACTTTCCACTCGTCCTCTAATTGCTTTACGGCAATTCGGCAAATAACATAATCACACATGTAATTGATAAATCACCATAACGCTGAAATAAAGTTGAACTAAAGGAGAACTCAGATCACAGGGGACCTGTAAAAGATAAATGTCTGCAGCTACAACGTGGTCTTAAATCCCCACTTCATCATTCTAGTCAAAGCACTAATGTGAACGGCAAGTATGGGAACATCCAGAGGAAATCAGATGGAATGTGTGAACGTGTTTGGAGGGTCACAAGGCAAGGTTCAGGTCTGTTTGTACCCGGAGGATGCTGAGAGACGATAACATGCCACACAGCATGTAGAAATGACCTCTGGGTAATTATACAATTATGAAATTCCTGTTTTTACAACCAAATGACATGGTGAAGTGACTAGTGCTGGGTAGAGAGGAGTTGGATGGTGTTTTGTTTTTTGATGGAGGAGGAGGATCTCATTATCTGCCCCCCTGTTGCGTTGTTCCTAGCGGTTGATTTGTGACGTTACAGTGGAAAATCTTTTGGGGAAGCAGCTTTTTAGAGGCAATAATTTGCAGAAGCGCAAGCAAAGACAGGATTTTGCCAAACGGCATGCCATTTAAACCTCAGCTTGGACCTCGTCCACAACTAGAAACAATTTTCCTTTCATAGCTAACACATGCCCGTCAAACCCACGCACATACTGTATGCGTTATTCACACTTAGGTTGCATCAACCTATTCTTTGTTTTACCTTTCATTTGAGAAGTCGTCTGCTTGCTCATTTGATCTGGAATCACAGAATGGATGAGGATATGTATGGGGAAAAGTCACGAATAAAACCACAAGGACTAAATGTTGCACTGTATTCCCAGTACAGCATGTACACAATGCAAAGCTTTCCATTTACATGATTCATGGTGTATACACTAACAAGAATGCACACAATTTTTCTCTTTCTTCCCAACATCCACCCACTAAACACACACATGCTACTATTCCATGGTTGTAAAGAAGAAAAGGCATCTGAATTAAACGGAAATCAGCCAATAACCACAGAGACAAAAAGCCCTTAAATTCTTTTCAAACAATTAAGTAGTCCTATGTAAAGGTATGACTACGAGAGCTTAAAGTCACATTCACACGCATAAACATATTTCAATCCCACACACAATCCAGACAAGATTACAGAGCTGAACTACATAAGACTGACTCCGCCTAGAATATACAAAGAGTCCCTCTTCTGAGACACTCTTGTTTTAATGTTTTCTGTTTACATGTTTGTCATCCTTTCACCATAGACAGAATAAAAGCTCATGCAACAATGCTCTTTTACTTTGCTGTAAACTGAATTATTGATTAAAATGGTAAATGTTATATTGCTTATAATTGCAACATGTCATCCACTTCACAGTTTATATCATCACAACTGGACCACACCATGTTAAACAATGACCAATAATGTTTTTGTAATATATTTGTTGTTGTTTTAGAATATATTACAACTATCAAGTGAATATGTATTTTAATGACATTTGTCATATGAACAAGTCAGTAAATAGACTAAATTCCACAAATTTGAAGTACATCACAGTAACTGCTTCAGGTTCGTTTCGTGTATATATATATAAAGACTTGCGATTCAGTGAGGGAGTCAGATGTGAACTCAGCAGCAGCACTGAACGAGGCCATTCACACGACGCCGTTTAAAAACAAAAGACAAACGGTAGGGAATGAAAAACTGCATATGCGAGATGCTGCAAAGAACACGAGTGCAACCGTGAAGCACGTCTGGCGCATATTTACAAAGAAAAACAATGGAAAAGCAGCAATGCCATAGCAAAATACAAAAATGTGCACTGTGTGCCTGAGTTCAAGGCTACTTCATGAATCTTTTGGATTGATTCACAAACATAATCAGTTTTGAGTCATTTGTTCATGAGTTGGACATCTAGGCTCATGCTGTGATCGCAGGCATGCAAGTACTGGTTTGCCCTGTATGTTAATGTCGTACCCTTGGGCGGTGTACTTAACCTTTTCTTGACCCTAAATTCAGGGATGCTGTCTTTAAAAACTGGAACAGTGCTAGTGAGAGTCAAATTGCACCTACTGAGTAATCTGCAGCCAACAAACTTGAGGCATTGAACATTACACCTAAAGCCACTGTCAGAAACATATCACTATAACCGATGATAAATGGTTGTGCAGTATGAGATACATCTAATACAAAAGCAAACGATCCTTCTGAAATCTGGCTGGAGTCATAGCACAACTGCTAACACATATGCAAACACACATACCGCACACAATCTCTCAGTGATTTATAGCACGCAGCAATGCCCGGCCTCTGACATGGTGATAAAGGGACGGAATGCATTTGTTCTCTAAGTGGGGCTTTCCCATTAAACCACCTACTGACATACAGTACACAGGCAGCTGGGGTAGTAAATCACCACAGAAGCATTGGTAAACGTTACCACTTTAGATTGATCAGAATCTGTTTATTTTATATATAAACAGAATAATGTTTTGTTGGTAGGATATATAAGAAATATGGCTATTTCCATGTTATATAATATGCCGAGAGCTTACTTATAATATAAGATGCTGAAAGCAGCATGTCAAATAAATAGTAACACGTCAAATAAATCAAAATTTTTTAAAATACTGACATCTGATAAACACTTTACAGGAGTCATCAAATTTGTAATTGGAATAGCAACACAGCTAAAATCATTGGTCACATAACAATGCCAAAATGGCAGATTGTGTTTATACTGCACTCCTTCATACTTACAGAGCACACACTACCATTTAAAAGTTTTGGGTGAGTAAGATTTTTTAAAAATGTTTTCTTATTCTCTTATTTGATCAAAAATGTAGTAAAACAGACACATATTATAACATAATAATACCATTTAAAATAACTACTTTCTATTTAAATATATTTTAAAATGTGATTTATTCCTGCGATGGCAAAGCAAAATTTTCAGCAACCAGTGTTCAGTGTAAATTACCCCCCCCCCCCCCTTTGAACAGTAGTGTGCTTAAAACTTAAATCTTATTAGGCAGTATCAGGTGGTATTAGTGGGAGGGACAATTTCATTTTAGTATACTTTTGATATGATAAAAATCTATAGTACAGGACGAGTCATCAGCATTTTTGTCCAGAATGCGTTTACCTGAAAGAAAGTGCTTGAAGAATGCTTGCACTAGCATATAGTTTTAATGCCTTCATAAATATAACACATTTTCAGGCAGTTACCTTTGTTTCAACTTGCAAATAGTCAAGACAACGGATTATTTTAATTTTTTAAAACTTATAAACTTGAGTTCAAAAAAGCAAAAGTTATGACAATTGGATTTAATAGAATAAATAAGTTCAAATAAGTGTGGCTGTGATGATGTAAGCACATCCTGATTTTTCCCATATTTTGTTGATTTCTATCTGAAAATTTCACATCCCTACCCCTAACCTAATCCTATCCATAACTTATTCCTAAATTCAGATGGAAATGGTAGGTGAATAACACAGATGTAGAAACACCTAACCCTGGTTGTAAAAAAAATGTAACTGTAAACTTGTCAGTTAAATCTGATCGTTGTTCCAGAATCAACAAAGATGTTGATCCAGGAACATACTGTGCCTGGTGAAATCAGGTTCTGCGATGATGCAGAAGATTCAGCTGCCATACTCACAGTTTAGGTTTGGGTTTGGTGGGGATAGGTGGAGCCTTAACTGCTGAAGGTGATGGAGGTGCAGCCACTGTTTCCTTCACACTCGAAGGTGACGGCAGATTCTCATCTGGTGGCTTGTTTAAGGTCTGACCATTTTGTAGAGGTCTGTTGGGTAGATTTTCATGAGGCTCTTTATCTGTGGAGACCTGGACAGGCAATGCAGTGATGCTGGGCCAGATGTCCAGCTCATTGATCTGGAAGGCCTCAGCACTCGGTGGGGTTTTGGGTGGGACTTCCAACAAACTAATCTCAGTGGGTGGAGGAGGTGGAGGCGGGAATGATTGGTTGTCCTCAAACACACTTTCATCCCCAGATACACCGTTACTGGGCAATTCTTCTGCAACTAGAAATCCAAGATAACAGAAGACATACAATTCATTATAGAGTAAGAACAGGTTTCTGTTCCTATTAAGTGAGGGAGAAAATCCAGTTGCCCCACTTCACAATCCATTTCAGTGGAATAAAGAAGGAAATACAGTAAGAGGGTCTGAGTAACCAGGGAAATCAGTTCCTGGTTTTGTCACTGTAACGCTCAAATGCTTTAACGCTCATTGCAAAACACCAACACTCCTACAGTGGGAAAAAAAACCTTATGAACCTTATGACGTTATAATTATCCATAATCCTGGATCAACAGTAATCCACAGCTAAAATGTAATCCAAACCTTTATCAGATATGAAATCTGGCTGAAATTGTCTCAAATTTACTTAAATGGCTCTGTAGTAAATTTGAGGCATGAGGACTCCTGGAAATATAAGTACACCCACATTCATCCCTCTCCTATCTTTGCCATGTGACACACAGCTATCAGCACATATTGTATCCTCTCTCCTCACCCCACACTCAGATCTTGGAGTGATGTAGACAGGATGTGGCTGGTTGGCCTCATGCAACTTGCAATTGACATGTTTTCAAGAAGTGTCACAGTGGGCCCAATAAAATATCATCTAAAGATCACTAATGGAGATGATATGCCTTTTTTGGAGAAGGTATTTTATATATATATAATTGGAAGTTATGTAAAATTCAACAATATTCACTGTTTTTACTGTTTTGTACATATTTGTTATATATTACACTGTTTAATCACTGACTTTTAAAAAAATATATTTAAATTTTATCTACCCCAATGTTTCACTAAAATACTTAAATATTAACATGGCCATGTACATTGATGTCAGATATAGTTATTGTAGATAAAGTGTAAACACACCTGGTGTGACAGTGAGCCGTGCAGTGCTGTTAACTGAGCCGTATTGGTTGGTTGCAGTACAGCAGAATAAACCTCCGTCTTCAGGGAACGCCTCTGCAATTACCAACGTGCAGATTTCCTCTGCAAGACCAATCACAGGAGCCATCAATTACAGAGTCATCAAGATCACAAGCAATACCGGATTAGAAATAATTAATTACATGGTGACACATACATAAGCTTATATCATCATAAAGAAGTCCAACACACAAGCTACTCTAACTGGCCAGTTTTACAAGCACTATCTCCTTTGCACTTTATCCACGCGTCACTTTACCATTCACCTAATTCTTGTTCTGTTGTTGCTGCTACTGTTATGTTGTATGTTGTTATTGCACTGTTGTTGTTGTTATTGTTATGTTATCTGTATGAATCGAGGGTCTGAGGGTAACACAATTTCAATTCTCTGTATGTACGTGCTGTATGTATGGTAGAATTGACAATAAAGCTGACTTTGACTTTGACTTTGAAGACAATCTATTGCAGTCAAACAATGCTAGCTTCAGAAACATGACAATCACATACAGTAAATATTGCTTGTAATGAGGAAGGGATGTAGACATGTGATAGACAATTAGACAGGTGTGGTGAATCTAGACAGGTAATTGGTGGTTACAGAGGTGATTCAATAGCAGAGAGAAGTCTGCTGCCACAGACACACGTCGTGTGTCTCATTCCTTTTCCTTTTTTCTAATGAAGTATTCAGTACATTGAAAACACTACTTCGGCACTAGCAAGAGCCTTGGTGCTTACACACAAGGAAACTGACGACATGAATTACCCACGACATTATTACAAGGTTATGAGGCTCAAATTAAAATGTAAGTGGTATTTGTCAAACACAACAAAAGTATAACAGTCATTCATATCATTTGTTTATCATACATATTAATTTTCATTTACCCTTTTATGATGACATTTCTGGTAAGTGTATTGAATGAGTGGCTGATATTTCACTGATATTTTTGCAATCGGGGAATTTCCAAGGAGAAATTACGTTTAGAATAAGGCAGGCCTAGAAATGAATGACTCCCCCGTCAGCCGTGTATGTCTCAAACTAGTGAGCAGATTGAGACACACCCAAAGATAGAAGTCAGAGTTACTACTTTGTTAGAGCAAGAAGGTGAGCCATACTCATGTACAGATGTGTGAAAGTATGTGACTCATTGGAGGTTTCAGCCCAGGTGTTGACATACATATCGTTTGTTTATTCTGTCAATCAGACATTTTTGCACCATATTTAGGCCATATTGCATAGTGATGATGTCATGTCACACATTCAGCTGGCTGACAAGCTAAGAGAATTACTATCTGATAAATCCGTATGTACACATGTATCTGGAGGAAAGTGTTTTATGAAGGAGTGGAAAGAGCGGAAAGGGGAAGCAGGAGTACATAAAAAAGACTCACCGGGTTCTGCTGCTGATCTTGGCTCTGATGAAAGAGGGATATGGGAATTGAGAAAGAAAAACATCACAACAAATCATTATACATCAGTACACCAATAAACCAAATATAGTTCCTCAAATAGTTTAAATAGTTACTCAAAAAGAAAAATTCTGTCAACAGTTATTTGTTCCAAAACCTGGATGACTCACTTTCTTCCCTGGAACACAAAAGGAGAAATTTGAAATAATATACAAGTCGTGTAGTCAAGTATTAAAAATAGTAAAGTATCATAAAAGACCACTGGAACACAGAAAAAGTTGCAATGGTTATATAAGATTAGTAAATGATGACAGAATTTTCAATTTTGGGTGAGCTCTCCATTCAAAGGTACATTCAGTAGTTTATGTGAAGAGTCATCTGAATGGTATACTCACATAAGATGAAGACTGTATTCATAATGGTATATATATTCTATAAAAAAGCATTTTAATTGTGTATGGTGTGGGTTACACCTCTCAAAGTGTTTCAGCATATTTAAATGATGTGACCCCATGGTGTTACACTAAACGTCAGAGAGAATCTTCACACTCACTAGCTTTATCTCTATCCACATTTTTTATGCAAATTTTGGGATATCACACAAAAACATATATTTTTTTTAATATACAATAAGATGACACGCATATAAAATATGATGGAAACAAATTTAACATCACAAACACATATGATTGTATAATTGGTCTGCTGGCAGGGCTGGGTAGGTTACTTTAAAAATGTATTTCACTACAGATTACAAAATACATGCTTTAAAAAGTAAATTGTAACGTATTTCGTTACATTACTCAAGTTTAGTAACTTAATCTAAATACTTTGAATACTTCGGAATACTAATAAGTGTGGAACAAACACAAAAACGGTAACTGCAAGTTTTTATCTCACAATCTGACTTTTTCCCTCAGAATTGTGTGATATAAAGTTGCAGTTGTGAGTTATAAAGTCAGAATTATGAGATTTAAACTCGCAATATTGAGAAAAGTCAAAATTATGAGATATAAACTGAAAATACTGAGAAAAGTCAAAATTATGAGATATAAACTGACAATATTGAGCAGTAGGAATTATCATAGAAACTCACAATATTGATAAAAATCAAAATTATGAGATATAAACTGAAAGTTTTGAGAAAAGTCAGAATTACGAGATAAAAACTCACAATATTGAGAACAGTAAAAAATATATGAGACATAAACTGACAATGTTGAGAAAAGTCAGAATTATGAGATATAAACTCACATATTAAATTCACACTTGCAAAAGTAAGTATTGCAAGTTCATATTTCCCAATTCTGACTTTATAACTTGCAACTGTGAATTTAAATTTCGCAATTCTGAGACAAAGAAGTCAGAATTGTGAAATGCAAACTCTCAATTGTGAGGAAAAGGTTGCAGTGACCAGTAAATTATAAAATGACTCACAAACAACTATCACAAAACATGAAAACAGTCATGAATCATCCAGGTCATGGCAGGACAGTTAAGTTGACAGTTGGGCAATTTTTTTTAAAAAATTTTTGTAAACTCAGTCATTTTGTCTTGCTCAGGACAGTACGAAATAAAAATAACAAAATTTTTATGATCCTTCTTAAAAGTATTAAAATGTCGATGAACCTTAACTCCTTTTTCAGACTGTCAGAGTCAGAGAATCACCAATTGATGTTTAAATGACATTAAAATTGAAAGTAATCACTATGGTAATCTAAAATACTTTCCAGATGTAACTGTAATCTGATTACCAGCCATTTAAAATGAAACTGTAATGAAATACAGTTACTCAAATTTTGAATTTTAAATACGTAACTAAGTTACTTGTATTTCGTTACTCCCCAACCCTGTCTGCTGGTTAGTCTAATCTCATTGCAAACAATGTAAAATGTTGCTTTAGTCATTATGAAGTCTGTCATCAAATTGATTTGGTATAATTACCTACCAGAACGGTCTTATATTACTACGATACCAAACATCAGGAATCTGCCTCCAAACGTAAGATAACATTTTTTATTCTCTTGAACACATTGGATGGAAATGGTGTTTTATGTAATATTCCAATTTTTTGCCAAAGTTAAGTTAATACTTAAGTTAAAGTTAAGTAAGTTAAAGTTAATTATAAAAATACAACCATTCCTATTTTTTAATTCACATAAATCATAAGCAGTGTCTCAGAACAAACTGTTTGCAAATAAAAACACATGCAATTTCTTCACTTACTGTGAATGTTCAGACATAACCGACTGTGTTTATGTGAACTGTGTCTGTTTTTGACATATTTGACAGTTTAAGTGCAATAACACGTGAAAGAGAACTTGGTTTACCACACTCGCCGTCTAAGAGCCACTTCTCTGTGCGCTCAGAAAACTATATATCAGAAGTTTAGACTGATATGTCTTTAAAACTCTTGCAGATAATAAACTTTCATGACAATGAAGAACTAACAGTAAGTAAAGAAAAAACATTTTTAGTTTTAGTTTTTGGCAGAGTAATATTCTGATGCAAGAACTGTAAAGGCTCTGCCCTCTTCTGGAAATAGGGGTGGGGGACAGCAGCTCATTTGCATTTAAAGATACATGCACAAAAACATCATGTTTTTCCTTCCACTCAAAAATGGATATTATAAATGATTTGTGGGGTATTTTGAGCTGAAACTTCACAGATACATTTTGAGGACACCTGAGACTTATATCACATCTGGTAAAAAGGGGCATATAAGGTCCCCACACAAAGTAAACCAAGAATAATGATGCTAACAATAGCAAAGAACTACTGAATGTCCCTTTAAATGGTTGCCTGAGTAGTTCCTCTTACTCTTTTGCAGGATGCGGAAGTCAGGGGAATCCTGGATCTCCTGGCCCTCTCGAAACCACTGGACCTGCAGAGGAAGACTACCTCTCACCCGGCACTCCAGAACCACCACCTGACCTTCAGATGCCTGAGCGTCCTGCAACATCTACAGGATGAGAGATCCACAGTTTAACACTGGAAATACAGACGGATAGGTAAACAAATGTAAAGAGAACAGACAGATGATTGGAAAAAATGATGCGACAGATGAAAAGGTGTGCAACCACTAATTGTGCTCTTTCTTCAGCACCTCTTTCATTCCCAAGTACATACTCTTTCAGGCTGAAGACATAACAGACACAGAGGCAAGAAGCTGTCAGCAACCCATAAAAGTAAAAAGGCGAAGAGTAGTTTGTTTATGTGTGTGTGTGATTTGATTCCTCTTGTGTGTTCATTCACTTTGAAGCTTTGTGTATGTGTGTGTAGCATGCTTGTGGTTACGTGTGACGTGTTATAGGTTTATTTAAAGTTCAAATCAAGAAGTACATCTATATAATCCATCCATTTCATTTGTGTGCCTGTTTGTTCAGGACTATGATGATGATACAAAACCACGTATTATAAAAAGGCACATCCTCTCATTAGGAAGATTAAAGCCACTCAGAAGAAAGACGGAGTGGGATGACGGGGGTCTAAAAAACTAACTTTTATCTTTAAGGAGGTGGAAAATGATTTTGCGTATTGAGAAAACAGCATTTGGCATTGAAATCTGAAGCTCTGCCTAGGCCTGCTCAGAGCACCGAGTCACATGACAAACAACACACACACACACACACACACACACTCACACACACGCACACACACACACACACACAAACACACATGTCAGGTTTACTATTCTTGTGGGGACTCTCCATAGATGTAATGGTTTTTATACTGTACATACTGTCCCCTTACCCCTAAACTTAACCCTCACAGAAAATGTTCTGCATTTTTACATTTTCAACAAAACTCATTCTGTATGATTTAAAAGCTTGTTTACCCATGGGGACCTCAATTTAGGTCCCAACGGTGACACGAGTCCCCACGAGTCTGTGTGCATTCAGGTTTAAGTCCCCACCGGGATAGAAAAACATGACCAAACACACACACACACAAACACACAGAAAGAGAAAGAAGAGGCCTGGAAAATTTTCCATGTGATTGCAGCTTGTGATATTTGTGTGTGTCCATGTCATTACCTTAGTGAAGCTAGGGGGAGCTTTAACAAGAGCATCACTGGCATAAAGTGAAGAAACTGGACTCTGGACCTGACAAAAAGAGAAAGAGAAAAAGAGAGAGAGAGAGAGAGAGAGAGAGAGAGAGAGAGAGAGAGACAATAAGTACTTGTTGTTGTAGAGTGTTGTTTTTTTGTTTTTACAAGTCCATCTGCTGTTATCATTCCTGATGATGTTGTACATGTGCATTTTTCTGTAATTGTAGTAGATAGCAATCAGTGAAAGTTTCTATAGAAGTTAAATCTGTCAAATCTGTGATGACTTTTAATGTCCCCAACACCCTGTGTAGTCCCATTTAGCCACTTGTTAGCAACCGTCTTTTTCAAGACTCATAAAAGCTAAAAAAATTCACAAGTTGGGTATAACTGTTGCAGAATAAAAACATCTTGAGCTTGTGTCAACCACAGACCCTATTTCAGACATTTAACCATAAACCCATTCAAGAAGTTCATTGACTTCGGGACGATGGAACCTACAGGCTGCAGCACTTTATAACATTTTCAGAGCAAAAATGTGGTGTCTGTGTGTGTGTGTGTATTTCTTACTCTCTGTGGTGTAGAAGAAAGTGGCTGGACTAGCGTGGAGCGATGAGGTTGGCTCTCTGGGCTCTTTGGTGATGATGTGTGAATCGTCAAGGAAACTGAGCTGGTTTTCTTCTGTGCCCTGAAAGAACATATCAGAAACACTAAAACAAACCTCATTCAGACCTGAGAGAACATATCAGCAACACTAAGACAAAGACATAATTTAAGAAATCAAAAAATGTTGGACACCTTTCACATCTTTCAATATTCATGTTTTGAATCATGCAGGTTGAAAGCTGAAGACATTTTGCAAAGCTATGATAAGTTAATCAATCTTTTTGCTCCATCACAATCTTTCAAAATTTCTTCACATAAAGTTACAGTTCATTATATGTGACCCAGTTGAGGAGGTACCAGTATATTTAGGCAAAAATACCCAAACAGCTGAGCTGTATTTGCCTCAGAATAGGTCAGTGGTCGGAATTTGTTTCAGTGCTGGTCAGGTTTATAAGGAAATTAAAATAAAAAAAAATAAAAACATTTGGTAGCACTTTATTTTAGGGTTCAATTCTCACTTTTAACTAGTGTCTTGCATATTTACTAGTATATTGGTCATTTATCAGCACATATTAATGTCTTATTCTGCATGACCTTATTCAACATCCCTTAATCCAACCCAATACCTAAATTTAAATGCTACAAAATAATAATAATATATAGAATAAGCTGCACAATGATACCATTTTCTTATTACTGTAAAGCTGCTTTGCCACAATTTGCATTGTAAAAAGCGCTATATAAATAAAGATGACTTGACTTGACTTGACAAAATATCTTACTAATCATTAATAAGCAGTAAATTAGGAGTTAACTGAGGTAACAGTTGTTGTTAATAGTGAATACTGTTCCTATAAAACTGTTCCAAACATTTTAGTTCCGTGAAATAAAACAACTGTTAACTGAAATAAAATAAGATATAAAAACTTAAACATCTCTTATTTCAGCTACTTGCCAATGAAAAATGCCTTATTTCATTGAGATATGTACTAAATATTGATGTACTAAAATAACTAAAACGACAAATGAAACAAAAATTAACAAAAACTATACAGACATTACAAAAACGAATTAAACAATTTACAAAAACACAACAAAAGTTTAAAACTTTAACTAATTTCAAAACAGAAGTGGAAAACATAAAATTCAAATTAAAAATATTAATAAAACTATAATAGTATTTCAATGATACTTTAAGCCAGGGACACACCAAGACGACGTAAAAGAACTAGCAGTGACGAAAGCTTTGTTAATATTCTCGTCAGCTGCGTCTCGGCCAAAAAGCTGTGCTTGAACACACCAAAAGGACTAAAGGCGACTGTCAACAAGCACATGTTGTTGCCTTTCCAGAGTTCTTTCTTTTTTTTCTTTCTTTCTTCATAAAGCAATTTCAACACAACTCATGGTTAACTCAAAGTGTTGTACAATACAACTAAAATATGATACAACAATACAATACAAATATAACAATACAAAAGAACACAAAACAACAAAATACAAACATTATACCTGGTTTAAAGATATTGATAAAAGGTGTTTTTAAGCAGATACTGCTAAAGAAGAAGCAGTTCTAAGCGAAATTGGTAAATTATTCCATAGATTAGGACCAACAACAGCGAAGGCTCAATCATTTCTGAAGTGGAGCCTAGTTCTCGCTCTCACTGACGCCCCGATCCCGATTCACCATACTGAATCAGCCCAAAAAACCCAAATGGCGTCTGACTGCCAAAGGTGTAGAACACACCGAAAAACTAAGCCGACCAATGCTCAAAAATGGCCGACATTGCCCGGCAGCCGTTTGTCTGCTTGGTGTGTCCTGGCCGTAAATAACACTGTTGCTGATGAAAAGATGTCTACTAGTCTTTCTGATGCCTGACTGAAAATGAGAGTGCACACATTAAGGTTCCCAACAGCAAATATACAGAAAGTAATATGTAAGCTAAGAAAAGTTAACATTTGCTCTCTAACACGAACCAACTCACACACACACAGTTAAGTAATATCCATTCCACACTGCATGAATTTTCACTATGCAGTTTGCACCTTATAAATGACTTGAGAGCCAATGAGTGTAATCCCAAATGGGTGTGATGATGTCAGGGGGAACCAGAGCCAAGCGCTTAATAATTTGTGTAAACAAAAGGAAAAGACTGAAAGGCCAGAAGAGGCAAGAGAGGACAGAAAGAGAAATGAGCAGATGAGTTCAGAGGTGACATGAAGCAATGTCATAAAGAAAAAACGAAGACAACAAGATTCCTAAATTCTTGATTGATGGATTATTGGCGGTTAAACAGCCTTGGATATTATTTAAGGTCAGTTTATACTCAAAGGACCTACCATGTTCTTTGCGGTGGAGTCATGTCACTGTATGAATTAGGGGCTATTAGATAATACATAATCAGGGACAGTTAAGCTGTCACCTGAGGTCTGAGTCAAAGGGTTAAAGGTCATGCAAGGAAGAACATGCTGAAACACACATACTGTGGCATGGCTCCAGACCTAGACTTCGACACGGATCCTTCACCTTCTGAGTCTGAGGAGGAAGCACCTTTATAGAGAGAAATACAATAATACAATAATGAAAACGAAAAAACAATCACAATTTCTTTTCTGATACGGCTGCAGGCTGCCATCCTTTTACTGAATGGCATTCATTTTTAGTTGGGGACACTTAATATTAAGCAAGATTATTGATTTGACTGTACTGACACTATTGGATGACAACTGAACTGTGACGGACGATGACTTCACTGTTTTCTGTATACCTTCTTTATAGCTGAATTGAACTCCATAATTAATTAACTTTACACATTTATTGAACCAAACTGAACTGACTTTAGCTGAATAATGACACTATTGTCTTTTTAGAGATGATTTACAGTAGAACTGAATTGTTTGCGTCATTGAACAATTTTCCTGTTTATCACTGTAGAGCTGCTTTGAAACAATCTGTATTGTATAAAGTATTCTATGACTTGATTTGACTACTGTTTAAGTAATGAGTACCTCTGCTCTGTGAAATTGCACGGGCAAAATACAGCCAGTTCAATAAGAAACCATGAGAATGGGAATTCCGCTTGTGTTCAAGATGGTCACGTGAATTAACCGCATTGACAGAAAGCTGCTCTTTTTGAAAGCGACTTCTGTGTGAGCTGTAAATTCTTAATGGATTATTGGCCTTCAAAGACATGCAGCCTAACAGCCTTGGCTATTATTTATGGTCACTTCATACCCGAACAACTTGACGTGTGCTTTGGGTGGAGTAATGGATTGGAGAACTTTTATGGTAGTGTGTGAATTAGGGGCTATTAGATAATACAACGGCCAGTTAACCTATCACCTGAGGTCTGAGGTCAAAGGGTCAAAGGCCATATGAGGAGGAACTAGCACATACTGTGGCATGGCTCCAGACCCGCGCAATATGATCGCACTACAATACTAATAAATATCATGTATGTTATGTTTTCACTTTAATGAAATTGTATGAATGTGAAATGTGGGCATTTTTTCAAAGATAAATTTTTTAGTCCTTTTAAAAGTCAGTATTTTTGTCCAAATAATTTTAATACAAAATTGTATAATATAATTCTTTTAGACTATCAGGTATTACATCTTGAATTAAGTTTATTTAAAAAAAAAAAAAAAAACATTAAATATTGTCTTATGCTTAAAACTTAAAATAAAAATAAGGATTCCAAGTAAATTTATCTTTTTTAAAGGATGATTAATAATCATCCTTTAAACAAAGCAAATTTACTTGGAAAATGCTTAAAGTAATAACATATAATCATTGATTTAAAAAAAAAAAAAAAGACAAGAAAATAATTTCGCCATGTAGCTGGGAGCTCACCTTCAATATAGACCTCTGCAGAGGTGTTGTCTGCTCCCAGTGCGTTGGAAGCTACGCAGGTGTACCTGCCGGTGTCGTCTTCAAAAGCTTCAGTTATCACTAGAGTGTGCAGATCACCATCACGACAGATCTGAATATCAGGGCAGTGGTGCAGCTCCCGCCCCTCACAAAACCACCTGTGCAATTAAAACAGAGAGGACAGCATGTCAGTCAATTATAGCGCAAAAACATTGTCTAATTAAGTCAGATTAAGTTCTGGTCAAAGCAATAACGGATTTCTCTCTAAAATAACACAAACATTGGAAAAAGGGAAACTCTGAACTATTAATCCAACAATCAGATCTGTAGCAGTACAAACTAGCATGGTTATACTGGAGATCTTTTGTAAGAGAGTGATTTATGTGTGAGAAATACGCAAAATAAATGTAGATGGACGACTGAGGTCATGTTTACAGTAAAACCACTGTGTCCGCTTGGTTTGCTGCAATCAATTTTCTCTTACAGTCTCTGTGTGTGTGTTTCTGGTATCACTAATCCCAGCCAAAGCTCTCATCTGAGGGTGAGTCAACTCTAAAGAGACTGAAAACAGATTTCCCTGATTAGAAAGAGATTTCCCAGCTCATCAACACCACAGTGCAGTTCAAACCAGATGATTCGCTCTTTCATAAAAACTTAAAGTCACCATGCAATTAAATTGTTTAAATGGAATATTGCATTATGAAAGATTTATCTGTGCACATCAATTTAGAAAGAAAATCATCTTCCCCGGTAATCTTTAAATCAAAAAAAAAAAAAAAAAAAACCTGTAGATTACAGCAATAGCAAAACCACAGCGATTCAATTATCCAATCAATTCCTGATGGACATGCGTCACAATATGGAAGAAAAGACTATTGCTACTTCCTATTCATTCATGTACTGTGTTGGCAGTCAAACTCTAAAGGCTTTGTGTGTGACTTTAAGGTGACATATGGAATGTTAAAAATAAAGTATGTAATTGTTGTGCTGCAAATTGCACCAAAAACAATTGGAATGTTTTCAAACAGGTTTTCAGCTGCTATTAGTCGGTCGAACAGATACCCCACCTACAACTCATGTCATTAGTTAAAGGGTTAGTTCACCCTAAAATGAAAATTCTTTCATTAATTACTCACTCTCATGTCGTTCTAAACTCGTAAGGCTTTCGTTCATCTTGCGAACACAAATAAACAACTTTTTGATTAAATCTGTCCCGCCATCGACTGCCTTTGCAACTACCATTTTTTTAGTCCAAATTTCCTCAAGAGGCCCAAGAACAAACCTCTTCTGGAAGCACAAACGAGCTCCGTAACACACAAGAATGAGGAATGGTTATGGAGCAAGTTTGAGCTTCCAGAAGAGGTTTGCTCTTGTGCATCATTCAGGCTCGGTTGAGCTTCTGCTTATGTTCACTGATCAATGTTTATATTTCAGTAAAAGCCTAGATTAAATCTGTTCATCATATAAAGCGATCGAGTCTCTTCAGAAAATTTGGACTAAACCGATCAATTCATATGGATTAGTTTTCCGATATCTTTATGAACTTTTTGCAGCGTCAATGTAGTAGTTGCAAAGGCAGTCAATGGAGAGAGAGTCATCTCTCAGATTTCATCAAAAAGTTATTCATCTGTGTTCTGAAGATGAACGAATGTCTTACAGGCTTAGAATGACAAGAGAGTGAGTAATTAATGACAGAATTTTCATTTTGGGGTGAATTAACCCTTTAAGCTAGTGTTGCAATATCAGAAGGGATGCTCCAAGAGCTGATGTTTTGATAGCGCCCCATTATATACACTTTTTAAATGAAAATCAGCCAACAAATGGCACACTCTGATAGGTAGCATATTTATTCATGTTTTTTTTTTCATTCCTCAGCGCCACCATATCTTTTGTTTTTAAAAGGAAGTAGAATTCTCAAAAATTGTTTGGTTTGGGCCAATACTGTATGAACAATAAAAACTGTATGGGGTAGAAGGGGTATGGTAATGTATAATAATATTAAAATGTTGTACAAATATATAAAAAAAAAAAAATTTTTTTTTTTTT
Organism: Opsariichthys bidens; assembly: GCA_037194245.1. Lineage (NCBI taxonomy): Eukaryota > Metazoa > Chordata > Actinopteri > Cypriniformes > Xenocyprididae > Opsariichthys > Opsariichthys bidens. The sequence continues at coordinate 12,563,521 of CM074282.1, forward strand.
TTTTTTTTTTTCATTTAAAAAATTTCTGATCTGTTTCAGTCTTTTAATATCATATAAAATGTAATGCTTATGTAAAATCTAGACAAAGAATGAAAAACAATGAGCAGAATGTCTAAAATAGCTGAACACAGAAATCAAAATCGGTGCGTGTGACAGCTTTTGCTGCTTAGTCTTGACATTAGGTGATTCTCAGACAGGGAGGAATGATTAGATTGATATGTGCACAGCTGGAATATGACACATCAAACACTCACACACACCTAAAACCGGGGACACCGCACTTCATCGTGACACACGGGTCTGGGAATCATAAAGTCTACAGAGAAAGTCCTTTACTCACCACACACACGCCAAATGCAATATCTGTTTCTATAAATCAGTTATTTGAGATGTCAGTGTGTGTTCTAAGCCCCTGAGGCATGAATATAAAAACTAGTATACCTGTCTCAAGCACCTGTGAGTATATGTTACGGGAAGCACTGACACACACACACACACACACACCCCATCTGGGTCACTGTCTCGCATAGCAAACCTAAACCAAGCCTCCCCAGTACTGTGCAATTCATTCAAGTTTTCTTTGTACTCCAAGTGTTCCAAACCACTTTCATCCATTCATTCTCACTAACACACACACACACACACACACACACACACACATGCTTTAAGATGCGTCTAAAGTCGTCTGGAATGAGTCCTGGTTTAGGCACACAGCTGTTCATTCAGCTCGTCTCCGGGTCTTAAAATACTGTGGGACATCATTAAGACTTCTATAAAGAATTCCAAAATTCCGGAGCCTGCTGAGTCCGTTTCATTCCACCGACTTTATCCATTTTCTGTTTCATTCTCATTACCAAATTAAGTTCTTTATCCATTAGGATTCTATCCTGCTCAGATCCACTTCTCTTTGCCTCTGCACTTGAAATAAAATCCCTAAACATGGCTTCTGTCTCCAAGGACATAAAAATTAAGGATGTCTATAACATTACATCTGAAATATCTCTTCTGTGTGCTTTTGTAAATGTCTGAAAACTGTTGGAGTCACTTTTTAAACACCTTTGTGAATCCCGGAAAGATTCCAAGACATTCCAAGGTTTGCCGGCTCCATTTCACACCCCTCTGCTGATCATGGCTTGGACAACAGCTCCCAATCTATCACTCACGCTCTTTGACTTGTCAGTACACACCAAAAGAACGGACGAGCCAAGCGAGCATGTCAACAGATCATATTATATCCATTGATTCAAATATTATCAACTCTGTTCAGAACTGATGGTTGACATTGATTTCAATTGCATCAGATGAAACACATCCAGGCAGTCTTCAGTTCTCTAGTCTGTCTCTCCACTTCTCTACAGGCTCATGCAAGCCTAATACACTGATTCATATTAGAGAGAGAGATTTTACAGTGCCAAGACAGGTGTGTGTCTGATTCACCACAGTGGCAAACTAGCTGCTGTCTTTGGTTCTGGAAGGGGGATTTTTCCCCTTAAGGATTATTGGTGGTCTAGATTCAATTCCAAAAACACTTAATAAAACTAATTAACGTCTTAGAAAATTGATGGCACAAGAGCATGTCTAAGGCTGGTGATTACATGTTGTCTAGAAAGTATGTCTGCAGTTCTCTGGAATTACACACATCTATATACATTTTGAAGTTCCTTTAGATAAAAGCTAAATGTGAACGTAATTGAGTGTGTTACGGGAGTAAAGCTTATGACAGGACACAAAAGTGAACAGAGGCTCGGGTCATCTACGTCCAACAGCTGGAATATGTCACATAAATCACAGAGACATGTTGTTTTTTATGTGGTGAAATCAGTCTTCTTTCATTCTAAGACATTCTGCTTGTGAGACATCATTGTCATTGAGGTCAGGAAGCAGAGTGAAATGCAAATTAGCTTGAGTCTGTGTGATCACATTCAGATGGAGAAGCTTCTAATTGCTTGAAAAAGCAGCATGTCCATGTGGTTCAGATCCTGTGTGAAGGCAAAAGTGTTTGTCTGCTTTACCACAACTACGGCAAAATTAAGCCCAGATCTGGCATCAAGGGCATCTGTCGTCTTCACCCCTTCCTCCCTCAGACTGCAGTTATTCCCTCATTTGTCTTCATTATTAATTCTGCTCTGTCTTTTCTCAAGTTACCACTTTATAAGCATATTTCAAGAACCGTGTCCGGCTGTGACATGTTTAATGAACTGTAATGAACTTATAAGTTGAACCAACATGCATCGGCCAACACTGAAAAAAAAGAATTGGGTTCAGTCTCCTTCGCCTTCTTCTCACCTGCACGGTATATAATTGTTTCACTTTACCGTATTATTGTTTCAATTTTAAATTTTGTTCAAGTGAAGTATAAAGTTAAATAATTAAAATCGTTAATTAAGTTACAGTTGTTACAATTCAGTGACGACAACACAACATTTTAAGTTCAGTGAACTCATTCACTTAAAATTACAGTCAAATAAAATAATAGTAAATAAAAACTATCGCATTTATTTTTTAAGATCAACAAAATGCTGTTTTAAAGCATACATAAACAAATCTAGGCTATCTTTAAGATGAAGACTGACTGGAGTGCCTTGTGCAGGGATGCTAAACCTGCCTCAAAGACATCCAATTCCATTTCTTACACATTTCATGGAAGCTCATCCATCCTGGACAGCACCCCATACTCTTTTCACCCAAATATGTTCTGAAATAAAGGCCTCTCTGCATTGCTTCATGGCTATACTTCATTGTGTCATTGTCTACAACCCGACCACAACTCACAGACTGGAGAAGACTGAGACTGAGCAGTCAACCTCAGTGCCCTACAGGGAATTTTCTCCATCGTCATATGGAAAGAGCAAAAGGAATGACAAATGTGCCATATTCGTTAAACTTTTTTTTTTTTAATGGAAAACAGTTGATTTTGTCTTTTCAGGATCTTGTACCATGCTTTTAGGATGCCGTGTTTTTATTTTCAGACATTTAAAAAAAAAAAAAATGTCTTGAGACCTTGGTGTACTATCTTGTTTTTGAATGCAAAAAACATGTCTCATAAGGTAAAGAGACCCACTGAAGCAGTTAGACCAGCTTTAGTACTGTTGTTTTCATGTGTTCCGAAACAGACTATCACAATAAACCATTAAATAGCTGAGGAACTGTTTCAGAAAAACACAGCTTGTCACGGTAATGGAACTAAACAAACAATGTGTTTGCCATAAACACCTGAACATGTAACACAAGATATCCCTGTTTAGGGATCCTAGTTTAGTTTTCCACTGAGTTCTACTGCATGCTTTACACTAATTAGATGTGGGTGGACTGGGTTTAACAGGGCTTACAGGCAGTGCTGGAGCTGGCTATGTTGGTATGTGTGTGCAAGTGAGAAAGCCTGTTAGTTTCAATCTCTAGAAATCGGAAAAAGCCTGCATCAACAAGCAGCAAAGAGGAAATGGCCCAAAACTGTACATTGTGTGTTAATTTTTTTTTGATGTAATAAATAGTTATCAATAATAAAATCAATACAAAAAGTATATATACAGTGCCTGTAGAAAGTCATCATACCGTGTGAAAATCTTTACCTTTTGTCACATTACACCTTGGAAAATAAAATAAATGAAGTGTTAACTTTTTTGAGCTGTGTGTACACAGGATAACCCTTGTCATCAAAGTGAAAATTACATTTTAAAACAATCTGGGGGATTATTAAAAATTGGATATTTGAATATGTCTGTACTATCTTTGCACGCATGGGGAATATTTGCCCATTCTTCCTTGCAGAATTACTCAAGTGCAGTTCAGTGGAGAGTGGCAATGGACTGCCCTCTTCAAGTCCATCCACAGATTTATATCTTCAGCAGGAACTGAGCAACTGGTCAGAGTTGAAGGGAAAAATAGATGCTGCCAAGTACATCCAAATTCTTGAGGAGAACCTGCATCCCTCTGCTAGACAACTGAAGACGGGCAGGTCATTCATCTTCCAACATGACAATGATCCTAAACATACCGCCAAAAGAACAACGTTGAACACTGATAGAAACTGATAGAAAACATGTGGATGGACTTGAAGTGTCCATTGCTGCTCACCACGAAATTTGACTGAACTTGAGCAATTCTGCAACGAAGAATGGGCAAATAATCCCAATCTAGGTGTGCAAAGCCTGTATAGGCATATTCAAAAATATTAATGGCTGTAATTAAAGCAAAAGGTGGCTTTGCAAAATATTAAATCGGGACTGATGACTCTTCCAACCCTAGTTTTAAAATTTTTAATTATTCTCCAGAATGTTTTAAAATGCTATTTTTACTTTGACGATGAGGGTTGTAATGGGTACACACAGCTCAAAAAAGTCAAAAATAATGTTATTTTCCAGGGTGTAATGTGATCAAAGGTAATACTTTTCATAGAGTATCATGACTTTCTATAGACACGGTATATATATACTTTTTATAAAAAAATATTTAAATATGTAAAATATTAATTGTACATATTTATATAAATTATTAATTATAATTTATATATTATAATAAAACATATTGCATGAACTTTAATAAATAATTAAACATTTTAATTAAATACTATTTATTAATGTTAATATTTGTTACAATTAATGTACATTTTTCTAATCAAACATTACCATTCATACACATGCTCAATTCATAAAGCTTTATGGGTGGTGGAAGTTTTGGTAAAAGAGAGTATGCAAATTTTGCTAGTGCTGCCATGGTAACATGTTGGTCATGTCACCCACAAACCAGACCTAATGAACAATCATTAAGGGTAATTACTGAACCATATAAACCAATCCAGCAGTGTCCATCATAGCCAAACACTGTGTGTGTCTGTGAGAGAGAAAGCAAGGGAATGGTACAAACTCTTTTTCTGCCTCTTGTGGTTTGGCCATGATGTGGCCAATGTAACAGAGCCTCTCTATTTAAACTTTCCATCTACAACAGCAAATAACAACAAGTCACAGAGTATGTGTGTGTGGATACAGCCCTCATTCTCACACGAGAAAGACACACACTTCTCTGTCAAACCCACTATCCTGCCAAGTAAAAGGTAATTTCATCTCTTGCATTGTCAATGTTGTCTCCATTATCACACTTTAACGACCATGCAACAACAGTCAGATAAATGGAAATTGAAGTTTTCCTTAAAGCAACCACGGGCAGAGAGAAACACTGGATAGAAATAAGAAAATGGCACTCACTGCTTCCATGGATAATTATAAGCCACCTTCAAAAACAGAGTATATTGATCTTCTGGCAAGAGTCGAACAAGTAAAAAACCCAAGAGTACAGACCAAGAGTTTGATGGTCAGTGTTAAACACTACTGAGGCTTTCAAAGAACCCAGTGCTGCTCTTATTCTGAAAAGTAGGAGCTTTTTGACAAGAAACATTTGGTTTGCACTATGAAAATACATTTATAGCAGCATAGACATCGCAGAAACGGCAACATAAAGGCATTTATTCAGAAATTACAATCATAGAAAGCTATAAAGTTTGATGTTTTAAATATAAAATGATAAATATAAATAAAATATATCATTATTCTGAAAAAAAGTAAGTACTTCTAACAGGAAACACTGATTTGCACAAACAAAAATGAATTTATAGCAGCATACACAGCTGGAGGGATCTACAGAGGCAACATAAAGGCATTTATACAAAAATGATAAAAGTACATATGTTATGAGGTTTATGACTCTTTAAATATGAAAGTAGACTGTAGAAACATGACATGATGAATGTAAAAAATATTCGATATTTAATATATAATTGAAAAAATTATAATTACAGAAAGTTTAGAAATAAACAGAATATTAACCCTTCCTAAATGCATCCCAATGGTTTGTGTTAAAGCAACTTGTCAAGTAAAGCTAGAGTTTTGCTGAATGGAAGTTGGGCATATGTGTAATACTATTGATCTCTTTCTGTATAATATGACCCATATGTACTCCATCTATTGAACGGTGCAGGATAAATCTATTTTCCCTTTTCTTCTTTCTATCTATCTTTCTTTTTTTACTTGTTCTCTTTTCATGCATGAGACTTGAAATAATCCGATTTGGCTTCCCCTGAACTTGGCATATCAAGAGACCTGAAATACATTCTGATCTGTTAGTGTATCCGTTGGAGGTGTTTTGAAAGAATATGCTTCATGTCACTGATATCAGGCCAGACAACACCTCAGAAACACAGGAAACAAAGTCTGGAGCCAGAATTAAATAGTGACCAGCTTTGGGAGACAGACTGAGAGGGTGGGGGTGGGCTGGGGGTCACCGAGTGTTGGGTGCATGTCAGATGCTCTGGAAGACCAAGGCATACAGTGAAAGTTTAAAAAGGGGAGACAACTATGGCTACTTTTAGAAAAACCTAATCAAGATGGATGTGCATGTGTGTAATCTGATTCTCGAACTTCATGACAAATGCTAAATTCTCACAGTGCAATCAGTGGAGTCATTTTGCGCCTGGTTACAATTGACATCACAGGTCAGATGCTAAAGATCAGAGGACAGGAAGGGAACACAGGGAAGAAGATAGGAATGGAGAGAAGACCGCAAGAGATGCCCCAAATAGAAATACTGATAGATGCATCTGCAGCAGCTGAATTAAGTAGTGCTTGTAAACACACACACACACACACAACCAGCAACCCACCATCCACATGACATTTACCAGCCTGTGTCTGAAGAAAACACACACTCTCACTGTATTATAAACAATATGAATAATTCACTTGATATTGGTCATCTCAAATCAGGCTTAAGCTGCATCTGAACTGGCATTTATGCCAGGAAAAATTGCATTTACAATTACCAAAAAAAATGTTATGAAATATTTTAAATATTAGTTCATTATTGTAAATATTCAATTTTTTCTAGCTTTAGAGACAAAAATGATGAATAAAACTAATTGTGAATAAAAATGAATAAAATGTTATTTACGACAAGACTGAACTGATGCTCCTTTGTTTAAACAGAAGCAAAAACAAGACCATATACGATAAAATTATTTATTGCAATACTCAGCACATCATGTTGCATTTATCAACACATGTAGTTACACATGATAACTTTATCTTTTCTGATAAATGTGTCATTAATAGACATAAAGTAAAATATAAACTCAGATAAAAACATCATATGAAGATAATTATTTTAGAGTACCCAGATAAACAAATCTAAAACACTTGTTTACTTAACATTAGAAAAAAACTTCAACAAATATTTTAACTTCAAATATAAATATTTGGTATTAATAAAAAAAAAAAAAAATAAAAATAAAAAAAATAAAATAAAACTTTTTGTGCAAAGATGTTTTTTTTAAGACGATGGAAGCAGGAGGTAAAGGATAACTAATTTCTGTAAAGCAAATTTTCAGAGATCAAAGTTCAGTAGAACTTACCTAAGCTCTGCTTCACTTGCTTCTTAAAATATATCCAGAAATGACGATTAAACATGCAGATTTTGTCTGTAAGAAATGCTCACACGCTCCCTTTGAATGCCTGCACAAGCCTGAAAGCTCCTTCAATCACTCACACATGTATACACTCTCTGCCACAGTGGGTAGAGCTGTGACTGAAGCACACATACGGCTGAAGAGAGAGAGAGAGAGAGAGAGGGAGAGGGAGGGAGCAGGAGGCTGTATAAGAGAGAGAGAGAGAGAGAGATATGCTATAACTGTGAATAAAGATTCAATGGCACTCTAACCCTCTGGCATACGTCCAGCTTACTCATTATTTTTCTCTTATTCACTGTAAAACATTTCAACCTCTAATGTTGACTTCACCCTGCATCTCCTCAAATTAACATTCCCATGTCACAGGAACTATTTGACTTTGACCTGCCATTTGAATTGGTTTGAATTCAACGTTTCTTAGAAATTGAGAAACAACTCAGATTTGAGTATACAGCTTCCAGCGGTGAATGGAGGACATCTCTTAAAAGGACTGTTACATGGCTGGTCTCACATTGACATGCTACGATAAAAAATAAATAAATAAATAAAAAACAGTGTTGCATGAACATTATTTTCCAATTAAACTCCAAATTCTGGTTAAACCTTTATTCCAAAAAATGAAATTTAGATTCTTCACAGCTATACTGGGATTTTCCTGAGTACATGAAACAGCATATTCTAAAATAAACTGCTAATACTTGACTTGCTCGCTCTTGCCATTTATTGCAATACATATTACATGTAAGGGATAATCAACGGCTAGCTGTGCATTAAACAATTTTAATGCATTACGTGGAGGCAAAGAATCACCCAGCGTGTAGCATTTAATGCACAGCTATAGCCATGTATTATATACCAACGGTTTTATTGCACACCTTCTAGCCAATCAGAATCGATTATTCAGATAGATCATGGTATAAACATGTTTATTACGTATATACATACATTATTACGAAATTTTGGACAGTAATTTAAATGACTCAGGAATTCATCATGGATGCATTAAATCAATCAAAATGGGCAGTAAACACAAAAACATTGTACTATACGTTCAATAAATACTGTTCTTTTTGTACTTTTCATTCATCAAAGAATCCTGAAAAAAAAAAATCTGTCATGGCAGCACAACTGTTTTCAACTTTGATAGAAAGGTTTCTTGAGCAGCAAATCTGAATATTAGAATGATTTCTGAAGGATCATGTGACACTGAAGACTGGCGAAATCTATGAAAATTCACCAAATTACACTTTAACATATATTAAAGTAGAAAACAGTTATTATAAATTGTAATAATATTTCACAATATTACTGTTTTTACTGTATTTTTGGTAAAATAAATCAGAGACTTATTTCACAAATTTGAAAATATCTAACTGACTTTTATATCATAGTAACTATATTTGGAAGTGAAAAAATATAAATAAATATTCGGTTTTATTATATGAATATTCTGTGTTTATTAAGTTTTGAATAAAGTGTTTGCATGACTGCAAAATGACTCCAAAAATTAGATTACAAGGAGTATTTGAGGCCCAGTGTATTCTGGGTATTATTCTAGAACTCTATTGAGCTAATACAATAGCCAAAGAAAAACAACAGAAAAACAATTTCTAGCTGCTTCAGCTCTGCAGTTGCCCATGCCAACATGTCCAGGTCACAGTCCAACGGGCACCATACCAACATTCCCTCACTGACACATTAACACAACGAAACAGGTTGCAACCATTGTTAACAGTCTGCAAACAGTGCATAATTATGAATAAATAAGCATGAAAAATTTAATATTTACGCAAGAAATAACATAAATTAAAATACCGTAATATCAATCAAATGCTAAACAATTCATTCATGAATTGGATTTTCTGAACCTGAACAGAATTAATGAAAAATCCATTGCAAATATCATACTTTTGTGTTGTTCAGTTGGGTCGAATTCAGCATTTCAGAAATCTTCAGGCCTGGACAAAAATAGAACTTCTAGTCTTGCTTAGGGGAGCCTACTTAACATTGAGCTAAAAACAGAGCTAACGGCACCTGGTCTCCGTCAAACAGATGGCATTCACCTGTTTCATCAATGCATTCTGGGACAGTGAGAGACAATATACAGAAGCAAACAGGCCATCTGATCACTGATCATTTTTTTTTGGAACCGGCACAGGCATGTTATATTTGCACAAAAACACAATTGTGTTGTATACAGCACAGTTAATCCTTTATTTAGGGTGAGGTTTAGACGTGTTGTGGCATATTGAGATTGTAACTTTTCGCAGACCTTCAAGGATAGTTAGTGACTGGCAGTCTTTCAGTCCATAAACAGGTGGAACCCTTGGGTGGGGTATTTATGGAGCTTGTTGCATAGAGCTCAGAAAGTACACATACTCCAAGAAACACACACACACACACACACGCAACAACAACAAAAACAACAAGAGACACACACACATATCTGTGCATCCAGGCATTTTTAAACCAGCACACAGTGGTACAGAATGTTACACAAACACATTAACATCCACTTTTATATTTAGAAAAAACTCTAACATTAAGAAGTGTGATTGCATGACTACTTCGTCCTTTACCAACACTCCTGCAAAATTTGCATGTACACACTCGCTGTCCCACACCTCAACAGTGCCCTCTCTGTGTTTATTTATCTGACCAATGACGTGCTCATGTTTCCCAACCATTCCTAAACCGGACAAAGTGATACAGGCAGAGGAAACACAAACATTATGTACTTGGAATTATTTTTACATTTGATTATTTTAGGTAAATTAGATTATCTATAAGTTTAGAGTGAAGAAATCAAAAGTCGTTTGTAAAATGTAAAATAAAAAAAGGTCACTGTGAGATATTTACACTGCAAATGCAGCACAAAAGCAGTGTCTAGTGTGTCCAAAAGTGGTGATGTTTATTGGATGAGTCGTTTACTCTGTAATAAATCTCCCATTTTCAGTGGTTTAACACATTCAGACCAATTTTTAGATTGTTTGCTGGCATTATCATGTAGACAGGTTAATCAACTGGCTTCAGCCTTCCTTCATTTACGAAAATAAAAGTCCTATTAGAGGCGACACTAGGTGTGATATGATGATATTTGCGCTTTTTTAATGGTTGGTTGGTGTTCATTTGCTCTGACTTATCATTACTGAAACATTTGGACCCCACCGACTTGCAAAGATACCTTACGAAAACATAAAAATCTATTAAAAAAATAATTGCTTTTCAGAACAACAAATAACGACACGTAGAAATTGTAATAATAACAATAGAATTGCAAATTATTATGCTCTTTCTTTTCATCTGCACTTCTCGTTCTGCCTGAACCTCATCCTTCTGTTCAAAAGGTTTTCCAAAGGTCATCTCAGAATCATCTCAAAATGCTTTTCCAATCACCATGACAACCTTCAGATTTCCCCGAGGAAAGAACACAAAGTAAAACAAACTCTAGTCCTCTCCGGATGCATTAAGATGCTGAATAGCACAAGTTAAGCAAACAACACTCTAACATTGCACTCTAAATAAACAAACCATTAATCTGACAGATAAATATAAATACAAGGATTAATGATGACTATCATCTATTCAGTGAAGTTAATGATGGTGAAATACATACACAATATTGAGAAAGATTGTGTTCAAAGACCAGCAGATGAAATTGACGAAATGTTTCTCTGGATTTTGAGCTGGTAAAAAGGATCCTTTGTGTTTCTGTTTGAGTTTATACAGCAGATACATTGTGTATTTTACGGTTCGGTCCCAATTGTCATGTCTCTGGCATGTCATCAACCTGTATTAATGTATTGCACCAAAGTTGGACTAAAAACTCATCTTTCTTCCTGTACAGTGTGTGTTTGGGGTTGAAATATGCACTACATTTGTTTGTAAATCAAAAGCTGAAGAAAACAATAAAACTAGATCAACTGCAGAGACACGGTCACAAACTCTCACTGACATCTGCCTCAAAAACACATTCATTTCATTTGGCTTTTGAAATCACTAAGGCTTCCAACACACACACACACACACACAAATCAATGAATGCCCAAAGGCCAAATGAGCTACAAAGTTGACATGCTCTCTATTTTACAGTACACAGTCAATTTACAAATCATAAAGATCCAAATCTGATGGAGGTCTTCTAACTGCTGTTAAACAGACCCATTCAAGGACACACAAACCCTCAAAACTGATGTCATCTCTCATGCAGGAAGCTTTTTCTGGCTTTGTTTTGCCTCCTTTTGCTTCTGGACATCTGTTGAACTGTATCCGTTAAACGGTTCAAAGATTTCCAGAACATTCTCTAACAATAGCCTAATGAGTCTTTGCATTATGTTCACAAATATGTAACATACGGTTGAGTCGTTAAGGTCACACTGCGAGATATAAAGTCATACTGCAATGCATAAAGTGTGATATATAGTCATACTGAAAAATATATGGTCACACTGCATGATAGTCACGCCGCAAGAAATAAGATCACTCGGCAAGATATAAAGTCACTGTGTGAGATATATAGTCACACTGCTAGATATAAAGTCACTCTGCGAGATATTAAGTCATTCAGTGACATATAAAGTCACTCTATGAGCTATAGTCACCCTGCGAGATATAAAGTCACTTTGTGAGATATAGTCACTCTGTGAGATTTAAAGTGACTCTGTCACATAAAAAGACACATTGCGATATATAGTCACTCTGTGAGATATAAAGTCTCTCTGTGAGATATAACGTAAAGTCACACTGCGATATATAATGTCAATGTAAGATATAGTCACATTGTGATATATAAAGTCACTCTGCAATATATAGTCACTCTGTGAGATGTAAAGTCACATTGCAATATATAAAGATTATATAAAGAGAAAGTCATTCTGCGAGATATGAGGTCACTCTGCAATATATAAAGTCACTATGTGAGATATAAAGTCACTCTGAGAGATATAAAGTCACTCTGGGAGATATAAAGCCACAATGCAAGATTTACTGTAAAGTCACAATGTGATATATAGTCACACTAAGAGATATAAAGTCACACTGCGATTTATGAAGTCACTGCAAGATGTAAAGTCCCTCTGTGAATATAAAGTCACACTGATATATAAAGTCAAACTGCAAGATATAAAGTCACTATGTGAGATATAAAGCCATACTGTAATATATAACGTCACAACGTGAGATATAATGTCACACTGCAATATATAAAGTCACACTGAGGGATCAAAATTATTTCTATCTTCTGTCATCATTCACTTGCCTTAATGTCATTCCAAAACTTTACGTCTCCTGTAGAACACAAAAGAAAATATTCTACAGTGGACACCAATTTCATTGTGTGGATGAAAAAAACACTGATTTAAAAAAACTAAATACAATATGGTCCACATTCCTCATTTTTGTGTGAACTTTCCCTTTAAATTAAAATGTGTTTCTATTCGTCAGACGGATTGGGTTTAAAGCTTAGTTTCAGGTTTGTGTTGGACATGTCTCGTAAACTGCTAAAACCATCAGTGATATTCACCAGCATACGCAGCACTCCACATCTAAATCAACTTTAAATTTAATGGCTATGCTTCAAAAGACACACTAAGGTTTATATTAGATTACATATCGTACTGTAAAAACAGCTCAGTTTCATGAACGAGCAAAAGTACAATCATCTACATTCATACTATTAAACATGACACTATTCAATGTGAAACGGAAAAACTTTCACATTGATAAATGCCAAAATACATTAATCTTCATGAACACACTCGATGACTTCAGCTGTCATAATCGGATCACGGCCAATACAGACTCCGTCCTTTCACGTGCAACTGTGGCCTACATTTGACTCCAGTAAGTTCCTGCACAGTGAGCGAAGCCATTATATAAGTGAATGATTCAGTTGACCCCGACCTCTGCCTCCCTCAATGCAGAAGTTTATAGAGTTGGTAATATCACAGGGGTCAGTTTAAAAGGCGAAACCAAATGCTCAGAGACACAACTCCCTGAGACTGTGACATCATCACCAGAACTCCGGCGCCTCACGGTCGAACGCCACAGAACCCGAAGAGATGGACGGAGATGAGAAAGAGGATTAAAAGAGGAAAGAGACAGAGGGGTGGAATTATGAGCAGCACGGAAAGAATTTTCTTAAGGGACAATTAAAACAAGAAAAGACAGATGGGGATGTGATAAGTGTGAGTGATAAAGAGAAAAATGAGGAAAGAAAGACAAATGAATGATGTGATATGGTACAGAGATTTATATAAAGAGATTAGAGAGAGAGAGAGAGAGAGATGGAATGAGAGTGAGAGAAATGACCAGATGTGTTGGACAGATGAAGAGGACTGTGACTTTTGACAGTTTAATAGAGAGACTGTAATCCTGTCACAATCTGCAGGGTAACATATTCCGTTAAAATATTTCTGCATGAGCTGGAAACATGAACTCCATATACACATTCCTTAACACAGGGGTTTTCAAACTTTTTTCACAGACCCCCAAATGCGATGACGATTCCCTTGTATGACCCTCTAAAATAAAAACATTTTATTGAACGGAGTCATTCATTCACAGACATGCACACTCCCACGTACACTTGCGTGCATCCACATGCACAAACAAACACGTACACACAGACAATAAACCAGTCATAAACACAAACGCAAGCTTTTCACACCATCGAATCTGAATGCAATAATCACAATACAATTACACCACAAACAGAAATGCTCACATTCAGTCTTCAGATAGGAGAAATACTGTATGAGCTACATAATTGAGAGCAGGTTAAGGTTCAAAGGCTCTCAGTCTCTTGGCTCAAACACAAGAATTCAGGCACATTCAAGGCTAACAGCCATATCAAACCCTGCATCACAGTACACCCCATGAATCCACCTGACATGCTGCTACTAAAGTGTGTGTGAACGTCTTTATTCCATACATGGTACGGGCCACATGGCCTGACCATCAGCCAAGATAACGCAGAATATTTTCGGGCATCAGTATGCGTATATGTGCACTAGCAAACAGACTTTAGCATGCCAAAGTGACAGAGTCCTTGTTAACACCACCCTGTTCTTTACGTAGTCAGTGTGAGTAAGAAGCAAGCAAGTGTGTGAGGTTAGTTGACGTGTGTGCTGTTTCACACAACTCTGTGAGTATGGAATCTTTGGTGGATTTTTGGTCTCGCTATCGTGGCCTATGACCTCTCCCCACGTCTTTGGCTCATTCACACCAGCGGTATTGCGTGTCTCTCCGCAGCTGCATGTGGATATTTCCCTCTAACTATCCCCGTTTTATCATGACTGCCCTCATGACATCATCAATGTCATCATTATCATCCTCCCCTCACAATGTTGAAGTGCAGTATTGTGGCTTCAGGACTACAGTATTTACTCTTATCAGTTCTGCACACAGGCTGCTGACTTTGCCTATCAGCTTACAGGGCTTTAATTACTCTCCCTATCAACAGGAAACTGTTCTCACAGCACAAAGGGAAAGAAAGGGAGAGTAAAAGGCACACTTGATGATTAGTTAAATAACTATTTAGGGCAATAAATTGTATCGTTAAAATAATATTGTGAGAATGAAACTGCCATATTAACATGTTTTAATATATTTACATAAAATTTACTATAATAGTTTTTCATTAAACTCACGAACACCTTGCAGTTCCATCACAAACACTCGTCTGGGAAACCCTGACATAATGTAATATTTAATGCACTTCATGTTGTTGATAACAAAGAATGGAATTTTTCTTTCTCTTTAAATTTTTATATCAATCTGGTACAATATTATTCTATTAAAATCAATCTGATAAACGAGTTTTGGAAAAAAAATTAATAATCTAAAAGAAATCAAAAAGTAGTCCGCTTGTTTGATTTCCTGTTTCCTGTCTGGGTGTTTGGGAGTTGATATGACCCCAAACAATTATAGAGCGATTGCATCTATTGCAAAAAAAAAAAAAATTCATTTACTTCTCATCTATACGTTTGTGCTGTGTTTTGGGGGATAAGAAGTACTTTTTTTAACCTATTTTATGCACAATTCATCAACTATACCATTAGCATGCTTAAGAAATATTACATATGAAAAAACACTTTATTGATGATCAAAATTGAAAATGAGTTGTTTCTGTATTGATATTGATGTAGGTGTTAGAGGCAGAGTTTTGCCATCAGGTGGTAAGAGAAAAATCTGCAAGAGATATAGTTTTAGAAAAACACTGTAATTACCATATACATCCAGCAGAGGCCCCATGGAAGTCCATTCATTTTTCTGGATGTTGCTAACTGCTCTTAATTAAATGTAAACGTAACAATTTTTGCCATGTAATTTGGAACCATCTACAATTTGTAAGTAATCTACCAGCACTGACTGTAAATAAGTATATTAAAGAAATAATATGAAGATAGTAAATAAATATACATTATTAGTCAAAATATAAGTATTATATAAAGTAAAGAGTGCATAATAAAGGAAATCCTTAAGGAGAACTTTTAATTCAGTTAACCTCAAATCCAAGAATAACTTGGAGAAATAAACAGCCATAGACACCATCAAACAACATCGACTGAAGACAAGGGACTAACTGTAACAGAGGGCTTAAAGACAAGGATAACAGAGGACTAAACGAGACTAATTAATAAGACACACCTGAACTGAAACTGAAATCAATCTGTAACTGTATGACAACTAAAGAGTGCGGGAAAACTGAACAAAGGAAGACATGCGACAAAATGAAAAGACAGACATTCGACAAGTATATAATATAAATAATATATAGATAGAGTACAAATATAATTATTTACTATTCAGAATATAATATGAATATACATTTATATATTATAGAAATAATATAAAGATGGAACATATTTATATTACATTCTTTTCAATAAATAATCACATGTATATTTTTTAAAACTATTTAGATCGATATAAATATTTATTAAATAAATATAAAATATTTATTTAGAATAAACAGTCAGATTTCAATTGTCATCCATGGCCATTAATCAGTATTTTATTCAGAATTAAGTCAATGTTATGATAACTATAGCTAATGTGTATGTGCTTGATGTGCTCTCAAATGAGCTCTTACAGTGAGTGTTTGTGTTTGCATTTCTCTGTAATCAACTGTTTCTTTTCCTTTTTATTGTTTCTCAGTCCCAGGTGGCTGCTGTACACTGCACTGTCATCTTGGCATAAACAAAACACAACAGCGCTTCATGGGAACGTTGCTAAGGGTTACGTCATACAGTAATGTTAATCTCTCAATGTCTAAGTGCCCTGTGCTGAACACAGATACCGTTCTGAACTTCAGTCTATACGTTGCACGCAGAATGTGTTATAAACGGCAGGGTAAAGATCAACATACACAAAAGACATCTTAAAGTTATGTTTGAAATATATGATTAGGTTGGCATTACATCATCTGAAAAACTTGCAGTATATAAAGACATATAAAAAACTATGAGTGAGTGATTTGATATGAGTGAGTGAACACTGTCAAATGGCAACAAAGCATGTTTATGTAAAAAGAAAAATGCAGGGGAAAAATATAGAAACTATATAATAGAGAGGACCTCTGCAGATCCTTTCAAAATAACAGATATACTGAAACCTTTGCTTTTAAAAATGGTGTAAAAGTTTTTTTAAACTCATATGAAACAAGCATTCTAAGAATTTGGCACACACATTTTCATCTCGATTTTTCCTTTTTTGTCAATGACCCTAAAATCAACCATTATTTGTGAAGATATGAAGGGTTAGAGGAAATGTGCGTGTCTTTGTTGAAAAGAAGTACAGCTACATCAAACACATCAGAGGGTTATGATGACAAAGTCAATGTTAAGTCATAATGAGCTAGGATTTTGGCCAAAATTTAAGTCAGCATTTCCATTATGGGGACGTGTTGAGACTCCTTGCTCAAAGCCCACAGATCATAATAGCGATTAACATACACATACACATAGATACAGGGTCAGAGGTCAGTATCAAAGGGGTTTGAGAGAAGGCGTCTCATCATTGACTCATTTCTGATCCGTGCGTTTCAAATGCTTCACCCAACGCAGCTTTAGACTCGCGTTTATGAGATGACATCATAATTACAAGCTACCACAAACCAAACAGGAAAAGGTATAAAACCTGACAGAGAACTTTTTCCCACAGATCCAACAGTGACACTGTAATACTTTAAGAGTTTGGATACGATTTTTTAGATAAAGAAGTCACTTATGCTCAGCAAAGCTGCATTTATTTGAAAAAAACAGTACAACAGTAATATTGTGAAATATTATTAGACTTTGAAATAACTGTATTCTGTTTGAATAAAATGTAATAAATTCCTGTGATAGCAAAGCTGAATTTTTTTGCATTGTTACTCCAGTCTTAAGTCACATGATCCTTCAGAAGTTATTCTAATATGATGACTTCTGCTCAAGAACAATTTCTTATTTAGATCAATGTAAAAACAGTTGTGCTTAGTATTTCTGTGGAAACAAAGATATTTTTTTAAGGATTCTTTATAAATATACATTTCCAAAGAACAGAAATGGTTTGAAATAAAAAATCTTTTGAAACATTCTAAATGATAATCACTCTTCATTGGTGTCTTTATGACTTCACACCATTTAACAATAACGAGTGTGTCTTTTAGGATGTTAGCATCTAGTATTGGTAGGTCTGTTAATGCCAAAGCAAAGTCTGCATGTTTGTTCACTGTAGCACAGTGACACACTTGTGGTTCTTCAAGCTGCCAACCAAAATGTTTCCGAGCAAGAATTCCTCACTCTCAACTTTCTTTCCCAAGCAAGATTCTTCCCTACATATCCACACTTCTCCTTCTCTCTCCTCCCTTCGCTCTTTTTTGGCCCTCTTAAATTCCAGCTCTTGCCAGAAAATGCTCTATTTGCATGACAAGTCCACTTGTGGTTCATTTCAAGAATGTTGGCACAGAGAAAAAAAAAACATCCTTATTCACCCTTATTTGCTGGTCTCTTTCCTTCCCTCTCTCCCTCTAGCTTCTGCTTATGTCTCTCGCTCTATGTAACAGAACATGCATCAGTGATTCTACACCTCAGGTATGTTCTGATGTACTTCCTTTTGAGGAAATTTCCAACTGTGGCAGACTACGCCTGGACATTTTGTACAAACAAACACACCAATAATGCATTGCTGCACTCTTCAGTAGCGTTAGCATTGAAAAAACATTGCAAAGAAGGAGAGTACCAGGTGTTCAGGGATTTACAACACAGTTGAAAGGCTCTTCAAACACAGTACACACTGTTCAAAAGTTTAGGGTCAGTCTTTTCTTTTTTTTTCTTTTTTTTAAAAAATTGATGCTTTAAGTTGGCAAGGATGCATTAAATTGATCAAACATGACAGTGAAGAAATTTATATTGTCACAAAATACTTCTATAAATGTTAATCTATTCATCAAAAAATCTTGGGGAAACAATCACGCTTTCCGCAAACATATTAAGCAGCACAACTGTTTTCAATATTGATGATAATAAGAAATTATTCTTGAACAACAAATCAGCATATGAGAATGATTTCTGAAGGATCTGACTGAAGACTGAAGTAATGATGCATTAAAAGAAAAGTAAAGTAAAGAAAATTCAGCTTTGCCATTTTAATATATATATATATATATATATATATATATATATATATATATATATAAACTGTTTTTTTAAAGGCAAGGTAGGAGATTTGCTTCAAAAACATTTTTTTGTTATGCTGATTGAAAGTCTCTTCACATTCCGATAGCATTCATTAAGTGAAGTGGTCTAAATGTATTTATATATATTCATATCATCTTTGGAAGGCGTAGACCTTAAAATGTTTGTCCAATCATATCCCTTGGTCCGACTGATATGATAGGATGTCCTCGTATGTTTTTATATACCTTCACACACCTTGTTCGCACAGACATCATATGCCATCCGCACATTTCATGCCATGAAAATTACTATGAAAATTAATCTGCAGCAGTCAGGTGGTACAGGTCAGTGCTCTTTAAGGTGTTTACATTCATTATTATTGTAATGTGATGTGCTTTAAGACATGATGCATTTTAACGCCGTCTCTTGTGACGCTTTTGTTTGCGCCCTGCTGTGTTTAGGAGGAGCCGTGGCTTTGGGGACACTCCGAATGGGGGGGGGGGGGGATCTCATGCTTTCAAAGCTAGCTTGCTATTGCTAGCCTCTCCAAAAATGACCTACCCTACCTTTAAATTATATTTCACTATATTACTTATTTTTCTGTATTTTAACACATAAACACAGCTTTGGTAAACATAAGAGACTTCTTTCAAAAATATTATAAAATTCTTACAAACCCCAAAAAGTTTAGCAGATGAAATGTTTCTATAGAGCTTGATTTCATATTCATTCACAACCTTTCTCTCTTCCTCTCGAGAGTGGGGTGAAGGGGGAATGCTGGCACGGAATCTCGTGCTCGTTATTCAGAGCGACTGCAAGGGGCATTTTTAGAAGTTCGAGGGAGGATCTCCTGCAAAGATCTGGCAACCTCATCAAAGAACATGCCCAAGGGAAATAAGTGATAAAATTTGAAAGAGCCATTAACCAGAGAAGTAATGAATACACACACATGCTCACACTCACTGCGAAGCTGCTCCCATGGGTGAACATAACTTCCACATCACTTTGTTTCCAATTAGTTTTATTATAATGAGAACCTTGTCTTCCTGCTGTGTGTATGTGTGTGTGTGTGTGTGTGTGTGACTCAAGGTGTTTGTTATATGCTGCATTTGTTTACCCTTTCCACAACAATTTCTTGCAAAATTTCCCAAAAGTAACCCCAACCGAACAAACAAAAAAATCCAATGTAGAACATCAGCATGCACTTGCTCACAGACAAGTGATATTTGTTTGCTAAAAGAATCAGATAAACATGCAGTCATATTGACAGTTATGCACGTCTTCTTGGCTAATATCATTTAGTCTCACTGTACACATCCAGTGAAACATAAAGATGTGCCTGGCAACATTTATGATCCATTTCAAAAGATAACATTAAACAACAGATTAGATAACAGGAATGGCACATGACGCCATGCAAACATTGACAATAACCCAGACTCAAAGAGAAACATTAATACCTACACGTAAATTCAATACAAGCATGTGATTAGTTTTATGTTCATCAGAATGAAATCTATTTATAATTGAAAATTTCAATATATATATATATATATATATATATATATATATATATATATATATATAAATAATTTATGGATAAATTTACCGAAGCTCCGTTGTACATTTGTATGGTTATTATCATACTATCATACTATCCCCCATTCACTACCCCTACCTCAAAACCTACCCATCACAGAAAACATTCTGCATTTTTACATTTTTAATAAAACATTGTTTAGTATATTTTTAAAGCTATTTGAAATATAAGAACTCATATAATGTCCTCATATTTCATGTTTATGTCTTAATACCAGTGTATTACCCATTATCATTATAGAAATTTGTGTCCTCATAAATCACAAAAAAGGCGCATAAACACACACACACACACACACACACACAAATTCACCTAAATGTCTGTCTAAAGGCTTCATGGCACATGTGCAGATTCACACCTGCACACATACACACACACACACGCACATAAACAAACACATATGCTTTACTGTGAGAGCTTTCTGTGTTTCATTCCTTAGATGCATAAATCTATAGAGGCACCTCTATCAGCCTGGGCACTATTTACCTCTCTGCCAAACCCAATGTTTACCTAACGCCTTGCCTCTCCACACCTGCAAATGATTGGGACTAATGGTTTAAATGAAAGAATGTGAAAAAAGAAGATATACTCCTCTCCACCAGAGATGATGTCACCCGGTCACTATCCTGAGTTCAGTTGAGCAAGCAGTCAGCCACACTGACTTCCTGTTTAGGTGATTTCACAAAAACATCAACCTTACAGTGGAAAAATCAAGTGTTTACTGAGGGAAATTGTCCATTAGGTCTACTTTGCACTGCATACTCTATAGTTTATACTCGTTGACTCACTGAAGAAAAGCATTAAGCTTGAATCAGTCAGTCAGACATGGATCAGTTATGTTTTAAAGTAAAGGATGAATGTTTAATGCACAACACTTAAAGGAAGCTGTATTAACTTGCTGACTCAAAATGATGCCAGTCAACTCTGATGCACTCAGACTGGAGCTTGACACATGCTGATGATGTCATTTACAGGTTCAGTAGACACAAAAGAAAACTGGCGCTGTTTCGTCACACGCGATTTGATTTCAAAAGGGTGCATGAGAAAGTCTTCACACCCATGATTGTGTGAAAATGATGTGAACTTAAAAAATTCCTAACCGATCAACAAGTTATAAATGAATTGTGCTCATGAAATTAACATTTGATTTTCGCTTCAGCCATTAGACATTATAAACATAATAATTATTAACATGATATAAATATATTACAGTAGTATAGTGTAGTCAGTGTAAATACCTTATTTTGAGCCCTACATTATTGGATTGGTTAATATGTCATAGTATATGTTACATTGGTTATATAAACTAAATTTCCATTCAGAGTAATTCATTACCATTTGCCCTTCAAGCAGCAAATCAGATTAACACAGGCAAGAATATGCATGTGTCTGATTCAGACATTAGATGCAACAGATTCTTTGGAAATCTTATTTCACCAGTCGGTTCATATTAAACCAGTGTCTACTGTTTAAGTAACTAGAAACTAGGGATTTGTCACAATTTCCATTTTCATACATTATGTGTAAAGAAACTGCATAGTGAGATCTATGGACCTGACAAAAAGACTATCCTGACTCTAAAATGTCCCTCCGAACTCCTCATTTACAGCAAAAAAAAAAACACCATTCTTGTTTTATCACCAAGTATAGATATCTATTATAGAACATCCCTAAAAAAATGCTATTTCTTTTAAAAACATTAATATCTTATTCAATTTAGCTTCTCTATTTTAAAGATGTTTAGATATTTTTACTGGAAAACAAGACAATATACTGACAAAATACTGATTAAGAAAGTTTTTTTGTGCAGTGGAAATTATATTTTCTTTAAAAAAATGCGTTTCAGGAGCAAACAAAATGAAAAATAAAAACAGTTTTTTAGCAAACCTTTTCAAGATCAATATATAATCATGAATTGTAAAATATTTCACATTTATTACTTCTTGGTTATATTGTAGGTGTTAGTATTTTCCAAAGGGATTTCCTAAACTGTTTCAGTCTCCCTCATGTCTCCAGAAACTACCCTCTCTGCCTTTAGCCCATCCATCCGAACTATGAAAAACAAGTTTCAATAAATATAACCCTGGGTTATGTAACACCTGTATGTAATCATTACAGTATTTATACCAATGGTCTCTGTAGAGTCTGCTATGAGGAGCAAGTTTCTGAGAAAATAAACAGAATCTGGTCTTGCACAATCTAACTCTTTATCAAACTTGAGATGCAACACTCCCACCTAGAGGACAGAAACACATCGTCGGTAAATCTTGGATAAATGGCAGATCACATGCCACGGTGAACCTGATTTCACCAAGTACATCATGTTCCTCAATCAACATCCTTGTTGATCCTGGAGCAACATTTCAATCAACCATATTTGAGGCGTACAACCAGAGATAGGTGCTTCTACATCAGTGTCATTCACCTATCATTTCCCTCTGATATTAGAGAAACGTTACGGATAGGGTTAGGTTTAGAGCTAGGGATAGGGTTAGGACTAAATATTCAGACAGCAATGTTGTTCCAGGGTTAACAAAATATGTTGATCCAGGAGCACGGCTTACTTGGCAAAATCACAGTGACCCACATGCCACATCTCCCTGTGGAGCTCTACTCTGTGCTCTCTCTCTCTCTATTTCCGACATCTACATATTCCCTAAGAAGGTGGAGAAAGGTGGAGAAAGTAATGCCGTATGGAAAGTGTCAAGTCATGGCATGGATAGCATTCCGGAGCCTGGCTCCTTCATGCCGACCAGAGGACTATTTATATTGACAGGATGAGGCCCGGTTGCAGTGGCAGAGGGAGACGGATGAGGCTTTGCATTTCCAGTGTGCAACCACCACGTTCATGGAGTCCAAGTGTATCTCTATCCCCTTTCATTATGTAACCCATGTGGGCTGAAATCCCATTTTACTGTTGCCCCTCTCTAGTTCGACATTAAACCTCCTGTTGTCGGGGTGGAAAACAGTGTGAGCTGTGCAGATCAGATCTCTGTGTTTATTCACTCAGACTAGTCAGGCTAAAACCTGAATTTTTGCTTAAAAATTCAACTCTAATTTTTAATACAGGGTTAAATTATTTCAATACTTTTCCCCACAATATATAATTTCTATAATAACAACTGGTAAGTGCAGACTGAAATGACCAGTCCAAACTGGTTTATTCTGGTTAGATCTGGATTAATGCTGGTCTAGCTGGTGAACTTTGCTGTTTAACAGCAAAACGTATGCCGGTTTCATGCCACACATGTCAGCAATGCATAACGATCAGACCAAATTAACAGATTGCAGTATTCACACCGCCTGTGTAAGCAGCCTGAAAATATGATGAAAATGCACTATAAACATATTCATCAACAACATCTTTTGCAAAGTTTAGGCACACAAACAGTACTTTCTGTTTGGTGAATCTGACTGAATTTAGATGATTTAAGAAGTTTATAACTACGTTTTGGTATTTTGGTTACCAAAATGTCTTGTTACCAAAATTAGCTTTCACAATAAAGTTAATATTTTAAATTACTCAGTCATCATATTTTATAATTTATAGCAGTTGTTAAAAGAAACAGAAAGTACAGTATCACAGTATTTAGAGTTTTCAGTGTGTAAATAAAACAAATGGTATCTGTTGCAGACTGCAGTTATAATACCGAGTATGTACTGCTAATGCAACAACAACAAACAGTGTATTCGGTCTCTATACAGTATATTCACAGCCACAGTGATATACTATACATACACATTATCATCATTATAATCACTTTTAAAGATAAAACGATCTTGGTTTCAATCCTTTCCCAGTTTTTTGTTCTTTTCAAATCTCACATTTTGAGTGCAGATTGTGGACAGTGGAAACAACCCCATCACCAACAGCCTTACATGCCAGTAAAATAACGGCAATACTGATTGTGACTGATAGTGATAGCTTGCTCTAAGAATATTTCCTCAGTGTTATCAGTAGAGTGGGGAGATCAGCTCTAATGAAAATGACCTTTTAAAACCACTCAGGTGTTGAGTTGCACTTTTAATTTTAATGAGAGGGATTGGGGTAGCAGATTAACAAAAGAGCAGTAAAGTACCTCGTCACTTCTTTGCAAGAACATACTGAGCTCCAGAACAACATCAGTTACAAAGCGTCTGCTAAATGCAAGTAAACAACCCCTCTCAAACAGCAGCTGTACCAACATGGTACAGCTTAAGGTGGGTAATGGGACCACACAGAAATTCTGCAATCTGTTTGCCACCACTAATTTCCTCATAGCGTCTCATTGGACACTATGCCTACACAATGTGGGACATCCCTCTCAAGTGGCAGTTGCACCATCAAGAGTATCTCTGAAACATATGTACACAAATATGCCTGCTGTCTTAAAAGATCTCAAGCCCATGATTCTGTTCACTGCTCAGTGCTACCATCTCAATAGCGCACACTTGAAGAATATACAGTAGGTATACACTGATGAATTTCAAAACGTGCAATGCCCAAACTGAGGGGGAAAAAAAAATTGCATAGATTTGATCTAGAATGATAAGTGAGGTGTTTAACCATCAACAAATAAACAGTAAGCTGCATAGTGAGCTTAAATTTAGAGTATAACCTTTGATGAGATTATGTTCAGTGTCCGCTCTAAACCCACTGATTGAGACATCAACCCCCTCCCCAAAGGAAGTCAAAACAAAAGTTTAGGGGACAGTATGTGTATTGTTTTAATATATGTATTGTTATTAGATGGTATTGGACGTCAACATTATATATCTTACATCTAAAATTATTATCCATTATACATCTAAAAAAATAAAAGTACTACCATCATCATTAGTTTGTTTTACACAGCACAAATATATTATCAACATTTGCACTGCACGACAAACCTCAATAACCATAAAGGTAATCTCGAAAATTACAAGAATTTCTTTTTAAAAGTTGACTCTCCTTAAAGTCATTGAATAATTCGCACACTTCCTTTGTGTTTCTTAGGAATATTTGCAGGAATCATTGTTGACAAAGACTTTATATATCCTCCTGAGACCCAAGCATAGACTTTTTATCAAATTTCTCTGACACCGTACGTGTCACAGAATGTCCTGTAAAGAGCAGATTCTGAGTTTTTCAGAGATACCAAAAGTTTGAAGGTTCATCCATAACAACTCCCTCTCCTTGGTCTTTAAATATGACTGACATTGATTGAGTTATCAAAATTAGCACTCTTATGGAAATATGATAATATTTTGTTATTAGCATTTAAATTTCAAATTGTTTGTCATAAATCAACATCTCAGGAAATTGTTATGGGATTTCAAATCAGAATATGATTTTCTGTTACGAAGCAGGGCATCGATTTCAAATGTCCACTGTAGCGGATGCCAGGACTTAAAGCTTGTAAATCAGACATTTTGGGAGAAACACAAGTAAATAAGGAAAGAAATTATATATCAATATTCCTATGAAATGTTAAGATATTCTTATGAAAATGTTGCCATTATTACTCCCATTATTACATGTCTTTTTTCATTACATTTTGCTCCAAGAACACATTAATATACAAATTAGATACAATGTATCAATGCATTGTATAGAATGGGAAAAACGCTCATGGCTATATCGCATAAAGGAAAATAGTGTACCACATCATTCTGTTATATCTTTCATAACCTAGTTAAGAATCATCTTTATACAATGTTTAGTTAAAGAAAATCTTGTAACCTAAAAATTAATTGGTGATTGAAAAAAAAATTGTATTGCATGACATATAAATAAAATATTTTTTCCATGTGTTTCTTATGCTCCAAACAATGTTATGACAATAATAATAATAATAAAAAAACTAAATTCACAAAACTTTTTTCCTCCTGGTTCTCAGGAGGATATATGGACTTTGGTACTGAGGAGTCACTTCCTTATAGGAGGACTGAGTCTGGCGTGGCACCAAGGCTCGCAGCGGTACCACTAAAAATGGCATGTTTGCTTGTTAACTTTTCAGTACTGGCATGGAAAAATATCCACAATGTCTGCTTTCATGAATCTATTAGCTACATTCAAGAAAACAACACAACCCAATGCTAGCAGATACTGGCAATACCTGAGTAACACAAACAATTGTTTTCATACCTGACTAGTGGAAGAGGGTTTCCAGTGACCCGGCATTCAAGGCGGATAGGACTTCCTTCTGCTACTTCCTGGCTCTTCAGTTTCTGGGTGAAGTGTGGAGGAGCCATGGGTCCATCAAGACTAACCCCTCGTCCCTGATGCTCATCTGACCCAACATCAGCTCGGCCCTGCTGGGTGCCCTCCTGCTGGGGCTCAGATGAAGATGAAGAGGATGAAGGTGGCTGAGCCTGCTGCATGGCCAGCCGGTGGCTCCTTGGAGACAAGTAGCCACTGTCGGGTGAGGAGGAGTCTTCATCACCTTGATGATCCACACGTGTGGAGCCTTTGAAGATGGAAGAGAGCTCCTCAATGAAGGTAGCAGCCCTGCTGCAGAACTCAGTAGCTGAAGCAGCTCGTTCGTTGAGCTCCAGCCCTCTGTGGACCAGCCGTGGCCGGTCCTGCTTATATACTGGCGTTATGGATTTTTGGCAGATGAACTTTTCGGAGGATTCAGAAGCAGTACAGGGCTGGTTAGGCCTGCTGAGCGGCATGCTCTGATTTAATGTGACTTTTCCAGATGTGGCGTCTGCTGACTGAGATGCTGAATCTTGGAGAGCGTGGTCTTTGGTTTCTGAGTAAAGGGGCAGGTGCTCTGTGGAAACAGGTGGTTCATCGAGGTCATTTGGGTCACCTGCGTCACTCATGGCCTCTCGAGCCAGGTCCAGACTGAGGTTGATCTCATCCTGGCTCAGGAAAGCAGAAAGTTCTGGAAAGTCCCCATCCCCACTATCTACCTCAGCCATTGAGTCCAAGTAAACCTCACCATCAAGAGATGGCACTGAAAGCACGTCCCCATCCCCTTCTAAGGACATGCCCCCTGGAGGACACGCCTCTTTCATCAGCAGAGAGAGGGGGAGTGTGTCATTCCAGCTCCTGTCCTGCATCCTGCAATACAAAAATTCAGGTGAGAATAAAAAAACTGGCAGACCCTCTTATTTACATTTGATAAAAATACAGTAATCAGGAATATCAGATTAATAATCCTGAAGATGAGCCATTTCTGTGTTATGCACCACATTCATGCACTCGGATTAGTGTAAACAATCTCACGCCAGAGATGGATCATGGGCAGTTGTCGTATTATGACTCAGACAGGCATACTTTGAGCACAGCTGTCTGGCATTAAGAAGGCATGTGTGCCATTTAACGCTGATGCTGCCTTTATCTTGTTTATTCCCTCGTCTATTATCTACTCTACTGTCCTCACATCAATCTATATCTATTTTTCCAGTGACTTCTGAAGACTGCCTGGGCCTGTACCATTTTGGAAATTTTTTAGAAATACCAGCCCAGTTTCAGATAAAGTTTGTCTAAATTAAAAGAAATAAGTTCACATAACTCAAAAAAACGAAACAGTTCAGTTAACTTAAAATATATCAGCTCTGTGAACTTGAAAGTAAAAGAAAGTGCTAAATACTCATAAAAGTTGATTTGACTGTCCTGATTTGTTTAATTTTGTCCTACTCAAACCAATTAATTATTTTGAGTGTAATAGTAATAATAATAATATCAAGAATTGTTTCTTGAGTATTAAATCAGCATATTAGAATGGTTTTAGAATGAAGGATCATGTGACACTGACAACTGGAGTACTGATAATGAAAATCCAGCTTTGCATCACAGGAATAAATTACATTTAAAATATATTAAAATAGAAAAAATAGGAACATTTCACAAAATCACTGTTTTCTCTAGTTTTGATCAAATAAATGCAGCCTTGGTGAACAAGATATTTCTTTCAAAATAATAGAAAAACCTTTTGAAAAGTAGTGTCTATAAATAAAAATAATGACATTAAATATTTACATGCTATTTATTTAAATATAGACTTGTAAACTTGTAAAAAAAGATATAGCATGTGTATGATGGAACCTCATAAGGTTTAAGGTGGGCATCAAAGGCTTCATTATGACATGTCTAATTATCTATAACAGATTATTGAGCATATGTGAACTTTTGAGCAAACATTTACTGTCTATAATGCTCGTTTATCAGTATTAGGTCATAAATTCATAAATTTACTTTCAACCAATTTATTAGGCACATTTTTTATATTTCAACAAATCTCCCAAACACAAACAGTGGATTGCAGGATATCATGGACATCAAGGGATGCATCTATGCTGCCTTCAAAACCAAACCTCAAAAGGGATCTTAATAGACAGAATGTTACAGAATGCAACAGGTAAATTTAAAAAGATGGAACTTATGGAACATACTACCATTATGAACATGAACATCTTATTTCTGGTTACTAAGTGGTTTTGTTTTAATGTATTAATGGCTGCTTCATGACCCTATTGTGGATTTAAGGTTTTTTTTGTGTGTGTGGAAAAACACCTCCGAATCCGACAGTGAACGATTGCATCCTCAATAACCTGTGGAGGAACCTTCGCCATAATTCAGGGAAAGTGTTTGGTCTGACATACCACACATTGGTGAAACATTAATATGAGACAGTGTCTGCAACACAGCGAAACCCTTCAACCAACAGATCAGGTCTCTGAGAAAACACACCTCAGCTCTGAATACGTGCAGGGGAACTGGCCAGTGTGTGTTAACACTCCATGCACATGTCTGAGACACGTTAATGTGTTCCTGCTAACTTTATGACTACATTTCCAATGTAGATGCTTGTTTGTACATGTATATTTATTATTTATGGCCTATTAATTGATGCTATAAAGTACTGTATTATATTTATGCCTCCAGGTTTTGTTACAGTCGACTTTGTTTACTCAATGTTTATATAAAGTGACCAGGTGTTGTATGTAAAGGTGTGCGGGCATGTGTGTATATGAAGAGACATGACAGTGTGACTTTCTCCCCGTCATGGCGTCCTGAAGGCCAGCTGTTGTTATTTTTAATCCTCAAGGGCTGCGTTTCACAGCAGCAACCACCTCCCCACCAAGAGTCCTTTTTTTACACATAAGCACACACACATGCTGCTTCTGAATAATTCATGTGGAAATTATGGCATCTTTATTCTGTACTGATGAATTATAGATAACGGAATATAAATGTGACAAGCCAAACAATTGTGAAAGCCAAGACTGACAGACATGCTTGATTTTCCATCTTGGATTGAAGCAGTTGAATGCGCTTTATCTGAATCGTTTGTAAAAGTGTTGAAGTTTTGATCAGATGCCGGACGAAACTGAGCGTTGAGCTGAAACCAAATAGTGCAGATGACCATTCATTTGAGAGCTGTTCTGAATCTAATTATATAATTTACTTTAATTTGTAGTTTTGTATAAGCAGAATGAGTGGGATCTCCTACTTACTGTCAATGACATTATATATAAAGAACAACAACAATAAGAAACATTTACCTTAAGTCAGTTTCTGGAAATATCCGTCCTTGTCAGAAGGTTCCAGTTTTTTTTTTTTAAGTTCTCTATGTCAGAAAACCAGAAAAGACGTGTTTCCTTTCCTCAAGGAGTTGTGGATTTTTACTCTGTCCTAATTTTCTTTTGTCTTGTTTTGCTGAGTGCTGTGAGGTGAGCCGGTTAGAGTGGCTGCAGAGTGGCCTGCTGTCCCATCTGTCTCGGGCCCTGGCCGCTTACTGAGTACCTCTAAATTTGGACCCTAGCTCAGGTTACACAGTAAGAGAGAGAGACCCAGTGAGAGAGAGAGAGAGAGAGAGAGAGAGCTCCAGGGTGTGTAGCATCCATGTGCCCACACCACATCAAAGACACACACACATCATTTTCATTTCCACAAAGGCATGAAAATGCATTTCGCAGACATACACTTGACTTGTTTGGTTCAAAACAAGTCACCAAAGCACTGAATTATGCAAACCTACAGCACAGGTAAAATAGCAAACAAACAATTCATTTAATTCATCTATCCAAGAAACTCAATAGTCAAATGAATGTAAATTCTTTCGTAGTGCACTAATTTTATACTATGACGCTTTAAGTAATATTCACCATTACGAATCCATTTAAGTACAGAGACATGACACTTTCAGAACCAATGTGTGCCAGACACTAAAGACTCTTAATTTAACCTTATAGCAATAGCTCAGTCCCTAAATATACTGTTATCTCATTAAGACACCCTACCATTGCTTTATATAGGAACGAGTACACAACAAAAACTGTAACGTCCTGCCACAAAGTTTACATCCTCAGAAGCTACATTGGTAGACTATGAACACCCGGCACTATATACTTGATGATACAGCAAGATAAGCAGCTTCATGTTCTTTGGATTTGTGATACACTTTCTTTCTAACTAAGATTAAGTTGTCATTCGCTGGTAATATTTCTGGAGCTGTTAACAGTATTGAGTTTGTTCATTCGTTCATTTGAGAAAGAAAGAAAGAAAGAAAAAAGAAAGAAAGAAAGAGGACACTTAAAGGATCACACAGTAAAAACAAGGGCAGTATTTTTAATTTTAAAACAAGGCATGTAAATCTGATCTGAGACTTCAGCATCTCTATTTCTTGGAATAAAATAGTCATCGTATAAACCACTTTTATAGTTCTTTTAAAGCTTTTTGAAGTCTGAAAGCTCCCATTCAAAACAGCAACCAGGATTGTAATTTCTCTTTAATTGTTTGAAGGAAGAAAGAAATTAATAAGGGTATGGAATGACATGAGGGTGAGTAATTGATGACAGGAATTTCTGTTTCATTAACATGGAAAACGAGAGCCTCTCTGTGGTTTAAGAGAGGTGTTTGAGATGGACGGCAGATGTGGCTGTGAGTGCTGCAGTAAGAGTCTATTTCAAGACACTTATCACGTTCACTTCATAAACACTGACAGCGCAGAGCTATTCCCGTTTCTCAACAATCAATGCACTGATTACAGTTGAGCCTCAGTGAGAGGAACAAAAAGATCTATCACTCAGAGTTCTGTCACAGTGCAAACATTTAGAAAGACTGATTCAAGACTCTCAATCAGCTGCATCAATGAGTGAAAGATTTATACGGGAAAGATTCTCTTCCTGTTTAATTTTTTTTTTTTTTTTCATTTTGTTAAATGAAGGACATATAAAAAGCTTGGAAGTATTTCTCTAATTTGCACACTAACAGCATTTTGAGTAAAGCGACATCAGACTGGATAACTTATTTAGGCCAAAAAGCAACCACTTAGATAGGAAGAGTCATCTTACTGACATGGAAAGTAAACAAAGACTATTTCACAGTCATAAAACACAGCAGATATCCTTTCAGTTAATCTCGTTTAATACTAAATTGATACAAAGTGTATCTAAACAAAACTATACAAATTAGATTTTATATCTAAACTTTAGCAAATCCAGAGATGATTTCATGTTCAATGGCACTTGCTGTGTCAACCATAACTTTGCTGACAAGATTTTGTTTCCAGTTAGTTTGGAAAAAAATAAACAACAGCTGTGTGCTACTGGTGTAAAGATGTGTAAAATTAACCACATTAAAGATGTGCTCCTTCTAGCTTTGTGTGCACAAACAACTTATGATAGTATTGAAAACAATCTGTGAATGAGGCAGTGTTTTGATATTATAGTACCTACCACTTCCACAATTTCCCTGCACAAGCACAAGGTCCAAAGCTTACCACAAAGGTAACCCTGGAAAAACCAGAAATTATTTTTAAAAAATTCTAAATCTCAAAATAACAGAATATTAAACCAACCCCATGCAAAAAATAAATAAATAAATAAAAATAAAAATAAATCATAATTTCCTATTTCAACTAGTATCATGTAAAGGATTCTGGAAATTGGAGAACAACCGCCCTGTTTTAAGAAATGCGGTGTCAACAAAACACACTTTCTATGTTTTGTCCGATAAATAAGTTGCTGAATAGTTAATGTTCTCATTTACCAAGGAAAAACAGTGGCCACTTAATATGAGCTTAATGTATGCAAAATCTATATTTATTTTACGGTTAAATTAAACAGAACGCGTAAGCCTAGTTGACAGGTTTCATGACATTCACGCTGGCTACCTAAACAGCAGATAAGTCGTTTCGCGATTTGAAAATGTGTTTTGGCTCATTGGACTTTCCGTAGTCATCATTTCATTGGCGGGGCAGAATCATGTCCCATTGGTCGCACTGCTATATACCCTGTCATGAGGTTTATGAATATGAATCTGGTTACGGTACAAATAAAAATACATTAATGTAATAAAGCAGCTTCTCTTTACGTTTCAAAGGAATTTAGCAGAAGAGCTACATCGCGGAGTTTATCATTAGTCGACGTTTATCTAGTAAGTCCGAACTGTTGTGTAGCATTTGAGCAACAGCAGTTACTCTAGTGAACTATTTTCTGTCACAAAGGACTGTCGTGCACGACAAGTTTCAGTTTGCTGTAGAATTCTGCGTTCATTATAACGCTTATGTATTGCAGCAGATGACAGCGGTCTGCGGACTTCTTTTGATCAATGCTCTGACTGTAGTATTGATGCTGTCTGTATTAATGGACCTTTTTACTTCCGCAGAGTTCAACAATGCCTGCTTTTCGCCAGGTCGGGAGAAACAGCTCCCCAACCCCATTCTGTACATGGCCTGGTCTCCAAAGAGAGATCTGATAGCCCTGGCTAACACTGCAGGAGAGGTTGGATCTTTTATAGACGTACACATACCTATCTTCAGTTGAGCCCCACTGTCAATGTCAATAGATCCTAATCTGTAGGATGTGATGGGGGTTCATTATACTATTCTGTCATTGCAGCTTCTCTTGCATCGGCTTGCCAACTTTCAGCGGGTGTGGAGTTTACCGCCCAATGAGAACACAGGAAAAGAGATCACATCACTGGCCTGGAGACCTGATGGGAAAAGTAAACTCAAATAATATTTCTCCGCCTTATTCCTCTTATATTTGTTACTTTAAAATACAATAACTGAAATTAAATGAAACAGAAAAACTAAAACTGAAAACCGTTTTAATTTTGACATTAGACAAATTAATAAAAATGACAAAACAAAATGGAAAAAAACGTAAAAATATTAATAAAAATTGATATATGTTACTAAAATGACATGGACAGATCCTTATTATTTTTTGAAGCCTTACTGAAGTGTACTTCACTCATTTACTTATATAATTTAATATATATGGTGTACATTAAGACAAAGAAATTATATGAATGAGTAAAGTACACTACAGTAAAGTGTAGATGTGACAAATAAACCCAAACTTTAATGCGAAAACCACCCCCCCCCCAAAAAACAATTCCAGCCACGTACTGAAGTTTAAATAAGCTGCCATTGTCATGCTAAATGATTAGTGATATTGCATTGTTGTCTGCAGTCCTGGCATTCAGCGTTGGAGACACAAAGCAGGTGGTTCTGTGTGATGCAGAAAAGGCAGAAATCCTCCATCTGTTCCCTGTGGATTACCCAGCGTCCTGCATGCACTGGATGGAGGTGCATGATGACAGCAGGTGTGAGTTTTTTTCAGTAGAGAGGATCCATTTTCTTTCTCTATTGATTGCCTGGTTTAATCTGTTTTACTTTTGTTTCGCTAGCACATTGTCATCATTCAGTGAGTCTGAAGATGAGTCCAGCCGTTTCCTTCCAAAGTTACCCACTTTACCTAAGAGGTGAGACTCTGAGCTTCACACATTATGGAAAGCTTTGGTGTGTCTAGCACAGGGCTGAATGAGAAGTTCTTGGATCACTCCTTTGTTTTTATATTTTCTAATTGTTTTTATGGCCATTTTCCTTTGTGATGTGATTGTGTTCAGCTACAGCACCACATCAAAGATTTTTAGGTAAGCGGACATTTTATGTGCTTAATATGCTGATTATTTGTCTTTTTCTTTGTCATACTCTTTTTAATTGGTCATCTGCATGTGGCATGTGTGTCCAGCTCTGGTTTGTTCTTATGTGTTACTTTGTCTCTTCCAGTGAAGAGAAATCAGATGAAGTCACAAATCTTTTGGGGGAAGTGAGGTCGGTGTTCTATGCCTTTGACCTGATTGGTTAAGTGTGAGACTTTCTGATGTTATATTGTGATTGATTTCTGATGTTTATTTGCAGACTCAATATCTTGGTGGTGGGAGGACCATCTGGATTTGTTGAGCTGTATGCGTATGGCCTGTATAAGATTGCCACGCTGAGTGGAGTAAGATATAAAATATGCTTTTATTTTGACCTCACACATTTTTTTTCTTTTCAGTCATGCTTTTTTTTCTCATTTACAATCTGTTTTTGGTGTGTGTACCTACGTACTTATAACTATATTTTGGGACCTGCTGAAGTCACCTAAATCGTTCTTTTACATAACATTTTTTATTGTAAAAAAGAAAGAAGCAGAATTGGGGTCAGGTTGTAGTACTTATAATTAGCATATAAAAACAATAGAAGTTTATTGAATAGATTCAGAAAGTTAAGTAAACATATGTATTTGTTACATTGTTTTATGTCTGCTTCAGATCTCAGGGACATGCCGTAGTCTTGGACTGTCCAGTGACCTCAAGTCCCTCTCTGTTATTACAGAGATGAGATCCACGAAAGACAACACTGAGATCCATTACATACAGGTAAAGACTGAAAATACAAATTTAAATCTTCTATTTTTTTTCCAGTATTGTCATTGATAAATAAGAGTATCCATGATAAAGATAAAAATCATTTAAAAATCCTTAGAAATGTACTCTTTGTATTCATGTTAGTTTCAAGTGGTTTTGTAAAACATTTAAACAATTTTTAAGAAAGTTACATAAATGCCAGCAAGAATGCAAGGCCAATGGAGGCCATACAAAAGAATTGTATATATATATATATATGTATAAGTATGTGTGTGTGTGTGTATATATATATATATATATATATATATTTTTTTTTTTTGTTTGTTTGTTTGTTTGTTTTGTTTTTCATTAATGTATATTTCATTTCATTTTTTCATAAATAAAGGCTAGTTAGTTTTTTCTATTTGTTATTATTTGATTAATAAATGACAATATAATTTAGTTTTAAACAGGTAGTCTAATAAATTTAAGATAGATATATATATAATATATATATATTTATATTCCCTACGTTACTATACTTCACACAAGTATAGTTTTACCAGAAATTTGTGATCTTGTGGGGACATTTTTGGTAAGGAAAACAGCTTATAAATGATGCTACATGATGTTTATTTTCCCCTCCAAAATGTAAAAATGCAGAAAGTTTTCTGTAAGGGTTGTATTTATGCCCTTAGTTATGATGGTTAAGGTTAGGGTAAGGGACTAGGGTTTGTATTATATCAAAGAATGTTGTAACTAGTGTGTGTGCGCACATCTATACGTACTGAAACAACACCACTTAAACTCCAGAAAAGAGCCTCTTTGTAAATATAAAAGTACTATGTGTTATTTCTTGAAGGCTGATGAAGAACAGTCAGTTTGCAAGTAAACAACATTGCAAAGAGGTTGAGTCACAGCTGAACGACAGCTGTCAGGCTACGTGTGGCGTCTCTGCATTGAGTTGAATACATGAGAGTGATATCTGTGGATTGACTGTGTTGCAGCTGGACACTGGGCTGCTATCTTCCTGTCTGCCTGAGTTGACCAAGATGGCACGCAAGTTTACACACATTTCCACACTGCTACAGGTGAGTGTCTTCATGGGTGTCTTACTCATAGAAGCTCTTGTGTTATATTGTAACTCTATCTTTATACTCACAAAGTATCTTTCATTCTCTTTCTCTGTCGTTTAGTATTTGCGTCTCTCTCTCACCTGTATGTGTGAAGCATGGGAGGACATTCTTATGCAGATGGACCTCCGCCTCACTAAGTTTGTCCAGGTTAGAGTCCATAACATGCCAGCTTGTCACAAACAAGCAAATATAAGATATTCGATATGATAGTGTTCATTAGGGCATTTAAACGCTTCACCCTGAAAATACATATAAATGCTATAATGGACTGTGATCCATGAAAGGCATTGTTTATTGTTTCTTAGTTTTAGAGTTGATTGATTTTTGTTTTACAGGAAAAGAACACAAGCACTCAGGTTCAGGATGAGTTTCTGGAGCTACTGTTATGGGGCCATGCAAGGTACACACAATTCATAAATACTAGGTTTTTTAACAGCACATATTGTCTTATTCTTGTGGTGGCAAATCAAAGTTTTGTCATCATTCTGTTTGCGTAATTATTTCTTCTTGAGTGTTGCTTATAAAATCATATTATAATATTTAAATCAAATAATAAAAAAGCCATAATATCATTTTATATTTGTATAATAACATTTAATAATTAACATAATAGCATTGTATAATAATATGTAGGCTATAAATAATAACTATATAATAATAAATAATAATATAATATACATAATAATATATTATGTCATTTTTATATTGAATAGAATTCATATTATTTATATATATATATATATTCTTTACATTGTTTTTAAAGCATGACAAATTTGCACATACATGTGTTTACTCTAAATGGCCAACAGAGGGCACCATTTGATCATAAACTTACAGCTACAGTCAGAATAGGAAAATATACAATCGTCCACTGTAGGATATGCAAATATATTACAAGTATCCAGCCATGAGATTTATGTGTGACAGTGTTAAGATGTGGATTAACAGGAAAACAGTTGTGACATGTATGGTCTTGTTGATCTCAGCCTAGGACGGAAACTTTTAGCACACCTGATAATGTGTTGTCATATTTTTGAGTGTTCGGATGATGACATGACTTTTGTAGAATTGCTTATATTGAGTTTCCTGTTTCTCTCTCAGCCCTGAACTCCAAGCTCTTCTCATGAATCAGCTCACAGTCAAGGTAAATTGACCTGGAATTAGGTGCACTGGATTAGTTATTCTACTGTTTTTAGTTGCACAATTATTATCAAAATCATTCATTTAATACTATATGCTTTTTTGTAACCACTCAGGGCCTTAAGATGTTGGGTCAGTCCATTGATTCTTCATATTCCAGCATCCAGAAACTTGTTATCAGTCACTTGCAGAGGTGTGTATCGTTCACTAGCCTTTTATCCAGCACCAGATAGAGTGTTACGGAGCGGCCTGTGCATTGAGTGTTTGCTGTGCACACAGTGGCTCTGAGGCGCTGCTGTATCATCTGAGCGAGGTCAAAGGAATGGCGCTCTGGAAGCAGAAATTTCAACCTCTCGGCCTGGATCCTGCAGCCATTGAGGGTATAAGACTGACTGTTTATGGACCAGCGATATTTTAGTATTATGTACTATTATAAGCATTTATAAATATTTTGAATCAGCTTTTTTGATATTTTCAGTTTTTG
Organism: Opsariichthys bidens; assembly: GCA_037194245.1. NCBI lineage: Eukaryota > Metazoa > Chordata > Actinopteri > Cypriniformes > Xenocyprididae > Opsariichthys > Opsariichthys bidens. The sequence goes on from CM074282.1 coordinate 12,601,593, forward strand.
TTTTAATCTTAGGTTTAGTCATATGCTTTTATAATTTAGATTTTATATATATATCTTTCTTTTTTCTGTTTCTTTTATAACGTTTTATCTGAAATGTATATTTTATTATATTTCAGCTTTAATAATAATACAATAATAACACTGTTATAAACAACTTGTTCAGTCGAAAATTAAAGTCATGATACTTAAATAAATCGTATAAATATCTAAATTATGTATAATTAAAAACAAGTAGAATTAAATGTTTATACACTCCCTTTTGTTAACGGTTTAGGTGCCATCGAAGCTGTGGGCTCTTTTACCCTGAAGGCCAGTGAACTTTTACAGTGAGTTTAATCTTATTCTATCCACTTTATCCTGTATGTGCTCTCTGTACATGTCATTATTAAACTCTCAACTGCTTGTCTTGATTCCAGAGTCATTGATAAGAGTATGAAGAACTTCAAAGCTTTTTTCAGATGGCTGTATGTTGGTAAGCTGCAGTCTTTGTGTGAGCTTTAGCTTTCAGAGAAATTCCTACATAGGCAGCAGCCTTTTAAGGGAGCTTTCTAACTATCATGGAACCCTAAAAGTTGACTGACTCAGAAAATAATCAATGTGCAGTCATACTGAATTATTTTTACTCTTACTCTTCAGTATTGAATGAAGTTAAACTATAATCAACATTCTTGTTTTTTAGCCATAATGGATTTTTTTTCCACTGACCTTGTTGCAATGTGTTATGGAATGTGATGACTGTTATGAGCTTGTATCAGCCTGTGTTTCAAGAGTGCACCTATAATGCCTTAAAATGATGCCTCATTAGGCAGCTCACTCGTTTAAATTTTGAAACAGTCAGTCTTTTTGTATTGTATTGTAACAGCAATGCTTCGAATGTCAGAAGATCACGTTCCTCCTGAGCTTAATAAGGTGAGATATCAACAGATAGTGGAAATTTACTTAGAAGATAAATAATCAAAACATAATATCTAAAAAATATATATAAAATATAAATATATATTGGCTTTTTAACATTTCTGCTGTTGTAAATGTGATCGTGTGTTTCAGATGACTCAGAAGGATCTGGCTTTTGTGGCTGACTTCCTGTCTGAGCATTTCAGTGCTGTGAGTGAATGAAAAAAACATAACTTTCACACTAAACAACCATTTGGTGCCCATCTCATTTTCTGTTCTCAATTTCATCTCAGAATGAGGAGCTGTTTGATCGGAAAGGGAAGTATTTTAATGTTGAGCGTGTCGGACAGGTAAGCATCTTCTTACACGCTCAAGAAAGTCATTCTTTGCCTCATTTCATAACATACTTGATCTTTTGTTGTTGTTTGATTGTTGTTTTGCAGTACTTGAAGGATGAAGATGAAGACTTGGTATCTCCACCCAACATGGAGGGCAACCAGTGGGTGACATTTGTAAAACAGAGCACTCATCTAAAAGGTAAAACCATACCTTCTTCATTTTATTAGGCCACAAGACTCCCAATGTGAACTTATTGTTTTGGGGGAAAAGTAAAAAGTAATTAATTATTTGTATGTTTGATACTTCTTGTGTTGCAGACAGTCCGCTGCTCTTCCCCACTTACCCACAGAAGTCTTTGCACTTTGTCAAGAGAATGATGGAGGGGTCAATTGATCTGTGCTTACAGAAACCAGCTGTGAGTCTCTAACTCAAACACACTCACACACACAAACTTTACGTCTCTTTCTGTATCTCTGTAAACAAGTGCTTGGACACAACTGAACTACGCTAGGACAACCTTATAATTTAGGCCTTTTGTTTTCAGCTCTTTATTATGGGTTGAGATTATTTGAGTCAGTGTTAATGAATTTCAGCCAACCAGAATCCAATAAAAACACAAGCTGCAATATGAAGGGCCTATTATATTTATAGACAACAAAGAGACTTGACATATTATTACCTCCCCTCAAAAATGTACTACCTTTTCTCTTTCACGAAATGGACATGCATCCCATCCTCTTCTCTTTTCCAGAGGATGCTCTAACTTGCCTTCTCACACAGTCTTCATCCATTAACGGTCTCCAGCACATATGTAACAGAAGCATTAACTACATTAACTGGATTGTTTCACCCTTCCTGCTGACCATTCTTTTCCTGAGCACTAATGCGTCTGACTCCTAATCATATGTCTGTGTGTGTTTTTCAGGAGGTCATCGGGCATTCAGTAAAACAAGCTGTGTGTTTACGCTTGTACACTGTTCCTGAGAGGTAATCCGTGGTCTGGATTCAAACGGAACCTAAATACTTGTTTAATAGTGAACATGCTCTTGTGGTTTTAGTACTGCTAATGATCTGACAGGAAATAACTGTTTGTTTGATTTTGATTTACATACATATTCATATTGTCTCACTGTTGGGAATATGATGATCTGTATTTGTTTATTTGTTTGTTTTTTTGCTTTTTTTGATAGCTCAGAAAATACACCAAGGCTGTTTGAGCTGCCTTCACTGTAAGTGGACTACCTGTATCCCTGTAATTTATAATGGTGAATTCTTAGGTTATATTGTCTGTCAATAATGTAGGGTTCATAAAGCAATTACAGTCTGGATGTGTAATAACATTGATTATTCTAAATAGTGATTTTTCTAAATATGATGATGATAAGACTATGTTTTAATGCAGGTGGAATGATAAGAAGGCCGGTATGCATTATGTAGTGTTCTGCATGCCAGAGATCTCACCCTCTAAAATCTATATTCTGAGGCGAGCAACAGACCCCAACAGGTACACATGCCTTTTTTGTTCTGTTCCCTGTTGTATTTGACCAAGAAAAATATTTTCAAAAACTGTATGTATATTACTGTTTAAAAGATTGGGTTAATTAATATTTTTTTAGTGAAAAATATAATACCTTTTTTCCTTCAAGATCCATTAAATTGATCAAAAGAGACATTTAAAATGTTACAAAAGGTTTTTATTTCAAATAAATTCATTTCTTTTGAGCTTTCTATTCATCAGATAATTCTAAAACAAAAAAAGTATCACGATTTCCACAAAAATATTAAGCAGCACAACTGCTTTCAACATTAATAATAATAAGAAATGCTTCTTGAGCACCAAATCTGCATTTTACAATGATTTCTGAAGGATCATGTGACATTGAAGACTGAATGCTGAACATTCAGCTTGGCCATCACAGGAAAAAATGACATTTTAAAATATATAAAACTATAAAACAGTTCTTTTAAATTGTAATAATATTTCACAGTATTATTGGGTCGAAATCACTAAGCATGCATACGCACAAATTTGTGCGTGAAATCTACGAACAAACGTTTTCACGAACAAATCATGAATCATCAGTAACTTCCGTTCTAAAAAATATTCTATATTTACGAAAAAATGCAAGAACTAAAACCACTCTTGCAAAAAAATCACATACCTTTGGTGGCCTTATAAACATGTTAAGATGAAATATTAAACAGACATAGATCTTAAATATTTCATCATATACGCTATCAGTAAAATGGTAGCTCTGCATAAAGATGCAGATATGCGTATGTATAGCAGGCTAATCGGAGGTCTGTAATGTCTGTATAAAAGGTGTTCATTGTGTTTGAACTTGTTTTGAGAATGGCACTCTTGGCGATCTTGCTGTGCATTCTCTCAGGCGAGAACGCTTTTTTAGAGAGTGTCATATTTTATGAGAGTGGCGAAAGAAAAGGGTGTGTGGATGGAATGCCCTTATATGGACATGGTGTGGGTGTGTTTTATGTAAATTACTTACCTCGGCCACGCGATCGCTCATTTAGAATACTCCAAATTAAGAACAAATTTATGTGCGTATGCACGTGATGTGAATTAGGCCGACAGTTTTCGTGAGAAATGCAAATGTGTGTATTGTAAGGCCCGCCCAATTGCCCCAACAACGGTTTCCATTAGAACAGGTGAAGGTTTCTTGCGCATTCGGTCTTTTCAGTGTGACAAAGTAGTTTAATTCTGGTTAAACTTTTATCTGATTCCATTTGATCATGACCTGGTATTTAGGTTAGAATGCCACTTGATTATTGACCATTTATATGATAAATTATCTAGACATTTGATTATTCTGTTTTACTCTTTACTCTTATTGTGTTCATTAATTCGGTTCTCAGTCGCCCAGGGTCCTCGCGCCTGCCGTTCATTATGCAGGCCCATGATCACAAACTCGTCAGTCTTGGTAACTAGTTACTGTTTAGAAGGCTGCTTTCATGCTTGCTCTATCTAAAAGTATTTTTAGTCCCCATAGATCTGTATTAAATTAAAGTAACGCTATCTCTAGTCAGAGGTCACGAGCACTAATACAGATAAGCTGAACGATATTACTTCTCTGAAGGTAGCTTTAGTTTGGTCATGTCATGGTTTCCCACGCACACTTAGATAGAGTAACATTACATTCAACTGTGGTAAGGCTCACCCTATTTAGGTTGGTCGATCCACATTTTGTTGTCCTAAACGGAAATTTCCTTTTTAGCCTTCACTGTCTAAGTACACTTGAACTAATGCCAAGCGTTAGTAGGAGCTCTAAAATGCGCTCTATGCTTCACTCAAAACTGGATTTTAGTCCGTTACTAACCTGACACAAATTTGTGGTAACAATGGATGCAACGTAATCTACTAGAGTCAATCATTTTAGAGTAAGTCAGAATAAATACAAATACTAACAATTTATTATTAGTCAAGTAAATGGATCGTGCCAATTACATAATCAATTCAATGATAATTGATACAAAACAACCAGATCTCAGAAATAAAGAGTAAAAGATGCATACCTGATATTAGAGAGATACATGATGCTGAGTGTCAGAAGGACCCTGTGAAAGGGGGCACACCCATTACAGTAAGCAAAATATCTCTAAACTCTTAAAATCGTATTACCGTCTGTTTTACTTCTGTGGGAACGAGACCTTTGTACCAGTCGCACTGAGACATTTCAAATGTACTGAACCAGAGATGGGTGAAGGGAATAAAATGTAAGCTGGGACAATACTGAGATGATCAACTCAGTGTGATTGCGTCTCGGATGGGGATGCTAATTTTGCAAGAGAGAGTTCAAATGTTAATTTCCTTTGTTTTCTCTTCCAGTTTCTCCAGTCTTACAGTGTAAATACGAATAGTACGCGATTATTAGTGAATGAGACCCAATGTTTTACGGTTAGAAATAAAGACTACCTTGATGAGCATAAGAGACTGACTGACCCCAAATGTTTGAGTGGTAGTGTATAGTAATTATAGTAATATTATATAGTAAAAACGAAGCTGTATTGTGCGGCTCAAGTTTGTAAACTTATTGTTGGTTAAGGACTCACATCAGTGACTTGTTGGTTTGAATCAGTCTGATGAGTTATTCAATGAATGAACTCATTTTAAAATTCCAATTATGATTGTCATGGCTCGAGCTAGAATGTCTTGAGAAAGAACCATATAGCATTAATGAATCGATTTTCAATACTGACACTGAATTTGTGTGTGTGAATAAGGTCTGTCCCTAATGGTCTGGTGGCCCTGAACCTCAGCACTCCTCTCAATTCTAGTATAGATGATGAAACACCTGCACCAACTTCTACGTGAGTTCATCTGTGGAAAGTTTTAACCTTATTATATAATCTTTGTATATGTGAATGACTGAATGAAATTGTGTTTATTAGTGACGGCTCGTACAGTTGCCTCGATTCCCGCTTTTATGACGACGAGACATTGACAGTGGTATTACGCAGTGTGGAAGATGACGAGAATAAGATGCGCATTCTTGCTCAGCTTCCTCTAAACTCTGTTATGAACTGGGATGAAGAGTTCACTTGGGACCTTATGCTCAGGTACAGCACACTTGTTGATTTCCACCAATCAGAAACCTTCCATTTTTAGTTGCATAATTAAAGAGTTGTAAGTAGCAGAATATTGCCGTAGTTCCAGTTCCAGAAACATACTAGATTGTAATACGGTTATGCTTAGCATGGCTCGCCCCTATCGAATGTCCTGAATTAGCACTTTTTCGATGTGTCGACTTTGTTGTGGTGTGTTTTAGGCTGGAGCAGCAGACTGAAGGGATCCCAGTACAGAGTCTGGCCTGGGGAAACCAGAGCAGAGAGATGGACAACATCAAGGCTCAGTTTGTGGCAGTTAACGGGATCCGCAAAGTAGCCTGCGTGGTAAGGCTCGATAACGATTTAAGAATATAGTTTATACTGAAAAAGGTATTCAATTAATGCATGAGAGAAGTGAAAACTGATATATATATATATATATATATATATATATATATATATATTATATATATATATATGTTATAAAACAGCTGTAATAAGGATAGGAAATAATTTATGAAAAACTGTTGAATTGTTGAAAACTTCCGTAAAAACGGCGCATTAATGTGCATTAATTACAATTTAATTATTTCAAAATAATTAACATATCGTAAATGTTAAATAAGTCTCTCATCTCATCTCTCTCATCAGCTCAGTGCCAATCTGAGACACGTACGTGTGTTTGAAATGGACGCAGAGGAGGAAGAAGAGGAGGAAGAACGTGCTGATGAGTCACAGGAAATGAGCTCGGACCAGGACAGACTTGAGGACACAATGACTACTCAGAGTGACGCTGGGGAAGGTGGAGATGGAGTGATAGGGGCTGAGGATGCTCAGGTGATAGGTCAAGGGTCAGGAGACATTTTGGATGACACTGCAGAATCAGATACCATTTGAACTCTCTTTGCGCCGAGATCAAACAAGTTCTCCACAACTGAACTATGGACTCCTCTACTATTCCTGGTCATGTTCTTTATGTATTAAAAAAGAATTTTGTGATAAAGATGATCTGATGAACATTTCACGTTCTCATTTGTATATAAATGGATTTATTGTTAAAAATCTTGGGTTGTCTCAATCAAAACTTTAATGTTTCAGTGTCTCCCTTGAATATTGTAGAGTCAGTTTCCGTACACTCTCAAACTACTTAAATATTCCTCTTAGCCCTTCTGTCTTGCTCACCTGGAACTGAAATGACTGGCAAAATTTGAAGTTCAGTCAAGGCCAGGGACTCATGAGTTGGACTGAGTGAACATTTTAAGGATCTAATCCAGATTTATCCCTCTGTACAAGAAGATAAATCCTGAAGTGCCACCATGGGGCCTTCTGGCTGACACCATTCGTTCTGTGTTAGACTAATGGGCTGTGAGGAAATAGGGTACGTGTCCAAACAAGGCCAAAGATAAAAAATAAAAATAAAATCTTAACTTAAATGACAATTTTCTTCCTACAAACAGTGAGAAGATTTCTGTCAGAGAAGGTTAGGATGTATGAAATTCTCTTTAATTGGAAAGAGAGAAATCATAACAGAAAACAAAAATCTAAAGACACTATAATATTTCAGCATGCATCTTAAAAACAGAAATTTTCAAATTTTAGATGAAACATTTCAACAGGCAAAGATATATTTAGCCTACACCTCATATTGTGTGGTACTGTTTTACCTAATCAAAAGTAAAAGTATCTTTTTTTTAATGGAAAAATAAATAATTAAAAGAATTCCTTAAACATTTAAAAGATTTTTTTTTTAAGAAAATAAATAATTACAAGTTTTAGAAGGTAAATATTCTTCTTCTTCTTATTTTTTTAAACTCTTTTTAAACATTTAAATATATATTTACTCAATTTCTGCTGGATAAAATATTTAATATTTTAAGTTTGGCATATGAAGTAAAATGTATATTCATTATAAAAATGCTCAGGGCTTTTAAAGATTTTAATACTGTTCCAAGTCTTGAAATCACATTTTCTTTTACCATATATCCCAGAATCCTGTTTTTTCAAAGGAAACAAACAGTTGTTGAGGTTATTTAATAGTGTATTATTAAAATAAGTATACTATTTTTTAGTTGTTTTACCTTGTTTTTAACAATGTTTTGATTTGTTTTCAATTTTAAGTCACCTTGATCCCTCCCTTGGAAGTTTGGAAGCTCTGGCCCTCTGGTTGAGAATCCCCGCTCTAGTCCAGGGCACACCAGATGATAAACTGCCTGTCGACTGAAATTGTTACATTTAAGTTCACCAGCTATTTTTATACATGTTTGACATTTGAGTAGTTGTTTATAAGACTGAGCATCAGGCATTTTTACATGGAAGTCATTTTCGTTCATCTTTAGCCATTTCTAAATAAAACATTGCTTGTGTCAAAGACTGCTGTAGTGACTGATGACAGTATTTGTGTCCAAATAGTTCACACTATAATTGTTGTCGATTCCTATTAAAACGTAGCCATAAACTGACCTGCAAAAAAATACTTGTACAATATCTGAATAATATTGTAAAGAAGAAATGTATTATAATATAATGCCTTACAAATGAAATTGAGTTAGAGTACAAAATCTCCGCAATAATACGTAAGTACAGCACTGAAGTACACGTAGTGGAGAGTGTATTCATCGAGAGGGTTATCAGAGAGTTAGTGTGCGCGTGCCAGGTTCCAGGAAAGGGTCGCTCCCAAAACGTGCTCGTCCCCGCTGAGACACGTGATGACGTCTCACCTCTAGCTTCTCAAAGATTTCCCAGTTTGCGACTGGCGGACAGTAAAGATGGCGACGGAGCTTACAGTGAGTATGAGTACCCGAAGAAGATGACGACGATAAGATTAGTAACTTTCGAGCCGCGGCGTTGACAGTGCTCCCTTTAACGACCCTGCGACAGAGGCTCGCGAACTTGCTGACTTTGGCGGTAGTTGAACAAACCTAACGGACACAACCGGGGCGCGGACATATCGTCGCTTTTACTATGGAGGATATCAACTCAAACATAAACGCGGACTTGGAGGTGCGGAAGCTCCAAGACTTAGTGAAGAAACTCGAGCAGCAGAACGAGCAGCTTCGGAGCCGATCCAGTTTGCTCTCTTCCTCCTCCTCTGGCGGTTTGTCGGGGATCACCAGACCCGTAAGCGCCGGGTATGATTCCTCAGGAGCGGCGGCGGGGCTCGCCGGGTTCACTGGGGTGGGGTTCGGCGGATCAAGGGGTTTTGGTGGGGTTTTGGAAAACTCCCGGCTAAGCCCCAGGCGGTCATATCACGGCAGCAGTTACGGAGGGGTGTATGACAGTGACAGCGCTTCTTGTGCCGCCTCGAACACGAGTCTTGCGTCTTATTACAACGATTCGCTGGATTTTATCGAGGACGGAGAAACTTCAGTGCTGGACGAGGTGGAGATCCTCGATTTGGAGGACATGGATTGCCTGAACGAAGAGGAGGACAGCTGGTGAGTAAGCTGCGTGGACGAGGTGTTAACCCCGATCAGAGAATAACCTCCTCACACACACACACACACACACACACACACCCTTCGTGTGTTTGACAGGTGCGCGCAGCTGTGTGCATGTGCGTGCAGACGCCACAGAGAATTACGCGCATTTGGAGGAATGCGCTTGATGCATTGTTGCTCCCACGTCTCTTTGTTGGGGTTAGTTTATTCAGTGCCTTGACTGCAATACGACTGTCATCTGATGATTAGTGTCTTATGTCTGAGCATTTAGGAGCAACAGTTTGCTGACTGCTTGTTTTCAGTTAGCTCCACGGCCTGCCCTGCAGTTGGTTCTGACCTGTCGAGTCCTTTACATTTGCCCTTCAGCTTATTTTAGTGCTAAGTTGTGCCTTATAAATCCGCTTAATGACAGCCGTGGTGTCATGCTTCAATGATGTCATTAGAATCGCACACAAATGATGCATTTGCATCTAGATGTCCTTCTGATAAGGCCTCACATATACTCGAGCAGATCAGCTGCACGAGATGTATATATGATTTGATTTTCTGCATGATCTGCATTGTATCCTGTGTTTGTTTTATGTAACGTGAACATAACTAGTGCAATCAGCTTTTTAAAGAAATAAGCAGCAATACATTTGTAGTGCTTTTGAGAAATATCCATACGAGAGACATGCAATCACGTGAGAAAACTGAAAAAATATTCTACATGAATGTCATACAATTGAGGTATTTTTGCAAATTATGACAATAAAAATAATGTGATGATTTATATAGGACTTTCAGAGTGCTCAAGAAAGCACCCGCAAACAGCAGTCCAGAGTGATTCCAAACAGAACAAGTAAAACTGAAAGAATGTAATGTCCGAGCAAGCAGTTCCTCCTGGAGTGGTGAAACAAACTGCCATGACACAGTCCAGTCAGGCTGATAGGTGTCTGTTTAAAGTCCAAAACCACTCATACTGTTTAACTGAATAAGAGCCAACTAAATGTAAACGATGTGCGTGTAGTTGTTGTCACCTGTTGGTGTGCCTCAGTTCTGATATAAACTGAGTGTTGTATGTCCCATTTGAAAATAATGATCATTTAAAGGAGTATTTCTCCCAAAAATGAAAATTACCCCATGATTTACTCACCCTCAAGCCATCCTAGGTGAAAATGACTATCTTCTTTCAGATGAACACAATGGTAGCTTTATAATGGTAGTGAAGGGTTGTTTTGAAGCCTCCAAAAATGCATCCATCCATCATCAATATAATCCATACGGCTCCAGGGGGTTAAAAAAGACCTTCTGAAGCGAAGCGATTGGTTTTTTGAAAGAAAAATACACCTATTTATTCACTTAAAATAACTAGCTTCCACCAGATGACCGTACCATACTGCGCAAGTCGACTTGCGCTAAATGAGTAAGCTTGGATGCCTCTTGCGGTTTAAACAAATAGGGCTGGGCTACAAACTCAAACTCCTCTTCTCTTATGTCGAAATCCTCCGACGTTTTTCTTTAAAATTGGTCGTTTTAAATTTGGATAGTTTTCTTACAAAAACCCATCACTTCTCTTCAGAAGGCCTCCTGGAGCCGTATGGATTATGTTTATAATGGAAGGAGGCATTATTAAGCTCGGTAGAGCCAGGATATTTTTAAATATATCTCAGATTGTGTTTGTTTGAAAGAAGATAGACATGTACACCTTAATATTTTTTTTAGAAACAGTGAAACTTTTTTTTTATGAATTAAAAGTTCAAAAGATCACTTTTTTTTCTTTTTTTTAAATAGACATGTTTTGCTTCATTTTATCAGTTTTTGATCTTGTGTGGATTGCTGTCAGTGTAATCCATTGTTTGTGTTTTGCTTTAATCAGTGTTTGTGAGATTCTGTGGTTTAGGTCAATTTACACAGAGTCAGAATGCTGTAATCCGGACACTCGATCCTGTTTAGTCGGATATCTTGCTGTGGCAGCAAAATGCGGGAAAATCCCTTCAACAGCTGGAGTCCAGCAGATCAGTGAGCTTAACACCTGTTTACCACTACAAATATTTGGTAGGACAGAAAGTGTACTTGTCAAAACAAAACGGGTCAGACATGATTACATCAAGGATACATAATTGATTTAATCTTCTTAGTCATGATGATTGCAGGATTAGATCATTTTTGCTTGTTTTATTGTAGATATAATGGTGTTTAAGGTCACAAATGATTTCAAACCCCAATGTTAGCAAATATGTTGAGAAGATAAGAATATAATGAGTTTATAATAGTGTTGAATCAATGAAGCAGCAGCCAGAGCACAGATGTGAAGACTGTATGTATACCTGGAGATCATCTCCGTCAGTCGTATCTCAGGAGAAAGGCTTGCTATGAGACATGCTCTCTGTCTCTGTGAGGGATTATACTAAGTGCCAGATTCTGCCACCAGCACTGAAATCCTGCATTGCTATCAGGTCTGATAAATAAATCTGACTCTGGTTCTGTGCCATACCTATAAACAAAATGGTTCGTGTCAGCCCGTTTGACAGAAACCATTAGATCACATTCATTGACTTAAGATATGTGTCCAGAATGCGTAGTGCTTAAGTTTGACTTTGTCTGAACTTTGCAGTATTCAAATACTACCATTCAAAAGTTTGGGGTTTTTGAAAAATTTAGCTTTTATTCAGCAAGGAGTGATTCATTAAACTGATCAAAAGTGACCGTAAAGAAGTACTTCCAGCAGGATAATGCACCATGTCATAAAGAGAACTGTTTCAAACAAATGCTGTTTTTAATTTTTCAACATTTTATTCTTCCAAGAATCATGAAAAAAATGGATCATGATTCCCACAAACTATCAAGCAAACTGTTTTCAACATTGGTCATTTGTTAATAATATGAAATGTTTCTTAAGCACTAAATCAGCATTTCTGAAGGATCATGTAACACTGAAGACTGGGGTAACTGCTGAAAATTCAGTTTTGCCATCACAGGAATAAATTACATTTTAAAATGTATGAAATTAGAAAACTTTGCAAGCTTACTTCCACCATGAAATAAAAAAAATAAAAAAGGTAATTGTGACTTTTTATCTCACAATTGTGAGTTATAAAGTCAGAGTTGCGAGTTATGTTGTCAGAATTGCATGATATAAACGTGCAATTCTAAGAAACGTTATGACTTTAGAACTCGCAGATGCTAGTCTAAATCTCGCAATACTGACTTCGAAATAAGAAAAGTCAGAATTTTGATATTTTTTGTGTGTGTGAGATAAATATCTTTTATTTTTTTATTTAGAAAAAAGTTATTTTAAATGGTAAAACTATATTAAAATATTACTGTGTTCACTGTATATTGGTAGTTTGCTGTTTGATTATTGAATTTATAGCATGTTTGATACACTACTATTTTGTCCATTAATCCCTCTGATACAGTTAGATATATAGACAAATAGAACCACCTACTAGCAACAAACAATACAGCAACATGGTGATCTCCTGCAATGTCAATGTGAATGGCCTTAAGACTTGATGGACATTTATAATACAGTTTTCCTTACTGTGTCTGTTTAAAAAAATAAAAAAATAAAAAAAAACTTTTGGTATCACTTGTTACTGTCAGGTGATCCTGAGCAACAGCTGCCTCTGTATGAGACCAGAAAACAAGCCCCATGCAGTGCAGTTATATCTGTTTCCTCCACATTCACTACTCTCTCTATTCCCTTCTCATTTCAATTTTATCTTCACAACAGCTGCTGGTTCACAATCACAACCCACTTACCTTAATATCAGCGCTAAATGTAATCTTTTAAAATGGTAACATTCATGTGTTTTGGGATTCTCAACATTATTGAGAAATAATCAGGGGTCAGTCAACTTGTCTGGGGTTTTTGTGATCACCTGACCCCAATCAGGTGCATTTCATACTGCACCTTTATATAGGAAGATACAATTTCCACGTCTGGATTGAAGTCATGTACACAACAACAAACATACTCAAATGTATTTGAGCTAACTGATAATATCACCCTCTAATATGAACAAATGTTCTCTCCACTACAGCTGTCATATTGAGATGATCAGTTGTCAAATGACCCGTATTTAGTATATAGTAAACAACCTTCTGAAAAGCTGACCTGAACAGTTCTCCACCAGGCTTTCATGTGGCCCTATTAATTTAGGTCTCAATGACTAAGCAAAGCTGCCTGTACAGTATTACAGAGTGCAGCTTACACCTTACCTTGAGGATTACAGAAAATTTTAATGGGTTGTTTGCCTGTTGGCAAGGCTTAATTTAAAGGGAAAGCATCTCAAAACTTCACCGCTCAGCATGTTTGTTGATTTAAATGTTTGGGTGCCAGATATGTAAGTATCTTTATTCCATGTTACTTACCACTGGTTTGTGTTTCTGCAGGTTGTACGAGGCGAAATTGAACAGTCCTCTGCAGAAAGCCTTGAGTCCCATCGTATGGTGCAGACAGGCTCTGGATAACCCTAGTCCTGATATGGAGTCTGCCAAACGCTCTCTTTTACACAGACTTGACCTTACCATGTCAGGTACCACACGCACATCATTTTCATTCATGTAGTATCTTCCACTGTTGTATTACAAGGATGTCTTTATTCTCAACAGGGCTCAAGAGTAGTTTTAATAGCCCTAACATTTTTACTAGCGCTGCTACAAAATTTTTTTTAGCCAATGTATTTTTATACATACATACATACATACATACATACATACATACATGCACACACACACGTATACACATAAATATACATTTATTAATTTGGCACAAGCCATTCATCATGAAGAGGCAAATAGACACAGGAAGTGCTCACAATAAAAGTTTCAGACATTGCTCAGAGTCCATCACAAAGCTGGGAAGAGCCAGGATACTATTTAATATAACTCTCTAATAATGTTCAGCTGAAAGAAGGAAGTCATATACACCTAGGATGGCTTGAGGGTGATCTGTTCCTTTTTAAGTAGTTTTTTTTTTAATGCGCTAATATCTGAAATGTTTACATATTATATTTAAAAAAAAAACAAAAACAAAAAAAAACATTTTTTGTTGTTGTTTTAATTATTGCTAGATAGAAACTGTCACACTGACTCTGTGTTATTTGGCCATCCTTCTATTTAAACCTTGTGTTTATCTGTGTTGATTTTTATTCAAACCTATCACTTCCTCTTTTGCAATCTCAGTTCTTCCTCTCTCCGATCTCTCTTTTGCCCTCTACCCATTGACTGAACTCCATTTCTGGCTCTGATTCTCTCCCATCCCCACTTCCTTGCTGTGATCAGTCTGTCACCATGTTTTCAACTTGTGGCCTGTTAGTTTACTTGCATACATCCTTGTGCATTCAGCTGTGTCTGTGTACCATCCATCCATCCATCTCTCCTCTAATTATAGGTAGAGAAGAGTTATTGCAGATTCCCCTCAGTCTTATTCATAGTCAGGAAGGCTATTGCTGTTTTTAGTTAGGCATGCCCATGTGACGTGACTTAAATCGAGCAACTCTCTATAGAAGGGCACTGACTCTCCATGCTTATACTGACATGTGACTATCTGACTTTTACAACACCCACTGACATGATGTTGCATCACACTTTTATGTACTCTTATATTTTACTTTTATTATATTGCTTCAATGAGGAAAAGGCTAGAGACAGAGCAAATGATCCTTTTGAGTGATTGTCTCAAAGATCATTCCTGGCTCATCTCCTACAGTTCACTCTACCGTCACCTTGAGTGACATGGGAATCGTTCCAGAGAACTCCCAGTTCATAGATCAGAGTTTTCCATTAAAAGATCCAGTCTGTAGTGGTTGCATTTGATTTAACATTTGGAACAGGGCCAGGTGTGAATCACTCTTGTCATTGCGTGAGTCAACGGGAGTATGATGTCATTGTTTGAAGTGGACTCATCATGTCTTCATAGAGCAGGCAGGAGAACATCACCCTTTGAATGTTTTTCATCTCCCGGGGTCATTTCTTTTTTCTTTTTCTTTCTTTCTTTCTTTTTTTAAATAAATTAATTAATGATCAGCAAAGACGCATTAAAATGACACATTAAAGTGATAATGTATAATATTACAAAAAATTATATTTAAATTAATTATATTGAAAATAAATGCCGTTTGAACTTTATTCATCAAAGAACCCTGAACAAATGTATTCAAGTTTGCACAAAAATACTAAGCAGCTGAAGTTTTGAACAGTTTATATATTAAACCTTATTTAAACCTTTATTTAAAGCCTTTGTCTGCCACAATAATGTCATCTTTCTGGCATATATTAATATACATAATTAATTATTCAGTTGATTTTAAACACATTATGTAATTAATTTAATGTAAAAAAAAATGCAAACAATTGACAAAACGAATTTAGTCTATAAACAACTTGCAAGAGACACTTCAGGTTATAATAGAATTTTTCTTTATATTTTGTTACCGAATTGAATAGAAAATATTGAATTTTTCATTTTGTGTAATTTATCAAAACACTCTCAATTAAAAAAGTACTCATTCACTTCCGCACCGTTTAAAGCTTTTTGTTAGCGGGCATGCAGCCCTTGTGTAGGGTGTGTATTGCGGTTTCCAGGTTACCTGAGGCATCGCTAATTCCCTAAAGCTATTGCCAAGAGAGCGAAGAGAGCCAGTGCAGATGTGTGGGATACATGTCAAATCTCTATCCTGTTAGGCACACCTTTCAGCTTCTTCGTCTCTCTCTCTCTTATTGCTTGTTTCTTTCTTTTATGGCTCTCTTGTGCCCTTCTCAGAACCTGCTACCCCTGAGGAGTGCATCTGCGTGTATGTGAGAAAGAAAAATAGAGACAGACATGTTTGCACACATTAATGAATTCCATCCAGAAGGCTGAAGAGTCTGACTCAGCACTCTTATAAGCTATGTGCACTCTTCGTAAAAAGGTAGTACACGGCTAGGCAGCTCACTAAATTTTGAAGCAGAGCTTGGACGCAGCTGCTGAAAACTTCATAACTCGTGAATAAGCAATTTGGTCATAACAAATTGGTTGACTTTTGCATTGTAAAACTTACAGACGGCAGATCTATTGTGATATGCCTGGTGTTTGGTGAGCCTGTTTGTCTAGCCATGGTAACTCATTCCAGGGCTTTACACTTCCCTCAGAAATGCAAACAGTTCCATAAGGTTGTAGTCATAACCATGGTTACGTAACTCGCTGGACACGAGGACAAAGGGAGAGGCTGAGATGTGACAGCAAGAGTACAAGTGGTCTTTCCTTAGCGTTTGGACTTAATCACAGACAAGGTTTCTTTTTTTACTCTTATTCGAAGAAACACCATTGCTGATATTCATTCTGCTGAATCGTGTAAAACATCTGCTTCGAATTAGAGAACAGGACATATGCATATACAAGTTAATTTGATTGAAATAGGATGCTGTCAATAACTCCTCAACTTGTTATCTTTTCTTTTTCTGCAAACGTTCAGTCACAGAAAATTTTTACAATCCAGTCCTGTTATCAAAACTTCAGTCATGTCTGCTGGTTTGTCTCGCTGATTTTTGCAGGGTTTGGTTTTTTGTTTGTTTGTTTGTTTGTTTTTGCAATATTTAAAAAAAAGGGGGGGGGGTTGCAAGTATATTCTTTAATTATTTTTCACATAAACTAAAGAATAAACAAATGTTTGAGCAAATGTGGTCAACACTATAAATTTTGTACAATTGGAAAAAAATTTAATTCAAATGAATTAATAATTTTATAATTATTTAAAAAAATACCATAATATCTACTAAACAAATTGTCAAAATGATTTTATTGTAATTTAAATGGTTAGAAACTAGCTAATTTTAATAAGTTTATCAAACATATCTAAGAGATTGTTTGTACCTCCTAAATTTGTGCTTTTTGTGTATTAAAAACGATATATAAGCACACTAAAGTGTACTAGTGCTATTTATACTATTGAACGTTGTTATGCAGTGATTCAGAAAGTTTTGTACCGTCTTTATAGAGCTTCCTATGACTGGGTAGAGCTGAGATTCACTTTCCCCTGAGCCAAGAACATTTATTTCTTGCTCTCCGTGTCTTTTTCTCAAGCTGCGACCTCAACTTGCCCCTGCAATCCAAGTCGCTATTGCAATCCTGTTTGGAGTACACTCGGTTTCCCTGTTGTTATCTTTCTTTTTGTTCTTTTCTTTTTTTTCTCTGACTTTTCCCTTTTCCTCTACAGATCTGTCAGGTCTTATCCTGTACACTTTCAACATCATTGCATTCATTCTGTTTTTCCTTCTTTGTCTCTTCTCATGTCATCTATGGCTCTTCATGCTGCTGCTGTTGGTGTTGTGAAATGTTATTTCTCAGTCACTGTATCTTAATGTCTTTGTTTATCCTTAAACCGCTCACGTTGCTCTGACCTTTCCTTTCTACAGGACTCTCTCCCACATATTCTCTTTCTCTCATCCACCCCCTACCCTGAAAACCTTTCATATGGGCTGATGGACAGCCTCATTTTCATGCAGACTGTCTATTGTGCTGAACAAGATGTTCTTGACGGACAGCCCAAGTTTCCTGTAATGAGCCCTGCTGTCTTATTAACCTTATTTAGTGCAGATGAAAAGCACAGTTAGTGAAGCATCTTTTCGATGTCAGATTTATCTCTGGGGTTTAACTTGTCGTCTCGCAGTTTATGGATGTATTCACCAGAGTTATGACAGATTAGCTGTCCTCATTTCCCCTTCTTCTCTTTCTTGGCTTTTTCTGTTTTAGAGATGCACAAAGCCAGTATTAGTCTACTCTGGTGTACTGCTGGTGGAAAGAGCTTGGATGAGCCAAACCATCTGATGGACTGGAACGTAATTGCCATTGGTTCGCTTCGGCCACATATATGGAGTTAATGACGTCTTGAAAGATGGAAAAAACTTAGGGTATTTCTGTTCTGGCTGAGATGCAGCTTTCCTAGACAAATGGTAGCATCAATTTTCAGAAGAACTGTGATCTCTTTACATGTCAGTATGTTGTCAAGTCATCTTTATTTATATACAACTTTACAGTGATAAACAGGGAAATAATGATCAATGATGCAAACAGAATTAAGTTCTGCCGTGAAGTAGCTCTAAAAAGATGAGTTTTATTCATCTTTAGTCCATTAGTTGCAGTTGCACAGAACTTTTCACTTTTACCGTCTGTTTATTCACCATGGTAAAAAAGTAGTGAACGCATGAATATATCCACACATTCAGAGTTGGAGTTTTTCTTTTTTTTCCACCTCACATAAATCACTTACGGTGTGTGTCCACGGGCGCAGAGTGAGCGTTTTCAGTTAATTAATAACTGATAACACTTACTTTGCTCCGCGCCAATGGACACGCACCGCTATGAATGGCTGTGCGGATTTTACTTTTGAATCGACCCTTCGCAAAGACCTGCCCCCTTTAGTTACTGTTGTTTTCTCCAACAAGCCATGCGCGCTCACGCCACACATCATGTTCTCACACAGTGAAAAATACATCTCGGAGGAAAGAGGACACTGACAACGCGTTGACAGATATACGAAACAGTTTCATATTCAATATATTGTAATTTTTTAAAGAAGTTTAAACAATAAATACCGTAAATAGCTCTTTAATGTGTCGTGACAGATCGCTGTAGATCCTTCAATCGGCTCGTGAACCGATCATCTCTTCATACTATTTAATTTATAGCATCAAATAAACATGAATGGACATCAGAAGGAATGTTGTTTCAAGCGCAGAAAGACGTGAGTACACACAATTTTTCGAGTTCAAGTTCACCAACGTTAATCTACTAACTCCCCTGACTGCTTTGTCAGACAAAATGGCGGATTCGGGGTTATGATTGGTCAGATCGCCTGTTAATGAAACTGTTTGCGAAGGGTCAATTCCGGTGCGGCATTGCTTGAGTGGTGGGTTTATTATTATTCTTAATGAAAAACACAACAATAAAAGACGCTTTTACATTTCGCTTTGATATCAAATCTTCCGTCGTCGTCTTATCAGTCAGGAGTGTGGCGAAATGGAAATGAAAAATCGGACTCCTGCTGCTGATCTGTGCCGCAACTCTTGTTTGGCTCATGCTGAATTGAGCACACACGTTTAGTTTTTAATTGTGGTGTCTCTTCTCTAACTGAACTAAATGATTTTTATTACTATTAAAAATCAAAACTATGGTGGTGGGCAGGTGATGTAGCCGGTGTTGTGTGTGTGTGTGTGTGTGTGTGTATGTATGTGTGTATATATATATATGTGTTAGATATATATATATTTGCTGCTCTCCATTAGAAATGAATGACTTCTGGTTTGTTGTTTGTCCAAGATGACTCGAGTCAGCATTCTGGGTAAGGATGAGCTTTATATGGACCAGACTCAAAGCCTGTAGTCAAAAGTCTGAAATGTGAGACTAGGTTGTTTCAGGCTAGGTTTTAAGGACACATCTATTTTTGTCTGAAAAACACTCACATGACACACTTGAGGCAGTTTTAGGTAATTTATTTTAGACACTTTTGTGTGCCTATGTTGTAATGTATTAACGATCCTTCACTTCACACGTCCACTCTGGATGTAGTTAGTGTTGTCTGTGATTTGTTGACTTTTGACGGTAAATGTCCTTGATTCTAATGTCCTTACAGTCTGGTGTTAGTGGCTTACAGCGGTCTCAGCATCACTGATCCGGGCTCTTTGTGTCAATCCTCATTTCTTCTAGTCCCTGTTGAATGAGGACAGTCCTCGCTCTTGGCTTCATTTCTAACACATACACACAAACACAGAACTGTCAATAGTCAGAGGTCATCTACACCAGCCCCAATCCAAGACCAGCCATTGTCTGCATTCATCATCACAACTTTGTGCTCACGCATCCCTGTTTCAAGCGTTGTACATGTATGTTTGTAAACATGGCTGATGGTGTGGTGTTAATGCAGTCCAGTGCCTGATCTGTAAGGAAGTGAATGAAGAGGGCATGTTGTTTTTTCTTCTTTGGATAAAGCACACACTGAGTGATTGCAGGAATGGAGAGGGAGAGAGTCATGAGAGAGAGAGAGGGTTAATGGATCCATGGAAAGACGCAAAGAGTATGTCTGGGGAAATGTGCGGTACGGACCTCTTGACCATCCAGCTGCACAAACACACGCTCTCACACACTAAAGACTGAGCGTTCAAATATTTACAATGTATTAAAGACAGTTGTGCTGCCAATACAAAACGATGCAACACGCATAAAACTATGATTTTGTTTTCTCATTTATTTCTTAAAGACTAGATTATCAAAATGTATAAGAATATCTGATTTTAAACTTCAGCAGCTAAATGGTGTTACAATTAGTAACGTCAATTTATTTAATCTTCATGTTTTTGGTTAAAAACTCTGTTTTGATGATTGACAATTTTAATGAAATTGTCTTTGTGACATATATTCAAATATTAAAATGTTTTAGATAAAATAAGATATATATCGCATTATTTCTAAGTCACAAATCAAAACTTTTATTTATTTATTAATTTTAAACCTGGAATTAGCAAAGTTTTAGGATTTGGATTCTGAAGAAGTATTTAAGATTATAATGAATTATATTCATGAAAGAATCTGGCATTTCTTCACATATTAAAAGGTAAGAAGGTAAAATATTTATATAAAGTGACAATTTATTATACAAATGTATAGAACAATAAAAAAGGTTTTACTAAACCTGGAATGAACAAATTATTTAAGTATTTAAGATTGTGATAAAGAAATATTTAAAATTCTACAATTTCTAGGTCAAAAAATTTCTAGGTCGAAAAAAATATGTATATTTATTACATATTATATTAAAAAAATAATATATTACATATAAAAATAATACATTACATATTATATTGTAATATATTAATCAATTTATATTATTTAACTTAATATATTTAATATGATTTTATTAAAAGCTGCAGTCTGTAGCTTTTGACACTCGAGCAGTTAATAAACAGAACTGCATGCGTCTTGCGGAAGAACATTATAGCCGAGGCTACTTCTCTCCGTTTATTTCTATGACCTGACCTAGTCTAAAATAGTCCGAATATAAAGACTTATTATAGGTGTAACGTAGTGATTCAGGATAAGACAAAACATGATTTGGAAAATGGATTCAAGATGTACATGCTCATTATATATTTTTTGAAAACTTTGAATGCAAAAAAAAAAAGTTACAGACAGCAGCTTTAATTTAATAATTTTCCAGCCTAAACACACACACATAGGATCCAGTGATGAGCAATCATGTGAGAGTATTTCCACAAGGAGAGCAGCTGAAGTGGCTTCTATTTATGCTCTGCTTTTAAGAGACACAGTACAGTCTCTTTCTTGGCTGATATTCAGACTTCAGATTCTGTAGCCGTTGGTGTTGTTAAAGCTTTAACTGCAATACATTCTGACTGTTGCAGCTGAACTAGAGTTTGACCTTATGACAGAATCATAGACCATAGATTCATGGTGCTGCTTTGCTCTACAGTGCCTACATTGTGTGTGTGTGTGTGTGAGAGGGAGAGAGAAAGAGAGAAAGAATTGACTGGATGTTAATGGTGTTGTTGTCATCCCTAAATTACTGAGTAAGGCTCTTGTGTGTGTGTGTGCATATGCATCATTGTACTTCTAGACTCTGAATAGGCTGCATTGTATGCAATCAACTGCACTCCACTAGGATGCAGAATCACACTCTGTATTAGACTTGGCCATGCCGTATGCTTTAATTGACTCTCTGAGATGCATAATACACCGTAAACCATATTGTGTATGTCTGCGTAAACATGCATCCATTAAAACGGAATCTGTGTAAGTGTACTTGAGGGGTTGGGATGTGACCCTCTGTTGTTTTTGTGTTTTCGGAGAATGTCATATAAGTGACCTATTTATTTTTCCTAACGACTACAGCTGGTCTTGTCTGAAATCTTACTTTTTAATGAATGGTGTTTTTTTTTTTTTAACAAACATAAGAAAGAGACCGTAAAATACTTTCGCTTCATGTACTACTTGTACTACATGTACATACTTTCGCTTCCAATTACAACATACCAACCTGACACAAAAGCTCGTACTTTCTGTTTTTAGAGATCGACCGATACTGATTTTTATTTATTTATTTATTTATTTATTTATTTATTTTACCGATACTGCCATGTGACCGATCAATTTTTTATATATTATTTTTTGACTACATTTTTCAAATGTTTGTGTTTTTTGATAGGCTAAAGAGTGAAGAGAATGGAACACGCTCGAATATTAGCTGTAATACGTTCTGCCAATTACCAAATCCATCTCATCTGGCATGTTATCAGAATTATAAATGTTTTTGTAATTGTTTTGTTTTTGCCACACAAGCATTTGTAAGCAATTTAAAAGTGAGTTTGGAAAGAGGGGACAACGCCGATGTCTCCATGCTCTGTACACATATACTTACAAGTACACTTTGGACTGTATTATTTGTGTCCCCTTCAAAAATTGCTCTTTAGAAATGTTATGTTTATTGCCCCCCACCCTTCAACTGAAATTTACACCCATGAACACATCCCGGCATAAATGCACCCAATAAATTAGTTGTTATTAAAGTGTCTACATTCACAAACCACTGTTAATTTGAACAGAAAAGCACGCGTACTGTATGTGGGATTTGGCATGGCAGTAAGCGTGCAGAGAGCTTTCTTTATAATCACTAAAACTCTGTCACTCGGCTTAGATCGTTGCGATTTCACAAAGTTCTTTTATAATAAACAAAGCTGACTGCACAATGAATCTCCCATTTTCATAATGTATACTCTTTTGTTGTAATGAGAGGACAGTTTTTGTTCAGTGCTAACTTGTATACCTCTGATTGGCCAATTGGTCTTTAGAGGGCAAACAAAAGATACGCACTGGATCGTTTGCCAAATCTATTTCGTCAATATGCTGTTATTACCAGCAGTTATGGACAGTGGTGTGTGGGCAACCCCCAGCAGAAACAAAAATTGGTGCCTATCAACCAACTTTTAACATTCAGTAAAGGCACACTCACACACACACACACACACACACACACACACACACAGTGTTTATGATTAATGTTATTTTGTCCATAAATGTTTGTATATATGGTAACATTTGACTCTTTGTGGCTGTCAGAGTTAGAACACTTCTTCTTGGCTGTGGATTCTGTGCTTCTGACACGTTCACGTTGTGCTTGGCTTGCTGGATGAGGCTCTTTGATCTTCTCAAATTCTCTCTTAGATCACATTTTTTTGGCATCTTGGCATTCCTTCCAAAATCCTGACTTACTTTCAAACAAAGACCTTGTAAATTACTATTCAAAGCTGATGTTAATTTTTTAGGGGAAGCTTCAGATAATGGGTCTTGAACGTGTGTTTAATATGGCACAGGATCAATAAAGTTGATCATTTTATTTGTAGGATAAAACATTTCAGATTATACTAATCATATGCCTTTACACTTATGTGATCAGGCTTTAAAAAAAAGCATATGTGTCATTTTTTTTTTTTTTTTTTTTTTTTGCCATGGCTGATTTTGTCCCCATCACTGGATGAAATGGCTTTCTGCAAGGATTTATCCAATTCTTGAGCAGGAGTTTTGATCTGACAGTATATAACATATTAAATGTTGTATAGTTTAGTGATCCAGCACTATAATTTATTCTTTTTAATGTTGAGTTCTTGTGGTTGTCATTAGTGGTGGAAAGCGACAGCAGCAATGTTCCAGCACACAGCTGTTGGCATCTTATTTAGCAGTAGTTGTTTAAAAGAAAAATAGAATGGTATTTGGTTCCATTAACAGTTGTTCTTACACATGCATTCTATTGTAAATGTTGACAACAATATTCTTCATATTAATTTTTTGTGTGTAAAATTTAATATTCATCACTACCAAAACTTTGAATGCAAAAAAAAAAAGTTACAGACAGCAGCTTTAATTTAATAATTTTCCAGCCTAAACACACACACATAGGATCCAGTGATGAGCAATCATGTGAGAGTATTTCCACAAGGAGAGCAGCTGAAGTGGCTTCTATTTATGCTCTGCTTTTAAGAGACACAGTACAGTCTCTTTCTTGGCTGATATTCAGACTTCAGATTCTGTAGCCGTTGGTGTTGTTAAAGCTTTAACTGCAATACATTCTGACTGTTGCAGCTGAACTAGAGTTTGACCTTATGACAGAATCATAGACCATAGATTCATGGTGCTGCTTTGCTCTACAGTGCCTACATTGTGTGTGTGTGTGTGTGAGAGGGAGAGAGAAAGAGAGAAAGAATTGACTGGATGTTAATGGTGTTGTTGTCATCCCTAAATTACTGAGTAAGGCTCTTGTGTGTGTGTGTGCATATGCATCATTGTACTTCTAGACTCTGAATAGGCTGCATTGTATGCAATCAACTGCACTCCACTAGGATGCAGAATCACACTCTGTATTAGACTTGGCCATGCCGTATGCTTTAATTGACTCTCTGAGATGCATAATACACCGTAAACCATATTGTGTATGTCTGCGTAAACATGCATCCATTAAAACGGAATCTGTGTAAGTGTACTTGAGGGGTTGGGATGTGACCCTCTGTTGTTTTTGTGTTTTCGGAGAATGTCATATAAGTGACCTATTTATTTTTCCTAACGACTACAGCTGGTCTTGTCTGAAATCTTACTTTTTAATGAATGGTGTTTTTTTTTTTTTAACAAACATAAGAAAGAGACCGTAAAATACTTTCGCTTCATGTTCAACAGGAAGTTCTGTAGTGCACTTAATATGTTTTGGTTCCTCTTGCAGGAAACAAGCGGAGGAGTCTGTATAACAGTTCCTACAGCCCTCAAGTGGGCTACGGAAGCCCGTACGGCACAAACACGGCAAACAGTCCCTACAGCAGTGGCTTCAACTCCCCGTCCTCAACTCCATCTAGAGTGCCTATCGTCAAGCAGCTCGTTCTGCCTGGCAGTGCGGGTAAAGGCCTCACTACTCACTACTGAATTAAACCCAGATCTAGATCCCTCTATTCCACAATTCAACACACTTTCCATTTCAGAAGTGACAAGTGTGTGCATTTAATTTTTTCCCCTTATTTTTATTTTCTTTTTTTATTGTACCTTCTTGACATGGACTGCAAGACAAAAAATCCGATAATAATGAGCAATTACTGTTTTAACATGATATGTACTAAGTGGTTACAGTTAAGGCTGAACGATTAATTGCATTTGCGATAATATCGCGATATGAGAAAATGCGATTTTCTAATCGCAACGTGCGCGATTTGAGGTGGGCACGTGACGCGAGCGAAAAAGCGGAGAACTCGGCTGCAACAACTTTTCATCCTGTCAGTTCATCTTTAACCTGTAGCTCAATGGCCTCTGCCTCGACGGAACAGTCAGTAACTGACACAGCTGCGACTTTAATCTCAAAGAGGAACAGCACGTCGGTGGTGTGGCACTATTTTGGTTTCAAAAAAGAAGATGCTGCACAGCTTCAGGTGTTATGCAGAGCATGCCGTGCTCCCGTTGCGACTTCACGGGGTAACACTACAAACTTGTTTCAGCACTTAAAAAATACCACAAATCAATGTATGACAGTTGTATGACCAAAATGCCGAGCACCAGTGCGCCAGACAGGCCAAATACCTCAAGACAGGGATCACTGACGGAAATGTTCGAAAGTGTCACTCCGTATGAACGGAGTTGATAAGTGAGGTTGATCTATTCTATATTATAATATTCAAATAGTTTTTGTCTAATTTAAAAGTGCATTTCTCCATTCTTTTATTTATAACTTTATTTATTTTGATTTTACTAAATATTTTCAAAGCAAATGCTGTTGCAGTTGTGTGAAATGTTACTGACTTTGGAGCAGTAAGATAATTATTATTTTAAATAATTTTTTTCTTCAGACTGTAAATTTTGCACACAGTGTTTACAAAGTGCGCATACCTTTGTTTAAATTATTTAAATGCACAGTGGCAAAGCCATAGATGTTTCTGTAACGAGCAGTTCAATAAAAATGTCATTTATTTCAAGTCATACATGTTTTAATTTAATTATAACAAATAGGCCCAGCCTATGGGAAAGAACATTTCACACTAAACGCATCTAATATTGTGTTGGTCATATTTAAATAATTCATTACGTTTTGTTGGGGAAAAAAAGAGGATAAAAAAAAATCTTTACAAAACAAATCGCATATTAAATCGCAATCGCAATATTGGGGAAAAAAAATCGCAATTAGATTATTTTCCCAAATTGTTCAGCCTTAGTTACAGTGCAGCATATTACTGTTACATATTGTGTATTTTCACATTCTACTCCGAAATTGTACTCCAAACAGTCATTATATGTCACTACCAAGTGTGAGATGGGTGAAACAAGCTCAGTTTCATTTGCAGTTATGTTATTTTTTAAAGGCAAAATTTTACTTTAGTGGGGTTGCGGTACTAATCTTTGCTTTTGTATGTATTTGTTACTTCTCCATTAAATCACTTCTCATTGTCGTTTGGCTGAGAGGTCTTAAAATGTAGTGAATGATGGAATATTTTCTGTTAACATAACCGCTGATTAGTATATGCTGCCCAGTGTACATTAAGTAGTAGACTATTTTATTCCAGTCAATATGACTTAAGCAGAAAACACACAACAGCTATCCAGTGTCTTTATAGATTTTCTTATAAATAACCCTCAATTTTTAATTTTTGCCATTTATGAATGTAAATATTGTGTGTGTGTAGGTCACCAGCGTGGATCATCTGACAGAAACACACAGGCAGTGAGCCCCCAGTCCTCAGTAGACAGTGAATTAAGCACATCAGAGATGGACGAAGACTCTGTCGGTTCATCGACCACGTATAAACTTAATGACGTCACAGACGTGCAGATACTCGCCCGCATGCAGGAGGAGAGTGAGTGGTTGCTTTTGTCAAACAAGTGCCATTTTGTGTTGAATTGATTGCCTTTTAGTCTGTTCTAACAGTTATTGTTATATATTTGACTATCATGCTGCTGAAATGGATGTTAAGCAGTGCCAATAATGAATAAATGGGGCACTTTAAACTCAAGTGAATCTGTTTCCCTCTTTTAGGTTTAAGGCAAGAATATGCTGCAACGGCGTCACGTCGGAGCTCTGGTTCGTCATGTCAGTCGTTGCGACGAGGAACTCTGAGTGACCAGGAGCTGGACGCACAGAGCCTGGACGATGATGAGGATGCGGTTCACCATTCCTTCCACACGCCTGTCAACCGCTTCAGCCCCTCCCCTCGGCACTCGCCACGTGTCTCCCCCAGAAACTCGCCCCGATCTCGCTCACCTGCCCGCTCTTTAGAGTACAGCCGCGGATCTCCCCAACCAATCATTAGCCGCCTTCAGCAGCCCCGCCACTCTCTGCAGGGCCATGATACCCAGACCAATGCCATTAAGAATGAAGGTAAATCTTCATCCAGTCACATTACACTTGGTCTATTTCACTTTAAAACACTGTGAAACTTTTGTAAAATGTCTGTTTAAATGTTTGCTTTCCATTCTTTCTGTCTAATGTGGACAGAAAAGTTGAGGCGAAGTCTCCCTAACCTCACACGATCCAGCTCTGGACCGACTACAGAACCGGTTAAAAACAGCAGGAGCTGTGAGTCAAACCTGCAAGTGCCAAACGGAGGATCACCCAGACACCAGAGTCAGTCTGCCAGTGAGTGTACAGACACATCAGTCAGCTCATACATGCACACATACATCATATCATAGGCGCCAATCCCGTGAGTGCTCGAGCTGGAGAAAAACACAAGATATTCTCCATTCATTTTATCCAATAAAAAAAAACAAAAAAAACGTTTGAGATTCGGGAACCTCTTTCTTGTGCGGGTCATGAATACAAACAATTCTGCCATTATATGTACCAATTACAACATACCAACCTGACACAAAAGCTCGTACTTTCTGTTTTTAGAGATCGACCGATACTGATTTTTATTTATTTATTTATTTATTTATTTATTTATTTTACCGATACTGCCATGTGACCGATCAATTTTTTATATATTATTTTTTGACTACATTTTTCAAATGTTTGTGTTTTTTTGATAGGCTAAAGAGTGAAGAGAATGGAACACGCTCGAATATTAGCTGTAATACGTTCTGCCAATTACCAAATCCATCTCATCTGGCATGTTATCAGAATTATAAATGTTTTTGTAATTGTTTTGTTTTTGCCACACAAGCATTTGTAAGCAATTTAAAAGTGAGTTTGGAAAGAGGGGACAACGCCGATGTCTCCATGCTCTGTACACATATACTTACAAGTACACTTTGGACTGTATTATTTGTGTCCCCTTCAAAAATTGCTCTTTAGAAATGTTATGTTTATTGCCCCCCCCCCCCACCCCCCACCCTTCAACTGAAATTTACACCCATGAACACATCCCGGCATAAATGCACCCAATAAATTAGTTGTTATTAAAGTGTCTACATTCACAAACCACTGTTAATTTGAACAGAAAAGCACGCGTACTGTATGTGGGATTTGGCATGGCAGTAAGCGTGCAGAGAGCTTTCTTTATAATCACTAAAACTCTGTCACTCGGCTTAGATCGTTGCGATTTCACAAAGTTCTTTTATAATAAACAAAGCTGACTGCACAATGAATCTCCCATTTTCATAATGTATACTCTTTTGTTGTAATGAGAGGACAGTTTTTGTTCAGTGCTAACTTGTATACCTCTGATTGGCCAATTGGTCTTTAGAGGGCAAACAAAAGATACGCACTGGATCGTTTGCCAAATCTATTTCGTCAATATGCTGTTATTACCAGCAGTTATGGACAGTGGTGTGTGGGCAACCCCCAGCAGAAACAAAAATTGGTGCCTATCAACCAACTTTTAACATTCAGTAAAGGCACACTCACACACACACACACACACACACACACACACACACAGTGTTTATGATTAATGTTATTTTGTCCATAAATGTTTGTATATATGGTAACATTTGACTCTTTGTGGCTGTCAGAGTTAGAACACTTCTTCTTGGCTGTGGATTCTGTGCTTCTGACACGTTCACGTTGTGCTCTTAACTGCCACCACTGGTGTCTTGGCTTGCTGGATGAGGCTCTTTGATCTTCTCAAATTCTCTCTTAGATCACATTTTTTTGGCATCTTGGCATTCCTTCCAAAATCCTGACTTACTTTCAAACAAAGACCTTGTAAATTACTATTCAAAGCTGATGTTAATTTTTTAGGGGAAGCTTCAGATAATGGGTCTTGAACGTGTGTTTAATATGGCACAGGATCAATAAAGTTGATCATTTTATTTGTAGGATAAAACATTTCAGATTATACTAATCATATGCCTTTACACTTATGTGATCAGGCTTTAAAAAAAAGCATATGTGTCATTTTTTTTTTTTTTTTTTTTTTTGCCATGGCTGATTTTGTCCCCATCACTGGATGAAATGGCTTTCTGCAAGGATTTATCCAATTCTTGAGCAGGAGTTTTGATCTGACAGTATATAACATATTAAATGTTGTATAGTTTAGTGATCCAGCACTATAATTTATTCTTTTTAATGTTGAGTTCTTGTGGTTGTCATTAGTGGTGGAAAGCGACAGCAGCAATGTTCCAGCACACAGCTGTTGGCATCTTATTTAGCAGTAGTTGTTTAAAAGAAAAATAGAATGGTATTTGGTTCCATTAACAGTTGTTCTTACACATGCATTCTATTGTAAATGTTGACAACAATATTCTTCATATTAATTTTTTGTGTGTAAAATTTAATATTCATCACTACCAGCACAAAAGTGAAAAAAGTGCAGCTGGCTCCACCAATTTTTTTTTGAAACAGTATTGCATGACAGCATACTGAAATGTTTTATCCACGCGAGTTCAACGAATAAGCATCTCTCTCTGTCAGTGGTCAGTTAATCTGGTCAAGTTTCAAACAAGGGTGGAGTAACTCTGGTAACCCGTGTATATAAATGTTTAATAAGGTAAACGAATATCCATTTCAGTACTCAGGGGTAAACAGCCAGAGACATTAGCTTGCTTAAGTGATTTTACACATTGTGCTTTAGTAGTATTTCAGAGTTCTTCAGGCTTCTCCCCTCCCTTGGTAACATGGACAGTCTTGTTTTATCTCTGTCCTTCCTGCCCAGCATGCTCTGCCTCTTCCCTTCTCTCTCCACCTTGGTCTCTTCCTCACACACTTTGTTTTTGGCCGAGGTGCTGGTTGGATGTAGTTGGATTCACTTTTGGCTTGGTGCTGCTCCTGCCTGTTGTTCACCCAGGGCTTCATTTTTCTCTTGACGGTGGCGCCCTCTGGTGGCTGGTTAGAAGTCTTCTGTCTTAACTTTGCATGGAATGGCTCTGCCTTGAATTAAACCCAACCCTGGCTGGCTCTCTTTTCCTTTGCATTCCTTAAACTATTCGGTTAAAGCTGAATCTGGATCAGGTCTGGTTGGAGGTTATAAGTGCCTGCAGGTGGAGGTGGACGGCTGAACTCAGATTAGCCTGAATCAAAACGTAATGTCTGCTTATTTCTCATCTCAGCGTCACACCAAAGGCTCTCGGCACCTGCGCGCTCCTCTCCAAAACCAAAAGAGAGACTCCAGAGCCCTACGTCTCTACGAGGTAATGCACTGAGCGGGTTACCCAGACACGGCTAAAGCATTGTGAAGCCAAGTTACCAGATAGTGCTGGAAGAATTTTATGGCGTTTTGACACTTATGAGACCAACATTAGAGTTCGGTTTGGTTGCTGTGAAAGCTGTTTACTGACCTCAGAAATCACATCCAGTTCTGCTTGAAAGAGGGGTTTAGGTTTTGTTTCAAATTGAGTGATTGCTTAAATTGTTTTTTTTCCTCCCATGTCTCTATTACAGAAGAATATGTTATTGTGTACCAACCTGGTAGGTTTGGAGAGAGGTTATGAAAGCGAATTATTATTATTATTATTTTTTTTTTTTTTTTTGTGGCTCTGAAACACTTTTGTTGAACTCTTTCAGTGTTAAAACAATTAGGCCTAAATTGAAGAAACAAACAACTATCGATAAGTTTTCCATGAACAATAGTGTGTGCATATGTGTGCATATGTGTGTATGTGTATATATATATATATATATATATATATATATATATATATATATATATATATATATATATATATATATATATATAATGTACACACACACATATATATGTATGTATTGTATATGTAATGTAATTTGTTTGTTTGTAGTCTAACAATAGTTTAGTTATTGTATCAAGTAATTAATTAAAACGGGTCCAGATATCCGTTATTGGTCACATAAAGAAAAATAATATATATTGGTTTTAAAAAGGCCATGTTTGTCACTCAATCTGCAGTTATAAATCTCACAGTATTGAGTCAAGATTTTTTTTTAAAGTATTTGTGCACGATTTGAATTTTGTGTCAGTTTGTATTTTGTGTCGTATATTGTTTTGGAGTTGCTGATTGGCCTTTTAAGAATAGTTCGTTCACCTGTGATTGTGAATGCTGCTGCTTCCTCTGCAGTATTATTCTATGGTAAGTGATTCTGTTGGTTGCTGTGGGTCTGCCCACTTTTGGTACAAATGTGCCATGTCTTCAGGTCCTTTTTTATTAAACAGAACAGCTTGAAAGTTGTCGCATAACCAAATGTTCCAGTAGTCTGTGAAGCCACCTGTCACTGTAATTTTATATTCGCACTACATATTTATTATACTTGCGCTTTGAAAAGAAATGCATCATGGTAAGAGTCCTAAGAAATTCGACATCTTTTGGAGTGGATGCAAACCAAACCCTCTCTTTTCCATCTTTTACCCAGTTCCTCTCTCGTGTTGCTTCGGAGAGGAAGCAGATTTCAGTGAGTATATACACTGACGGTAATGCAGCTTTTCAGTGCTGTGATTGTGCAAGTGTGCGTGAATGGTAGGTTGTGTTTGTTCTGTGATTGTGTTTTTACCCCAGTTTTGCAACAAGGGGGCATTTGTAGAACTAGTATTGTGTAAAATGTTTGTGAACAACACTAGTTAATCAAGGCTGTTTTTATCCATCCATTCTTATTGTTTTATTTTCTATCAGCTTTGTGTTGAATGCTGTCAATGCTTTGGATCTTGTGTTCTGTGAATGTGGAAAGCGGTCTTCTGCGTGTTACATAGGAGCGTGTTTATTCAGTTGCGATTTTTAATGTGTAGCTTTATGAATTGGAGTTTTTTGCATTATTTCGGTTTTTAGGGTTAAATCCATCTTTATTATTTATTATTTGTCATTAATACCCTATTCCCA
This sequence comes from Opsariichthys bidens, assembly GCA_037194245.1. Classification (NCBI taxonomy): domain Eukaryota; kingdom Metazoa; phylum Chordata; class Actinopteri; order Cypriniformes; family Xenocyprididae; genus Opsariichthys; species Opsariichthys bidens. The sequence continues at coordinate 12,634,050 of CM074282.1, forward strand.
TTTACTCATGACTGCGGTCCCTTGAATGGCTTGTATCAGGTAGTATGTTGCTGGAAGACAAGCTACTGAATAAAAGCACTTTCTTTTATTCGGTCTATAATTATGTTTTATCTTTAATTAAACATGTATCAGTTGTATTCCATCTGTTTCCTTTATTCTTTTCCTGTAACCGTCATTCCCCCTTATCTTGCCGATTTGTTTTCTTCCAGTGCCCTCTTCCAGTAAGTTGCGGACTCCTGCCACCCCGTCTCCCCTGGCTCTCCGTCAACCCATGAAGGTCATGTCTAATCATGGTTCAGGCACAGCCACGCCCACACGCTCAATGGCCCCGCCCCGCAGCGGCCTGCCCCGCCCTGCCGCCAATGCTGGAGGAGGTTTACCAGTGCCTCGCAGCAAACTGGTCCAGCCAGTGCGCAGGTACTCTCAGGTTCTCATAACCAGTGTTGGGGAAAGTTACTTTTAAAAGTAATGCATTATAATATTGCGTTACTCTCTAAAAAGTAACTAATTATGTTACTTTTTATGAAAAGTAATGCGTTGCATTACTTTTTCTCATCGGGGCTGGCCTGTTTGTTTTTATAACAACAAAAACAAATCAATTTTTGGCAAATGTAAAGGCCCTTTCACTCCAAAAGAGAAATGAATAAACCTCAGGCTGAAGGAAATGAACATTCACACCTGTGGAGTAGAGGGCGCAGTTAAAACAAACAAGCCTTTCAGCTGTGCTGCCATTCTGAAGTACAGAGGAATAGGACGCAGGAGAAGCAGTAAATGAGTAAATGTGGGCTCATATTTAGTCTAGAATAACCATCATGTTTACACAGCGCCTCTGCACTCACTCCTGATTTCTCTCAACACGGGGACAAGGAGAACTGCGAGTCAATAAATCGGAAAGCACTTGCATTACTTATTTGAAAAAGTTGCTGATATTTTGTTGTGAATTACTAGTTACTTGAAAAAAGTAATCTGACGTTTCTTGAAATGCATTACCCCCAACACTGCTCATGACTCAATACAAACAGTTACCGGCTAAAGTACAGCATACGAAGTGAGTGTGTGGTTTGCTCTGCAGGTCTCTGCCAGCTCCAAGGACGTACAGTGGTATGAGAGACGAGAGCTGGAGAGAAGGCTGCTACTGAGCATGCCCAGAACCAGCAGCAGAAATGAGCTTTCAGTTCAACCAGGCACTTTATAGAGATATGTCTTTAACCCCCACAAATAAGAGACTCATTCTTCCAATCAAAAGATTCTGTCCTCTTTCAGTTGATGTTGCGGAGCTCTCGTCCCAGCAGGATAAATGTTGAAGGCAGACTGGACGCCACAGAATGCCAAAGAAACAGACTGGGATTCGCCCTCATCTAACCAAACAGCACCTGTACTGCAAACGGCTCGAACACACAATCATGCTTGCAAATCCCCCAAAACCCACCACAGAAGAGCATTGAATAACTTGTTTTCTCTGTTAGAACATTAGTGGCGATCCCTTGTGAGTGTGCGAATTGACCTTAACTTTTGGCTCAAGTGGGAACGGTTTGTACGGCAACACCGAGTCCACGCGGCAATTGCATTCTGTCTGAATGTCTTTCATATCTATGTGACCTCTTTATTTATTTGAAATCATTATTTAAAATATTTCTTTCCAAGAGTATTCACACAGTATTTGGTCTTTAAATATATATAAATATATAAATGTATGTATCTTTATTTCTGAATGTCATTGTGAAACCTCAACTGCAAAGCTACGTTTCCAAAGCATTTTAAATGTCAGAATAATGGATGCATTTCAGAGCTTTTGAACAAACCGATTTAGTTTGAGTCTTCAGATACGCAACAGGATTGATGCTCATTTCGAAAGGAAACATTGATCAGTAAGAAATTAAAGTCAAATTTCATGAATTGTGTTTGTATGTCCTAACTGAAAAATGGGAAATTCACTGAATATAATTGGGTGAACCGTTGTGTGGTCAGACTTTGTTCATCAGATGATGTCTCTGAAAAGTTGTGGTTGTGTGGGTGAAGTGTAGTGCTTATGTACTATTAATTTTGGAATATTCCTGGTCACGTAATTTGTTGTCATTCTCTGAGTGAAATAATTGATCAAAGGCCAAGAATTAAAATGCCGCTTACTGGGGTAACTGAATGGCAATGCCACCTGAACATCTTGCTGCACACTAGCATACTGTCGAGATTGCGCAAGTTTGTTTAAAAATGAGTGCCTATAATTTATGAAATTCTGTGATTGCTACAAATGTTATTTTTGGTTTGTGCCAATTGCTTTATTTTGCCAATATTATTTACTTCAGGGTTCTTTGCATTTCTTGCTCAAGTTTTGTTTGATTTTTGTAATTGCTTTGATAACATTTATATTTGCTTTTTTGTAACTAAAGGTATGTTATAAATGCCCCTTGATATTTATGACAAATACTATGCGCTGATAAAAGAGGCTTATTTATTAAACGGTGAGATGCCTCAGTGTGCTGAGATAGAGTTAGTGGGATGCTTGAGCCTGGTATGGTCATGTATACATGGCATAAACATTTTGTGGATTGTTTTTTTTGGTAAAGACTTTTATATCTCCACAAACATGATGCTCGGTTTCCCCTGCGTTAAATCATTTCAAATAAAACTTGAAAAAAAAAGCTGTGTGGTCTGTCACTTCTTTGTCCATGACTTATTCATGTGCCAGAACTACAGTGTGAAAAGACATTGTATAGTGTTTGACTTCTGACCATTGAGGAAAATGCTGGGATTGCAATGAATTGGTTTTAGGTTGCAGTTGGTGGTCTTTATAATCTGATGTACTGGGAGGTCTTGAGTCAAAACTTAAACCCAGAAGTGTTCAGTATCATAAAATGACCTATAGTGTGTCAGTCTATTTTTTTTTTTTTCATTATTTTTTAGTTTTTTGTTTTTTCTCTTGGAATTTGGAGGCCAAGTCAACACCTCAAACTCATTGATGTGCTCTTCAAATCATTCCTGAACCATTTTTGCTGTGTGGCAGGGCGCATTTTCCTGCTGAAAGAGGCCACAGCCACCAGAGAATACTGGTTCCATGAAAGGGTGTTCATGGTCTGCAACAATGCTTAGATAGGTGGTACGTGTCAAAGTAACATCCACATGGATGGCAGGACCTAAGGTTTCCCTTCTTCCCATAGTGCATCCTGGAGCCATGTGTCCTCCAGGTAAGCGACGCACGCGCACCCGACCATCCACGTGATATAAAAGAAAACGTGATTCATCAGACCAGGCCACCTTTTTCCATTGCTCCATGGTCCAGTTCTGTTGGAGCTTTCGGTGTTGGACAGGGGTCAGCATGGGCACCCTGACTGGTCTGCAGCTATAAAGCCCCATACGCAAGAAACTGTGATGCACTGTGTATTCTGACACCTTTCTATCAGAACCAGCATTAACTTCTTGAGCATTTTGAGAAGCTCGTATGTTGGATCGGACCACACGTGCATCAATGAACCTTGTCCGCCCATGACCCAGTCACCTGTTCATCACTGTTCTCTCCTTGGACCACTTTTGATAGAGACTGACCACTGCAGCTCGGGAACACCCCACAAGAGCTGCAGTTTTGAAGATGCTCTGACCCAGTCGTCTAGACGTCACAATTTGGCACTTGTCAAACTCGCTCAAATCTTTACGCTTGCCCATTTTTCCTGCTTCTAACACATTAACTTTGAGGACAAAATATTCACTTGCTGCCTAATATTTCCCAGCCACTAACAGGTGCCGTGATGAAGAGATAATCAGTGTTATTCACTGAACCTGTCAGTGCTCATAATGTTATGCCTGATCGGTGTATATATACATAATATATAGTTATGTTTAATTGGCAATGTGTTCATGTTGGAAGCTAGATGTGATTTTAAATATTAAAAAAGAATTTAAGGCTATCACAATTATGTGCTGTTGCAATTTTGTTAATAAAAAAAAAACTAAAAAGAGAAGATTCAATCTTTCTTTATTTGCAATGCAGCTTGCAAACATTCACATGATCCATTTTTGTGAGATCCATTATGGTGAGTTGCTTTAAAAGTCCCCCTCTCTCATTTTCTTTTACTTTCCTCATCTTCTCGTCCAGATCTTGTTTCTCTTACTCCGGCAGGCCCATTTCTTTGCGGGTGAGTGTTGCGATGACCCGATCTTTCAGGTTCTCTGGTGCAGCACATTTTGGCTCTGATTGCAGGGACTCCATGGTCAGTTTCCTCCACAGGTATTCTATTTTAGTGTCACAATGCCAAGGGTTAAAGGTCAACTCCACCCAACTGGTATTAATATCTAATGCGCCAGGAGACAGAAACTGCAGCCTGTTTTCACTGAGGTCAACATACTCCAAGCGCTTGAGCCCTTGAAATACAGTTGGCGGGAAGCTGTCTAGTCTATTCTTCTGCAGGAAGATGTGAGTCAGGTTGGCAGAACGGCTAAAGGCTTTTACATCCAGGGATTGGATTTTGTTCTGGTCCAAATGAAGTCTCTCTAGAGCAGGGTGAGCATCTAGACACCCGACGGGAAGCTCTTCGAGTTTGTTCTGCGAGAGATGCAGGACCTTCAGGTGACTCAGACTTTGGAGTTGGGTCATTGGGAATTTCATAAGATGGTTTCCGGACAAATCCAACCATGTGAGGTTGCTGTCGTTGGGCAACCAGTCCGGGTGGATGTTGGAGATGCGGTTGTCTTTCAGCACCAGGTTGAGGAGTGGAGCGTGATGGAAAACATACGCAGGTAGCTCTCGAAGTTCATTATCTGTGCACAGTTTGAATAAGAAGAGAGCGAAAACAATGTAAGAAAATGGCCTTCAAAGATTTTTTTGACAGAATTTGGAGATTTATGAAAATATCAAATAAATGATAACTCATACATAATGCATGTTTTTAACAATATAGGAGAGACAAATCTAAGTTGTACTGGGCTTTTTTTCCCCGTGCTTTAATCAGGTCATCTGATTGTCTCACAAACAACCTTTGTTGTTTGAATAACAGCTTGTTTCACTTATAGCGTTTCCTCAAGTTGCGACTTCCACGCACATAGGAGCAAAATACAGAAATAGAGAAAATGGATATATAAGAGGTTCTTACCCGTAAGGTCTATGGTGTGCAGGAATTGAAGATCCTTCAGAAGATCTGCTGGTAAGCTGCTCAGTTTGTTGCCGGGCAGGTGTAACTCCTCTAGCAATGGGATGGCTTTCAAGTGTTGAGCGGTCAGCACGCTCACGTTGGTAAACTGGATGGTTAAGGAGGTGGTGTTTCCTGGGAGACCGTCTCCAGGGAAAAGAGAGAGGCCAGCATCAGGACACACGACCTCAGTTGTTTTGGCGCTGAAGTGGCACGTGCATCTCTTTGGACAGGAGAGGGCGTCACGGCACCACAAGACGACCATCACCGCGAGCGCGTGCATGAGCCAGGAATTCATCTTCACGAGCTTAAAAATTCAAGTTAAAATTAATCTTTTTTTTTTTTTTTTTTTTTTTTTTTTACATAAACTGCTTATTTATTCACAACATAGAGTTTCCTTTTGTTTTTTAAAGATCTTTTCTCGGAACAAAAATAATTTCATGAACGTAAGCTATTGGCTACAAGCCTAAAAGAAAACGAAGAAAAAGGAATCACATTGAAATGTAGATTCTCGAAGTTTCCTGGCTGGAGCTCGGTGTATAAAATGGTAAAATATGAACAAACCGATATCTTACCTTTTATTCTTTAGATATCCAGTTATTCCAAAATTCTGCTCATTCCCCTCATATATATGTGTGACTCGAGCACTGTTTACAGGAAAGTAGGACAGTCAGAGAAACCCCGTCACTTGTGTAAATAACGAGAACATCTGGACATGCCGAAAGGGTGAAAGTGCACGAGACGTTTTCTAACAGAACATGACTTCAAATAGCTAAAGTGTAGACGGTTACACGGGCTGTTGTATTAATAAAAGTGGCAACAAATGAGCTATGTCATACGTAATTATGTAAAAAAACGTCAAATTTGCGTATAAAATGAGGAAATTTGTACACTGAACGCTTCATAAGAGTCAAGTATTAAATCAATACATGTAAATGATTGATGTTTTGGCTCAGCGTCAGCATTGCACAATGAACAAGAGGTTGCACAACAAATGTTCCACACAAATGAACATCTTTTCATTTCAAATGCTGTTATAAACAAATAACAGCTGTCCCAGTGTTTTGTTCATTGCTGATGTTACTGTGTTCACGTGGGTTTAAAAGACTGGCCAGCAACGACACATCCGGGATATTAATGATGTTAAGCATTATTTCAGCCAATTAGTTCGTTTATTTTGGTTAAGCTATTATAAGGTGTTAGTGAAATGTAGCTTTTTAATGTTTTGTTATTAGGCTATTGTTGTTGATGATGATGATGATGATGATGATGAGGTTGTTTAACTGTTTTTTTTTTAATATTCAACAGGGGGAGTTACAAATCAGATACATAACCATAATAAGTGAACAGAGTCGCAAACCTCTGTTGTCCTTTGCTTTACTGTTTTGAATTTTGTCAGTGGAAAACAATATTTTGACACATTTTATGCGATATTTTCCGAATAGAGTAAGAATTTTACACGATATGACAATCCCCAAACAAGATCGTTGCTGTTTGAATAATTGTGTGGAAAGCAATTAACCTAACGAACACGTGTGACCAAATAATTCATGGTGAACGCTAAAGGACCCTTAAAACCTTTTTTTCATCTAAATATTTTAATTTTGGTCATTCTGACCTAATGACAATAAAGATATGCATCAAATTATTTTAGCTACCGAGTGCTAAAAAAAAAAAAAACACAGAAATGAATAAAGGTCCTAAAATATTGGTGCTGAGTAACAAACGATGGACATGTTAATTACACGATTTTTCTCACGCGGACAATCCAATTCCAACGCGTTTCTTCATAAATGTGTCTTCGTCATCAGTTTCTGAGGTTTTTTTGGGGGATGGCGCCTGTAATGGCTCTTGGTGACGCGCGCTCCACGCCAAACCCCTCCCGGTGGCACCGCGCGCTCAGCCCAGAGTCCCTCAGTCACTGCTGACAGACTTACAATGATCCCGCGCCGCTAGGGGACCGCGCGCCTTTCTCATCAGGTCAGGGAGGAGACCGAAGTTTCCTTTGGAGAGCTCCATTGCCCTGGAGACGCGATGGATGACCTGCCAAACACCGCCGCGCTCACGCGACTTCTAAACTTCACGGAGGATCCCGCCAACTTCTCGGAGAAGCCTTCCGTGGCAGGGTTGCGCGCCACAGAAGAGCCGCTGTCTCTCGTGGTCAGCAGCTTCAGGACTGGTTTGGCTCCAGCGGGGCTCCTCGCGGGCCCTTTCTCGCCCTCTGAAGAGCCCACTCACCTGATTGTGGCTTTCTGGGATTCACCCTTGAGTCACGGGATTAATGTGTTTGTTGGCTTTGTCCTGTGCTTCACCATGCTGGGGCTGGGCTGCACGGTGGAGCTCAGTCAGCTGGGCGAGCACATCCGAAAGCCCATAGGAGTCCTGCTGGCGGTGGTGTGCCAGTTTGTCCTGATGCCCCTCATCGCCTTCCTCTTGGCCCTGGCCTTCTCCCTCAACGATGTGGCCGCTATGGCCGTGCTTCTCTGCGGCTGCTGCCCTGGAGGAAACCTCTCCAACATCATGACATTGCTGGTCAACGGCGAGATGAACCTCAGGTAGCTCTATTACATCCGTCTGGGGATCAGCTATAAAGATGGTTGATTGTTTTCTATAAGAAAATATAAAATATTGTTAGGCTGATGAGAGAATGAAAAATCATATTACGTATAATATAGAAAAAATTATCTGTATTATCTGTAAAAAAAAAAAAAAAAAAAAGATGATGTGGATCGATAACATTCTGACCCAACGACAATATAGAGAGATATGAGATATGCATCAAAGCATGAGACTGAGTGCACCACACAACTGAAACAAACGTCAAGTAATGTTTGGTAATAAATTGCTTCTGATGGGTTTTGTTTTCCAGCATTGTCATGACCATCTCGTCCACTATCCTGGCGCTCGTGCTCATGCCGCTGTGTTTGTGGATGTACAGTCGCGCATGGATCAACACACCCGTTGTGAACCTTCTGCCCTTCGGCGCGATCATTCTCACCCTCTGCAGCACCCTCATTCCCATCGGGCTCGGGGTCTGGCTCAGACAGCGCTATGCTCGAGTGGCCGAAATCATCATCAAGGTGACTTAATGCAACTAAAAGTCCACAGCTGCGCGCATTGGTCACTCTGCTGAAATTTCACACTTTAGTGGAATATCGTCATCATAATATGAAATTATTTAGATTCATGCTCTTAATTAAATATCACTGGTTACGATGGGGTTCTTATGTCGTCTTCAATCTCTGGCCATTAAAAGGAGACTGTAGTGCCCAAAGCAAAGTGGCGTCACACGCGCGCATGGGTTCCTCCTTTCAGTTGAGCTTATCGAAGAACAGCCTGGTGAGGGAGATAGAGTGGGGCGGGGAGGGAGGGGTGGGGGCGACAGAGTGAGTGATAAAGCAATAGAGCCTTTTGGGGGGAAGTAGGTAGGACGGGAAAGTGGAGAGGATAAAAGTGGGCTGATTTGTCACTCATGGCTTGCACTTTTCTCCTCTAGTAGTGTCATCTCGTGTCTCTAGGCGATGTGCCATTCACTCTTCTCAGGATTAATTCCGCAGGCCACACATAGCTAAATATGTCACATCAATTGTTCCCAGTCACTTTCTTAATGAAAACCCTTTACGAGTCCTGTTACACAGGGCCATTTGCTCCGCAGTACATCACACGGGATCACACTTGTACGGCGCAAGGATATTTTCCTAAAAGGAAAGTGACGACTAAAAAACGGTTGGTCAAAAAAACATTCTTAAACTGAAATTAAAAAGTATTCAATGAAAAACTAAACAAACTAACAACAGTTACTGGAAAAACCAACTGAAATAACAACAAGAAAATTAGAAAATAAATAAATCGTTTTCGTAATGATTTAAATAAGCTCTCTACTGAGCTGTGGCTGTTTAGGGAAAGAGGCCTGTAGATGGCGCTTCATTCACGCTCTGTGAGGGATCTTAAGCGGCTATTTACACAGAAAGAGCTTTTGCATTGAAAGATAATGATAATAAAAATAAAAATAAGTGAAATGGGAACTGACGCATGGTTATGAGATGTGAGCAGAACATGAGATGAGTGTTTTCAGAATAGCCAATAGCCAAACACGTCCATCAAGAACACATTCAGATAGCAAAACAAAGGAAAAGCAGCGCAGTAACTGCACTTATATATATCATTCTTACTTTTATACTTTTAAGTTGGATTTGTTTGGGGTTTTTTGCTCAATCTCAAGCCAATATATATATTTTTATTATTAAGAGGTTTGTCCAATAGTTAAAGGATGTTGTATAATAGGCTACTAAAACTAAAAAAAACTAAAAAAAAACTGTCACTGACACAGTCAGCTAAATATATATATAGAAATGTATTCACAAGATAAAAACTAAACTAAAACTTATTAATCCATTATTGAAACTAAGAAAACTAATCCGAAATTACTCATCCGAAAAACTCATCTCTTGCGTGAACACTTGATCCCCTTATTAAAAAAAAAAAAAAAAAACCCTTTCCTTTCCTTCCCTTTTCCCTTCCTACTCTAGCTTATGGTACTGAGCAATTTATGAAACTTGTATTGTGAGCACTTCCTGTGTTATTTGCCAAGAATCGCTTGTTTGTTTTCCTCACTTGTAAGTCGCTTTGGATGAAAGCGTCTGCTAAATGACTAAATGTAAATGTAAATTATATAACAAACTTGAAAACAATATTAACATAAAAACTAATTTAAAAATACAAAATAAATTTGATACAAAGAGATGTTTGTTTAAAAAAGGGAGGTCATTCAAAAAATAGTTGTTTAAAGATTGTTTAATGTTTAAGATATTTACAATATGTCTTACAATAATATTATGAGGAATTTTGAATTAGATCACGAATATAAAATATTGTCAGAATGTCCAATATGTCCATTACACCCAAAATATAAAGTAAAAATATTGAATGTCCATTACGCTCAGAAAATGCAATAAAAATATTCTAAGAATATGTCCATTCCACCCATTAAACAAATACAGTGCGTCCATTAAAATAATATTTTGAGAATATGTCCCGCTCCGCAAAATAAAATACAAATATTGTAAGAATATGTCCATTACACCTGCATTTTGTTTGCTGAATAATTCAAATGAACTGGTGAGAAAGTTCAGTGAGGTCTGTGTAACAGTATAATGGCTGTTTGGAAGATTTACCTATGCTTTGTGCTTGTGCTCCAGGTGTCTCTGTGGTCTCTTCTGGTCACTCTGCTGATGCTTTTCATCATGACTGGAATTATGCTGGGCCCGGAGCTGCTGGCCACCATCCCTGCCTCCGTCTACCTGGTGGCCGTGCTCATGCCCATGGCCGGCTACGCGGCAGGATACGGCCTGGCGACGCTCTTCGATCTCCCCCCCAACAGTCGGAGGACTGTGTCTTTAGAAACCGGATGTCAGAACGTGCAGCTCTGCACAGCCATCCTGAAGCTGGCATTTCCTCCACAGCTGATGGGAGGCATGTATATGTTTCCTCTGCTGTATGCACTCTTCCAGGCAGCAGAGGCTGGCATCTTCATTCTGGTTTACCGCATGTACAGGACAGAGGTATTACATAAACAGGACCTCATGGATGAGGATGATGATGATACAAACATATCCTACAAGAGAATGAAGGAAGAAGACGTGCCGTTTGACTCTACGTATGGCGCGGTAACAGTGAGCGATCCCAATGTCATTGTTCTGGAGTCACAGGATGGAGTTGGAAGCCCCACACCTGTATAACGGACTTGAGGCTCACTGTAGACACTGGACCAACCTGCGTATTTACATTAGGATTTATTCATGTCATCATTCACTGTTGAATTTCTTACTAATCACTCACAGCATTCTAACTAATATGTGCCAAAAAGGATTGCAAGACTGTGAAATTGTAAACTAATATCAAGACATCACACAGTGGCGATATTAAAGTTGAATATCCGAGTTTTAAATTTTTATCTAAACACAATAGCCAGATATTACCAATCAAATTTTCTGAAATCAGCATAAAATATATGTCAAATTCAAAAGCAAAGATGTTTGTCTATATAAATTATATCTATATATATATATATATTTTGTCATTATTACTGAGCAAATTTGATCATTCATTCATTCAAATAATGTACACGATATTTTCAGTGTCATGGATGTATGTAAATCCACCATTAATATAGATTGATGCTGCTGTTTGTAAATGAATCCTGCTATTACCACAGTAAAAGGATTACATTGGCTTATTTGATTATGTGGACCCAGAGGATGAGAAGACTGATTCACATCCCACCCCTTATACTGCACATCACCCGCTGTCCGTCTGTTTCTGATTCCAAAACAAGGAGAAAATGTTTTTTGTTGTTGTTTATTGCTTCAAAAGTAGTGTCATTTTACAGGACTACCACTGCTTGATATGATTAATACCAAAGGCTACAATATGTCGGTGTCAGACAAAAAGTAATCGTGTGCTAGTTTTCATCCGAAAATACCCAAATATGCAATCCATCTCTGTAATCAAAATGTTTATCAGCAAAATGCCTGCAAGATCAATAAATGTTTACAATAAGCATCTAATATTGTTATTTTTGTTCCTCCAATATCACTGTCAGACTCTGGTATAGACTTTGCACACACAATGTTTTATATATAATAATGTAATATTTATTTAATATTAATGATAATTGATGATTTAGTAGTAGGACAATCTTCAACTTAAGTGGCAAACGATAATGTTTTTTTTTTAATAATACAATTTAGTGCTGTGTATTTAAAATTGAATTATTATGCTATATTCAGTCAAATGGAAGGTTAAGGTTAATTTTTCATTAATTTTAGTCAAATACTGTGCTTATGCTTATAAACACTGGTGCAAACTACTTGTGTCTGTCAGTAAAACCACAAACTCAAGCTTTTCTAAATGACTGCTGCCATCATGATAATTTCAAGATCATTTTGGAAATATTAATAAAACATATTTATCAAAATTCTGATGAAAATAATATCAAATCCTTAAGTCTCACCCAGATGAACCATCATGTGCAATGACCTTCACACCGAAAGTAGTCCAAACAGAATTGTCCCTTTTCTTAAAAGTTTATGTAACACCCCAGATAAGTTAGGGGGTACAACTTAATCAAATGTGTGTGTGTGTGTTTTAAACAATTTCATGAAATTGTGCATGCTAAATAAATTCCATATTCACAACATAACTCATTTATTTGTGTTAAAAATGTTGTGGTTGCAGTAACACCCCAGGACAGCTCTTTGCTGCAGGTATGCTGGGAACATGCATATTATGTTACACGCGATCAAATCTCTCAAACTCAGTTAAATATGCATATTAAAACTACAATACAGAACTGTCCATGACTAATTAAGGTTGTTGGGTCAAAATTGATAAACCTGCATGGATAAACAAGCAACAAACATCGTGCATAAACATAAACTAAGCCTGGAAAGCATAGACATAATAGGTCTATGCTTGAAATCCCCTTTTGAAAATTTCCTGATATTTCCGAGTTTTCACTAACCTTGGGAATCCTGTTAATTGGAGTTAATTATCCACCTGACGCCAATATTTGCCCTTGTGCTTCTATTTAAACTGCTGCAACGCGTTTGATAACCGGCTAAGCGAAAAATGGCTACTTATGGTAACGAGACAGTCGACAACTATCTTTACTCTTCTTACAATCCCTATTCCTACAAATACCCCAGGTTCAAGGGCTGGAGACAGAAAGCTTACTTTGCCAATTACGGCGAGGGCGAGACCTACTTTGATAATTACCACAGGACGCAGCTGAAGTCCATCTTGTCTCAAATCAACCCGAACCTCACCCCGCGTCTGAGGAAAGCCAACACCAAAGACATCGCGGTCCAGGTCAACCCGAAGACCGACGCGTCCATCCAGTGTGCATTGGGCCCGCGGACCCTTCTGGCCCAGAAGCGTGATGCCATTCGCCGGCGGCGGCAGGAGGTCCAGACCCCCGGGAGCCCCATCAGCGGCGGCGTCCGGTTCCCGCGCACTCAAGCGGTGTACTCTCCGGTCGAGTCCAGGAGACTAGTGTCCCTCTTCAGGGAGGACGAGGAGGACACGGAGCCTGAGGCACCTGAGACGGTGGACCGCGCAGAGAAGGTGGAAAGTGCTGAGAGAGACGAGCGCGAAGGGAGTGAGGAGAGCGTGAAGGAACCGCTTAGTCCCGAGAAAAATGAGAACCAACATTCGGAAACGAATGAAGAGAACCGAAACGAGCCAATGAAAACAAAACCACTTAACGAACCCAAGTCCAAGGCTCGCGTGAGATTCCAGGTGAGGGGAAGTTCTCCTTCCCGCCAAAACACGTTCGAGCGGTTTAAGTTTTCAGCAGTGTATTAACTTGTTTTACTGTAGTTTTTGGAGCAGAAATACGGCTACTATCATTGCAAAGACTGCAACCTGCGCTGGGAAAGTGCTTATGTGTGGTGTGTCCAAGGCACAAGCAAGGTAATGGAGTGGCTGTGTTTGCAGATTAAACCATGTAGTAAGCCCTAAACTGACCCAGATGTTCTCCTTTCTTGCGTCAGTCTACTACTGATTCAAGCTTTACTGTGTTTTAAAGGTGTATTTCAAGCAGTTTTGCAGAACATGTCAGAAATCATTCAATCCATACCGAGTTGAAGACATAACCTGCCAGGTAAGCCAGTCCTGCCATAGTTCTCAACCAGAGGGTCTGAGGCTTTCTAGGGGACTTCGAGGATACATTCTTAAAATGAAGTCACGCAACACCTTAAACTGGCCCAACTTTAATTTGTCCCCATCAACTCCACTTCATTGAACTTGACTTAAACTAGGAGCGTCTATAGTTTAAAACAGGGGTGCCCAATCCTGTTCGTGGAGATTCACCCCTCTGCAAAATTCAGCTCCAACCCGAAACGCAATGAAACGGCTAATTAAGATCTTCAAGAGGCCTTGATGAGAGCCATGTGTGTTGGGTTAGGGTTGATTCTGAACTCTGCATATAGGTAGATCTCCAGGAACAGGACCCCTGGTTTACAAGTTCATGAATGCATTAACTAAGCATTTTGCATGAATTCATTTTCAGACTTGTAAGAAGACTCGCTGCACATGTCCTGTAACATCGCGTCATGTGGACCCCAAAAGACCTCACCGGCAGGATCTGTGTGGGCGTTGCAAAGGCAAGCGGCTATCCTGTGACAGCACGTTCAGCTTCAAATACATCATCTAGCACCTCTGTGTGCAGCCCTCAGGCTTTGTTGTTGCCCAACTGGATTGTCCACTTCAGACTCTGCACCCTCAATGCTCAAAGACTGCAGTGGGGAGGCAGGTCCATCAGTCCCTACAGTCTCATTTGTTTTTGTTTTGCTTTAATTTGTACAGTACTTGTAGTAACTGCAGGTGCCAATTCTGAAATGTGAAAATAAAAATGGCAATTACTAGCACATCTGGAGCCAAAGTTTTCTATGAACTGCTTTGCAGAAAAGGTGATGTGAATGGCTGATTTTTAGGTAACTAAAAGACTTCCTCAGAAGGTTTTACATTTTTAATCAATTTTTCATGTACAGATATTGTCAACTACTCCTGTTCAAACATCCAAAACGCTAAACTTTGGGTTTCAAAGGCTAAGGTTTTTAAGTGTAGTCATGTAACTGTACTATAAATTTGTACATCTAAAAGCCCTTTTGTGCCTATAAATCCAGCTGCTCTAAGACTGTTGGACACAGTTGGCATCAAATGACCAACTTCACAATTTTAACCAACTGCTGAGGGAATAACTCTGATTAGGTTCATGGTCTAATATTAAGTGTCGAGATTTCATATTTGGCTTTTTCCTTTTCTTTTAGAAACTGACATTCTGTAGTTTCTGAAATTGCACAACTCTCATACTACACCACCCATTCACACCAAGTATATCTGGCTGTGATTTTTGCCAAATGACATCCCTAAACCTGAGATTGGTTAATTACTCCGGATTTAGAAGTACAACCAGGGATGGGTTAGGGAAGCCTAAACTTGTCCCTCAAATTTGGTTAATTGTAATGTTGTACTTAGTTATACGGTGAATGATTTAAGCAACGGTACAATGCTGTTATCACTTTCCAAATGATAACTTTAAAGATGTAACTGTAGCGTATGCTTAATTTCATGTGGGCACCAGTGATGCTGAAAAATTTAATGCATATTCAATCAAACGTATAGCCGAGTTTTAATTGTAGATCTCCAGTTATTAACCCTATCAGGAAATGAATTGATGACAAGGAAGAGTTGCTTATCAGGTTTTTATTTAACAGTACAGGGAAAAGCAGGTAAATCAGATGACAAAGACAAACCAGAGAGAAATGTATGGGGGTGGGGAACAGAAAAAGAGATAATGCACCTCTAGATAAAAACTATATTTTTCCAGGTAAATAATATATCCATTAAATAATTAAGAACAGCATTCAAAATGTACCAAACAAGCAACAGAAGAGATCTCGGAGGAATGAATACAGTGAACGTTTTATTTCTCAATGTGCCACGACAGATTAAACAGTTCCTCCCTACGTTTGCGGATACCGCTTTCAGGACACCGCTTTGTCTCTTGGAGTTCGGCAAGCGAAGTGCAGTGCCTTTCAGAAGCATCACAGAGCCCACAAACCCTCAGTGCAGCCCTGAGTCTAGGGTTAAGACAGAGCCAACATGGACAAACACTAGCCCCAGTTTCCCCTCAGCAGGGGACTTTGAGCCAACATGGAGATCACAGTGGGTATCAAGGAATGCATATGGCAAAAGCTCGACCGAGAAGCCGAGCTCGATCGTCGGGAAATATTGAAGATCAAGGTGGCGTATTATCGTAAAGGAGAGGGCAGCCCATGAGTTCCCAACAGCTATTCAACTCGCTATTTTTTTGCATTAGTCATTACCCTCTACTGAGCTTTCTCTGATTGAACAGTGCATTACACAAATGTACAAGGAAAAATACTGCTTTTACACTATACATTTTCTAAAATATATACAGAGTAAAATAAGTTATTGATATTTCCATGAGTTGCAGCCAGTTTGCACTTCACCTGTGCATTTCGGTTTGTTAACGTGCATGTATGAGAGAGAACGGGTGTGCAAATATCACTCCAGGTCAAACGCACTCGCACGCACACGCACACACTCACACTCGTCCTCGCACGCGTACACAAGAGTCTATGGTTTCCTACAGGCAGCTACTTATTTGGTTATAGTTTAAGGGTTTTGTAAGAGCGGCCCAGTGAAAGCTGAAAGTTCTCCCCGACGCAGGTCAATAAAGTTAAACAGATAAACCTCTTTAAATGGAGGGTATGCCCCCCCCCCCTGCTTACAATTACTTGTTAAATATCCTAACATTTACAACCTAAGACTGTTAAAAAATACAATTCTCAAAAAAATATTTGTTGCAGGCTTTTCTCTTTCAAGCATGCTTTTTACGATCGACGATGCGACAGCCTCGCCGATCCATTGCGATACTCCCATTCTCACGATAATGCTCCAAATCCCATCTCTGCCCCAGTGCATAATGAGGCAGACAGATGTGGATCCGTCTAAAAAGGACACCACCCAGAGGTCATAGGTCATTCCGCCAAAAAGCTTCAAATTTAGCATCATTATCGCCCAGTGTCCCTTGTAACGGTTCTCAACCAGTCCCATTCTTCGTACTTTCCAATATCTGGAGAGGTTAAACTATTTTGGAGAAAGGGGGGGGACGAAAAAACACAGTACGTGCGTAACAGTTTTGAGTAACTAATGTCCACACATTCTTTAGCCCTTTGAGGTGAAGTCTATGTGAAAATCCCCAAACCCGCCACCCTAGAGGAAGAGAGTTTAGTTTGTGAAGCTCTCACAGTCCAGTGCTCAGGACTGTGTTTTGAGTGTCGATTTGCGTCTGGATGTGGGCCGTGGGGGTCGGTGACAGGATGCGCGTCTGGTGGGTGTGCGGGTGCGTCTGAGCCTGGCAGAGAGCTTCGCGGATCTGAAGGTTGAGCTCCATGAGGCGCGCGCTGGCCTGAGAAAGATCCCTGCTGGGCCCCACCACAGCCAAACAGCCCGTCTGCCCCAGAGTCTGGTGCCTGAAGTAAATGTGCAGCAGCGTCTGCACGGCGTCATCCCTCTCACTGCCAAATATGTCATTAGGCCACAGGCACCTGAGGGAATGAAGCAAGAGACACAGAAGGCAGTTTATAGAGGAAAACAGATACTGGAACCTATCAGATTTATGCAAAAGAGAAGTTGAGGAGGTTAACGAGATGGTTAATTAGATTATGGATCCTAACTGGACATATGTTTCCAGCAACAAGCAATTTGTCTGTCCACTCTGAAAGCGGCCAATCAACAAAACAACTATAGCCTCGTTTCCATCAAAATTACCTGGAACAATTTGTCCCAGGAACTTTTTTTTATCCCAGACCTGTTGAGGTCAGCGTTTCCATCAACGGTGTAAAGTACCATCAAGATTAGTCCCCACGACTTTCCAGTTCCTGCTGGATTTCATCCTCCGCATATAAGATCACTAAAGCCTGAACCTCGTTTTTTTGGTTCATCGATCATAATTTAAGCGCCGTTGTTGACTCCAATAGCAAACAACTCCTGCTGCATGCACCGCAACAGACTTTTAAAAATGATGGTCGAAATAAAATGCTGCGTGTAGTCAACCAATCAAAATGCTGCGTGAACTGAACCAAACAGCACGTTCAGCACCCAAATCTCACCCCTGAAAGTTCCTGAACTTTGGAAAAAGTACCATCTAGCGAGCAGGGACTTTCTGAGGGGGGGCATTTTTACCCTGAACTTCATTTAGATCCTGGTTCCTGCGATCAAAACACACCGAGTATCACCCCAAAGTCCCTAGTTCACGGGGAAAGTTCCTGCGGTGCAAACACGGCCTTATGTAGAGCAAGATTTTGGACCACTGAGATTGAACAGTGGAAAGAGCTACTCAGCGTAAAATCACAGTAAGTGATTGACAATATGGCACATCGCTTGTCAAGACTTTTTAGGACAAAAAAAAACGAATCAAAGGAAAGAGATTTATTTCTTTGTGCGAGTGATATGAGAGAATATAAATGTCCATTTTTCATTAAAGTCGGCATGAAATGAAAATTCATTTATATTCTAAATGGATTCAATCATCCAGTAGAACAACAGACTTCTTTCTAGTATTGTATGATGGACTTTACTTCCAATTATACCTCACTGCTTTCATACAACTGATGGACAGAATCAAGTCTACGCCCCTACATTTTTTTCTTTTTCGATAATCCGATCACAATGTGGAAGAAAAGATCTGTTGCTGCTTCTGTTACATGGCAAATTTAAATTCACATTTAAATCAATATGAACAATTCTTATTTTTATGGAATACAGCAGGTCATTATAAATAATTTATCTGTGGAAATAATTATTTTTTTATTGATATTTCTGAGATTGCAGTACCCGCCGTACATTTTTGTGACACTACACGTCACAATACGGAAGATCTGTCGCTACTTCCGCTTCATTGTAACTTTAAAGTTTGTTTAACATACCTGAAGGCTTTAACTTGTGCGATGGCTGTGCTGAAGTCCCGTGCTCTAAGACTCTCGATGAGTGAGTGGATGGCCGTCTCTGTGCTCGACTGGTCCACCTCAAACTCACCCACTCCTTCCTGCCCATTACCTACTAACTCCGCCTCCTTCAGACAGCTCTCTAATATGGCCAGCTCCTCTGACATGTTTGTCACCTGAGAAACACACAAGCATCATGTCATTTTAAATCAACGTGTAGTCAATATTCTCACAACTCTGATTAAACCACCTCCTGAAAAACGACCGATTCGTCAATACAAAATCAATCAGCTGACACACCATTAAAGCATACCGTAGTCATGTCATATTAAGCATAAACACAGTGAAAATTGAAACGGATATTCCTCAGGCAGTGTGTATTAACTCACATCACCAACTGCATAAAACCATGTCGCCTCAAAGCTGAACATATGAGAACTGCTGTATGCTTTCTACATAACAGAGATTGCTGAGGTCTGTGTGTGTATGTGTACGGTTTAGAAAGCGTAAATGGGTTAGTATCGATGAGCGATAGGCTGAATGGCTTTGCTCTGGTCTGTGTTAAGCATATCAGTCTCCCTCAGTGAGCTTAATAAAGTTATGGTGCACTAAGAGCATTATTTGCAGCCAGACCTTTATGTCCATACTGGCACACATTAGCACAAACTACCACAAAATCTTCTGTCTATATGTGTGCGCTGTTAGGGTGGCTAACTGGCCTCTTACAATGCACAATGTTTGTGGCACTCGAAACAGCCACAAGAATAATAGAATCTGTATTTCTTGCGAATACAACAATTATATATGTGTTGCAATAGTCTAGATGTCCTTCTAGTGTAATTCTACATAAAATACAAAGGTTCTCCCAAAAATTCTGCCATCAGTTACCCATCCTCATGTCATTCCAAACCCATAAGACTTTCATTAATCTTCAAAACACAATCTTCCCTCCATTTAAAGTCCTTCCACCAAAACGTTGCTGCGTTCATAAAGACATCATGAAAGGAATCCATTCAACTCCAAGAGACACAATCAATTTATATAATGAACATATTCAATTTAGGCTTTCATTCATATGTAAACATACAGAGGACAACAAATATGTTGAATTGAAGCTCAAGTATTCTTGCTGTATGTATGCGCACAAGAACCATTGAGGTTTGTGAGAAAGTATGGCTGAGCTTCTATATTTGATGTGCTGGATGTATACACATTGATATCTAAGGTTTCATGAAGTATCTTCATTCGTTTCAAAGATAAAAATAGTTTTATAGGTTTAGAGAGACATGAAGGCGAGTTAAATGATGAGATCTTAAATGTCTAATAAAACTACACAATAACAGCTTCTAACTATAGAAGGAAACACAGCAGATACAAACCTCTGCCTCTCTCTTGATGGTGTCCACTCTGCTTATGAGTTTGCAGTAGGCCTGAAAGAGCAGTAGGAGCTGGAAATGGAGTTTATACAACCGTCGACACAACTCCAGCTCCTAGAGATAGAGAGAGAGAAAAAAAGTTCATGACACCGTCACCTCAACATCTTCAGCTTTAATCATCTGCATTGTCAATGGCAAAACGGCATGATCAGAGGAACGGACGGCCAGATGAATGATCAAATGGAGGGATAGACAGAAGGATGAACGTCCTGGCTTTGAGACAGAGTGGAAAGGTTACACCCTGGTGAATCATTTGTTGCAGCGTGGACTATGTATGGTTCCCTAATCGGAACGAAACCCTGAAAGAGTGACGTTTCTGAAAAACGTCAGATCTGAATGGAGTGATCCAAAATATGTCAGTGAGCAGATGGAGCATGCAAAAAAAGTGCAGGAACACCGAATCTAAGCTAATTTTCTCTGCAATTCCCCACTCACATGTCGATGGACACACTCCATTCACACACTGAATGCATATGATTTCTAGAAGCATTAAAACGCTAATAACCTATTAGCGAATTAGCAGGTTAACCGTAAGTAAGCAGAACTCAGTTAAGCAATTAAATAATGAAGTTCATTAATGAAGCTTGTATTGGTGATATATGAATGATCATGATTTAGACACGTCTGTAGTGGTGTTAAGTGATCAGATGTAAGGGTTGGTATGAATTCTGATTGGTTGAGAATGATTGTGCAGATGTATCAGAGAAGAATGGATGAATGTTCAGTGTGCGTGGCTGAAGAGAAAGGATTGCAACAGGCTGTAAAATACAATAAACAACTTACTGCTAGCATTTCCATTTGCTAAGCAAGAAGGACAGCAGGTCACAAAAAAAGAGGAAACACAGGAAATAAGAGAGAGACCAAAAATTAGTGAGCTCACAACACCCCATGACCACCATAAGAGAGAGAGAGAGAGAGAGAAATATTGCAGTCTGTTGATAACAATGACACAAAAGTTTGCAGTCACATGCAATGCATTCTGGGAGGAGACACTCAAATATTTTTAATGCACCTAAATATATGCAAAATAGGTAGAAAAGGAGTGAAAGCAATTGAGACTAATGCAAGTTGTACTAAGAGAGAGATATATTGGCAGAAATCATTTCAACTGTTGCATCACAAAACCTGGCTTTAGTATGGAAGCTTGTTTCCGCCATTGAATAAAAACAAATTGTAAAAAAAAAAAATGGTAATTGTGATTTTTTTCGTCACAATTCTGACTTTTTTCCTTGCAATTGTGAGATATAAACTTGCAATTCAGAGGAAAAAAAGTTAAGCCTTTTTTTGCTCAGAATTGGACTTTTATAACACGTAATTGCGAGTTTATTTCAGTGGTGGAAACAAGCTTTCATACTTTAGCACTCTGACGTTGCAGAGAAAATAAAGATGCTGTTCACTAGGACAGTAGTGACAAAGATGACTAAACAAGAAATTGAGAGCATAAAGCTCAGTTAACATTAATCTAGATTAATAAATGCTTTAAATAATGTTGATATTGAAAGTTCATGATACCCAATGTATTAAATAATGTTAACGGACTGAATCTAATTGAAAAGCATTACCAAAGTCACCAAAATCATAATTCAGACACTAGATATGAGCAGGAACAGACAGAATCTATACAAATTAAAAGTTTGGGGCTGGTACGATTTTTTTTTTTTTTTTTTAATAAGTCTTCTATGCTCACCAAGGCGGCATTTATTTGATCTAAAATACAGTAAAATTGAAATATTAAAAAACAACAACAACATTTCAATATTTTAAAATTTATATTATTCCAGTGATCGCAAAGATGGCATGACTCGAGTCTACTGGGAGAAAATTGCTAAATTGTGTGGATGAGAGGGCTGTGCAGAACTTTTAACATTTAAAAAGACATTTAATATCTGTAGAAATGTGTGATGAGTTTGGCGAGCACCGATTCTGTGTGGGTGTGGTTATGGGTAGTAGAAAGCTGTGAACATCAGTTGCCCACAAATTCAAATAAATTGAAATGTTTAGAGCACAAATGTTCATGTTTGCATGCTCAAACAGACATGTAGTGAGGAGAGTTTTTTTTATTTTTTATACCTGAGCTTGGGTGTTGGGTCGCTGGCTACTGTCTTTATCACCGAAGGTCTTCCTGCAGTTATCCAACCACTGCAAAGGGAATGAGAGAGGAGATACCATGTTATCCACAAAGAAGAGAAGTGCAGATGTTACGGGTTAATGTGAGCAAATTCAGATGACGTTTTTGTGAGTGCGAAACAGAAATAGAGAGCCAACTAGTGTGTATGGGAGTGTGCGTGACGTAAATTTAATAAGAGTGAACTACTTAGCAAATTAAAGAGGGTCTGTTTAAGCACACTGGGGGTCGAGACATAATGCTCTGGAGGCAGTGCCCGTGTCTCATCCAATTACTGTCCCCTAGTCATCCACTATCCCATCTGGCCCCTCTGCTCGCCTTCCTGCAGCCCGTCCGCCCAGCTAAATGATTTAGGGGCTTCATGAGGCTATTCTTAGTGACTGTGCATGAAGAGAAATTGGCTGTCGCAGATTCTAGATGGGTGCTAACGGAAGCTAGCGCTGGCTAAATCAGCTCAAGTCCTGATATGATTTAGTAGCCAACAGTAACTGCAAAGAGACGACAAGGAGCATTTTATGATTCTGCACTGTCAGCTTATTCTCCTCTGCTGTCTCTCCTTCATTGCATAACCCTTTAAAATATGTGTTTAAAGATGAAGCTTTGATGAACAAACTGCATAGAAAATGCCCAGGTTATTTATATATTTTTCATGTCTACCAGAATCGGGCATAGCTGAAAATCAGAGCACCGCTTCTATCTTAATGCGAACAAAAATGTTCTTTTATTAAATGTAAAAAACATCAATAAGTAATTTAAATTTAGTTGTTCCTCTCACAAAGCCATCATATGGCTTTAAATACTTGAAATAAAGAGCACAGCTTTTAAGGACTACATTTATTGTCCTTTTTGGAAAATCACAAATCACTATCAGCAAACATCTGGTTTTGTATTCCATGGAAGGCAAATAAATTATATGGGTGTGTAAGGATATGAAGGTTAGTACTTAATGCAAGTTCTCTTTAAATATTGGTCTCTCAATGTTGTGCCATCGATGATTCTTAGGGAAAACACATTTCTACTAGAATGCTGAAGCCTGATTGACATAACGACACTGCATCACAACGTCCAATGGTGTTTCAAGTGCGCAAATTAGGGGTGGGAACATGCTGTATATAAAGCAGTGCATGGTGCCATTTTCTCAGAATCGTTCTCCTTTTCCACATAGAGTCATCGCCGACATGTGGATTTTTAGGATTTACAAAAATCCCATTGTGCGTTCCGGAGACTAAGAATGTCTTTGAAACTTTGTTCAGTCTGTATAGGACCCACTGAGCTTCCCAATGGACAAGAGATATATGTCTTTAGCCTGGGCTTCTGTTTAGGGCTCTAATTGCCCTCACTGCATGCCATGAGCGTCAGGACGACGAGATTCAAATAGAGCTTGCGTGTGCCTCCTTACTCTGTCGATTTCAATTATCTTTCTTCTCAAACGGGAAAAAACAAAAACCTAGACCGAGTCTTCATTTTGTGCATCGACAATTAATTGGATGGTTGGATCGCTGTTGTTTTCTAATTGCCATGATCTCATGAGAGGTTTAAAGATATTAAAAAGCATTACAAGTTTGTAGTTCTAATATTGCTTAAGTTAGTGTGTCACCTGTTCGGCTGCTTCTCTCTTGCTGTTGTAAGTATCCAGGTGCTCTTGTAGCTCCAACACACTGAACTTTAGTGTCTCCAAGAGCCCACAGGAAACCAGCTAAAACACACACACACACACACACATAAACTTCACTAAATATCCCAATTATGTCACACTATCAAAAATATAAATGATTTAACAAACTTTGTACACAGACAAATGTAACTACACCTAAAGGCAACACCATTAACCTATAATCTTCCACTGTCTTCAGGTATCAAAAGTATGACAAGCATTCTAATTATTCAGGTATGAGGTGCAAAGGAAGTGTACACTCTAAATGCCTAAACTCACAGTTTCAGCATCCAGCAGGACTGTAGGGCACTGGGAGCAGGAGGTCATGACCTCTAGAGAGCTTAGGAACTGGTTTCCCATTCGTTGGAGCCCCTCCCCAAGGAAGCGTACTGAGGCATGAGTAATCTTGTCAAATTTCCTCTGAATGTGCTGAAGAGACAAGAGCAAAGTCAACTCAGGCACACCAAGCGACGAATTAATAAAATAACAAGCTATTATGTAGGTTAATGTTTTGGAAAGAGGTCTCTTTTGGTCACCAACGCTGCATTCATTTAATAAAAACACAGTAAAACTGTAATAATAACTATTTTCAACTTTAACTTGTTTTAAAATGTAATTTATTCCTGTTTTCAGCAGCCATTACTCCAGTCTTCAGTGTCACATGATCCTTCAGAAATCATTCTAATATGCTGATTTGGTGCTTACGAAACATTATCAATGTTGAAAACAGTTGCTGCTCCTTAAAATTTTTGTGGAAAATGTGATGCATTTGTTTCAGGATTTTTTTGATGAACAGAAAGTTCAGCATTTATATCAAATAGAATTCTGATGTAACATTATAAATGTCTTTACAGTCACTTTTGATCCCTTGTATTCATTTATATTAAACAAAATCTTTCAGATATTTACCATTTATATTTGCAGAAAGTGATTTATTAATATTCAAGCAATGTGTAAGCACATACTCAGAAACGCTTAATTTTACCTGGAAGAGTCGTGAGAACACGTGGAAGGTGTACACAGCACAAGACCCATCTGAGTCCGACAACATCTGGTTCACGTGGCAACGCCAGGCGTCCTCCTCGTCGTCATAGGCTACGGGCTGGAATGCAGCCAAAATTGCCGAGAGAAAGGGCGACGGAGGTGGCGAGGCCTGGAGTTCAGGAAAGCCGTCTGCATCACCCTCATCTTGACTGTAAACAAAGACGGAAAGAGCAAGACTCAGACACGTAGAGATGGAAGCAGCAACACAAAGCATTACATCATTCAGGAAGGAAAAAGGTAAACAGAGACATGCTGTTCTTTCTCTTAAGCTCTCCCTCCTCTCCCTCTCTCTCTCACTGCAGATGTCCTATGCAGCAGTGTTGTTAGTCTAAATCTACTGCAGAGGCAAAAATCAACATAAACGCACACTTACAGGACTGTAGGGCCGAAGAGCTTGATGAAGCATACAGAGTAGAAGAATCTGAGACCAGTGTTGTTGAAAGATGTGGAGGACATGGCCTTCATCTTCATCCTCACTAACAGCTTTTATCCTTCTCTTCAATGTCTTCCTGCTCTGACGCTCTTTTTTTCTCTCCGTTCCCTCTCTGAGCTCTTCACCTCACGTGTTAGCCTAAATTCTCCCGCTGAGTTTGTGACGTTCTCTGTTTTTCCCTCTCAATCCCTCCCCCACTCGCTACTGTGCCGCACCAGAGCGGTTCCCACACACGCGGAATCGTGAATGCAGCCTCTCTTTCTGTTAAATGAATCTCGGCTGAAGAAAGTTGCCAGGAAGAGCAAGGAAAGGCCCTCATAGTGCCGTGTATGCACAAAAATCTAATTAGAGCCCACTGTTGAATCACTACCTATAATTTTTATTAATCGATCATGGAAGAGCCGGACACATCAGACCTTAGAGAATGATCTACAGCACTGCAGAGGAAGTAAGTGTGTGCGTGGTGTGGGTGTGTGTGTGTGTGTGTGTGGTGTGTATAAGAATGAATAAAGTGAGTTTGTGGAGGCACTCTCTGATGTGCTTAGATATAGAGGGCTGACCTTCAAGAGCAATAATGTTGCCAAGTATGAGATCACCATTCACAACATTAATGAAACTCATTCTTATTATTCACAGCAGAACAGAAGCAACACATGAATGGTATTAAATTGTACAGTACTGAGTAAAAATAGACTCTGTTTACGCCTGGTATTAAGAGCTCAGATGATCTGATCAAAAGTGGACAGCAATAAACAGTCGTACATGGGGTCCAAAACATTGATCTGATCACTCAAATTTTATTTGGAGGTAATCAAAAATTTGTAGTGCAAACACCAATCCATCCTGATGCATCTGAGAAAATAATGTATTATATTAAAAGGATGTCCGTTTATGGTAAAATTAAAACTTGGTATTGTAGTATATTTTATATTCAAGTATATTTAGAAGCAAAAGCATGATAATAATTTCTCTATACACTACCGTTCAAAGGTTTTGGTTAGAGCGATTTTTCAGCTTTGACATTTAATTACATATACTATTTCACAGTAGGACTTTTTACTGTATTTTTTACCAAATATATGCCGCCATGGTGAGCAGAAGTGTGAAAAAACACAAAAAAAACGTACAAACCCAAAACTTTTAAACAGTGGTGTACATAATTCGATTGCTAAAAAATTTGATTGTCATTTCTGTCATTTTAATTCTATCGCACTCTATAGCACATGAGTGGCCTAACTAAACATCATCCTAGGTGCCCTCCTGACCGAAGCTGTTACAAATTATAGGGAATAATTGCAGTTTGGTCAGAATTTAAAAATATGAGTTTATGTTTATTTCATAACTGATTTCATGTGCTTTCATAATTTATAATTCCATATGCTGCACTTTCATGTGAGAAAAGCTAGTTGTGTTGCTTGCGAGTGACTTGCTGCATATGAAGAGCATTTCAGATCAGTTACTTTGAAGTTTCATTTTGGTTAGGATGCTGCCTTTGAAGGTAGCTGTCTATGTAGGTAGTAGGGTTCCAATCAAAGCCATGATTGACTCAAATTTTAACCCCACGAATGATTACAACACAAATCATACCAACCTGGACATGCCGAAAAAATCCGCCTCCTCTTCCTCGCACCTATCATCTAGCTCTTTCAAAGCCAATGTCACATCCTCCTCACATACGGAATCGGTGGCCGAGTCCAGAGCCAGGGGCAGAACCTCCTCACACATGGAGCCCAAGGCGGAGTCTATGACCGGGGGCGGCAGCACCGGCTCATCATCGAAGAGGGATCCCGGCGGGCTGTCCACGGCCGGTGGAGGAGGGGGGGCTGGATCCAGGTCGTCGGTGGGGTCCTGGGAGTCAGGTAAGTCACATAATTCAGGGGGGTCTGAAGGTAGAGGAGGGGCACTGCCAAACCCCGTATCCTCACTGACACTGCTACTTAATTCATCCGCTGCATTTACACTGGCATCCTGCAAATGTGAACATGGACAGTAAAGGGCAGTCAGGAAATGGGCCAAAAAGTTTTTTGGAGCGCAATAAATGGTTCTTGTGAGTGCTTTATACTCTAATAATACAAAAAGTTGTATTATTTGAGTATATTATTATACCTTCTGTACTATATTATAACACTCAAGAGCTGTAGCGGTAGAAACTGTCTTTATTTTTACTGTGCTGTAAAACAACTATTTATTTGGGCCCACATTTAGGCCAGGTGGGTAGCATGGACATTACACTTAGAGAGAACGTCACCTAGGGACACTTAAGCATCTGCACTCACAAAATGGCCATGCTATATGCTCTCAGTGCTTCTATTAGAAGAGAGAGAAAAAAAAAAGATCAATAATTGTACCAGCTAATCTTTCACCATTGACTTATGATGCAAATGTGACCAGCATAGGAATAAACCTGTGACATCAGAGGATCTATATTAAATGGACCACTGTATCTCCATTCATAAATCACTTGAAGTACCAAGCTAAATAGCAGCGAACTATAAAATCAATCTAACTCATGGGAAAACATCTTTACCCTGGGACTCACAATCAGGACTCCACAGACACTTAAAGCAGTGAATGACCAATTCTGTCATCTACTTCACAAGACCGTAAAAACAACAGAAATGGCGATAAAGGGCAATAACAGTAGCCTAAAACTACTGGACGGCCAATATGGACTTTTTTTGAAAGCTGATACCTAATATCTTCGAGAGTAGGGTGGCCAATATAAAGCCGAAAAATACAAGATATTCATCCATCCATTCTTTAAACCACTTGTCCTCTATAGGGACGCAGTATAAGATATTACACTATTTAATATAAATATAGTAAATAACACATGCTGCAATTAAATTTATATTTATTTTTACATAAAATTTACTAAATTAATAAATACTTTGAGAATAAATCAATATACATTTGCCTTTTTTGTCTATAACTCATTGAGAGACAAAAGCTATAATACTTAATATAATACTTGCTATAATACCCAAATATTTGTTTCTATCAAATAATTTATTAGAACTGTTTAACAAAGACAGTAAAATGGGATATATGGGAAAAGGGAGCTCCTGTGCGCTTTGCGCTGCCAAAATAAAAGTCCTACTTCTGCCCTTTTCTACTAAAGGTATACTCCAACAACTTAAAAAAATGATAAAATTCAAAGATTTATCTTCGACCACAACTTAAAACTGTTTGGAGGTACAAACTCTTGGAGATCACACAATGGATGCAATGGGTGACAGTCACATGAGCTCAATGTAATATAAAACATGTGAAACTCCAAATCTTTGAGATGCATGATGGACGATTTGTCATTATGATAAATTCCAGCACACAAAACATCTCTGGGAACAAACTGCTCCGTCTCAGATTCATGTTTTATTCAAACCTACTTTAAGGAGACAAGCAAGAAAAAAAAATGCATCTAATTGAACGAACTTGAGTTTCTTTTTTCTTCTCCTCCTCCTTTCTATTTATGAGTCTAATGCATTAACAGAAGAAGGGAGGGTGGCATGGAGCCAAAGTAGAGGCGGTATTAGAGAAAGCTTTTAGGCATTCTTGGCTGTAGTGGCCACGCAGATGAGTAAGACTATCGATGGTTTTATCTGGACTCATTACGCTAAGAGCTGGAGAATGACAGGCGAGATGCCCTTGAGCTGATATTGAGGTATGACTGGACTCAACTGGTCTTGGCTGGACTGAGTAAGTATTGATCAAAAGTTGTTCATTCATTAACATCAACATGAGAGGTATTCTGCTATGAATTATGACTAGGGGATATGCACAGCAGTTTCCTTTTGACAGAAAATCATCTTAACAGCGATGGTTGACCTACGGCAACATCCAAAAAAAGATTTTTTCCAGGATAGAACGGTGTCAATTAAACAACAAAATGAACTGGAATAAAAAAAGAAAATAAGGCAGATATCAGCAGTTAGTTAAGTTACAATGTTAGTAACATGGCTGGCTAAAGCCTGTTAGTGGTCTTTAATGTTCTCTCAGTCGGGCTGTGCATCTTTTTTTTTTTACTTGATTACAATGGCTGCTCCTTGCCAAAAAACTAACATTTTTTCATCACTTGTTCACCCATATGTCTTTAAAAATGTACTTTGAAGAATATTCACACTGCTCTTTCGATACAATGAAAGCATATAGCGACCTTGGGGTTGTCAAGTTTTAAAAAGAAGACTAAAGCGCTCAATAAAAGTGGTCCAAACCATTTGTGGGATACCTTCAATTTCTACTGAAGTTCTACGATAGCTTTGTGTGAGGAATGGAAAGAAACGTTATTATTCACTGAAATTTGTCCTCTCTGCTGTAGCTCTCAAATGTCATTCTAGTCTTGTTGTTTTTAGAGTTGTTTTTAGTAGATGAAACAAAACTAAGAATAAAATATAAATAGATTATTAAAAAAAAAACTTAAATGAGAAATTAGAAAATTTATAAATGGCAAATGTTGAAAAAAAAATGAAATAAATAGGTTTAAGTTCTAAAATTATTAAACCAAAACAGAAATAAAAATTAAAGTTATGTAGAATATATATAAAAAATGATATTATATATATATAAAACTAATAAAAATAACAAAAGTACATAGAAATTAATAAAAGTAAAATTAAAATAAAAAACTAATAAATACTATAATTACTATATAAATTATACTAAATAACACTTGTACATATTCAAATGATGAATGGAACGACCCAAATGTCACTGGTTAAATTTAAATTTCAGTTTATAACAAAGCTATTATATTGCTTCAGAATACTTGAAATATAATGCATGAGTATTATGAACTACCTCTGATGACATTTTTTTGGTAGTTTTGGAGCTTGACAGCATATGGTGACTATGCTCACATTGTATGGAAAAAAAAATCTGCATTAACATTCTTCAAAATTTTTTAATTCGTGTCCCACCGAAAAACAACATGAGGGTGAGTAAATGATGAAAATGTCGGGGTAAAGTATTACTTTAACAGGGATTTAAAAAGGACAATATCACCATACATGAGTTTCTGCTCATTTTCTACACTGTCCGCTTACCCTCATCCCTAGCTGTATTTACAATCACTCCCCACACTTCAGAAAGTTGTTGCAGATGCTATCTGCAGTACAACTGATGGTTGGCAAATAGATAAGCATGATTAAACTGATAATTTAATATCTACGGCTAGAATCAGTCCATGTAAAACAGTCAGGGATTATCAACAGTCAAAAAATGCTTTTAAAACTCATGGTTGAGGATACTGCCTTTTAAACCCCGTAGAATGGTGGGATAGTTTTCTATAATACTTACTATGAGGTTGCAGGTCCATGGATAGCAGTGAGTGTTCATCATCAGAGCCTAAAGCGTGTTAACGTCTGTGTTTTTCAACCTTTCTGGGACCAAATTTGAGGTAGTTCTAGCACAGCAGGCCTGAGGTGTATGTTTGTCCCTGATGATAATCTCTTCACCAATCACATATCAAGCAGGCAAGCAAGCCCCACCCTCATAACAGTCAATCATTATCTAATGCCAATGATGGCAAGTGTCCCATAAAGCAACCCAGTGTGAGGAAAAGAGAACATGCTAGTATTTTGGCAAAGCAAACAGACAGTGCCCTGTGTATAAAATGCAACAATTTTTGGAAACACTAGCAGCAAAAGCTTGACATTGACACCATGACAGGGGGAATTTGATAGACATGAAAACAGCACCAGTTAACTCCACAAGATAGCAAAAAGCAAATGGCTAAATAGCACCCGTGCACCATAATTTATTGAGATTCCTGATTGATCCCACCTCAGGCAGCTGGCTGCTATTGCTGTCAGAGTGGGCGGTCTCAGGGGTGGGGCTGTCTGGGTGGGGTAGCGGTGGGGTGGGTGTGGCCTCTTCAGTCAGGACACTACTGGAGGACTCCTGCGACTGCTGGAGCGAGTCCAAATGATTGGATATGGCGTCATCCGTCGCAGAATCACTATTAAGCTGCGTAAAAAGGACACATTGTACAATATTTAGTAAAAAATGAAGCATAACATAGCATTTGCTGTAGAATTCTCTACAGTGTTATTTTGCATGAGTTCCTGAGTTCTGCACTTTTTAAATATTTTATATGACATCATGCGGCATGCTAGACAAAATTATGTGAACCTAGCAAGACCAATTGCATTCAAGCCTTATTCAAACAGCGTGGGAGGAAAAGGACAAAAACAGGAAAAGGAAGATGACTTTCACTCAGCAGCGTTTAAAGGATCAGGTTTCTTTAGCTCTGCTTAGTAGCTCATGCCCCATTAACAAGCGAAAGGGTGCAATCATTTATTAGAGGTTTGAAAAGTAAAAAATTAAGCTTGCATCTAAAAACTATTTGAAGCAGTTTAAGTAATGAGAGGGGCCACAGGGAATACGCAGATTCTTTTTTTACAGATTTCACAGAAAATCACGTAGTGTATTATTCACACAAACTCGTCCAGTCGGAGGATTTCAAAAATGTTTGATATTTTAAGCAGATTTAAGAACACAGCAACAAGGTACATGTTTCTGTGTGAGTTTGTGTTCAGACTTAAAAATTGGTGCAGTTCATTCCAGACTTAATTAGAGATTAATATCTTCTTGTTTTTAACTGAAAAATGTATAAAAAAATTTATAATTTTTTTTTTATAAAAACATAAATAATAAACAAGCAAGGCGATGTGTAATTGTACGAAGGACGCATGTTTAAATTTTGTGCAAATCTGCAAAAACTTCTGTGTGGCCATTAAAATGAGATCATGCTGTCTAAACAATTATGGCAAAGTTAGTATAAGAACACAAGACAGCTAAACCCTTGTACTAAAAATTTCTGACTGAAAAGATCAGTAAAAAGACAGAAAAAAGAAAAAATGGGTCCCCATCAACTTTTTTTTTTCTTTTCTTTACCAAAATCAAATAAAAAGAAGTATTCCAAATAGAAGTAAGGGTCAAAGAAGGGCTTTGAAATGCTAAAAATCAACAGTTGGCTTGGCTGGGAGAAGTGCGGAGGGCACTTGCCTAAATACACTGGAAGTGCGGGTTATGCAGAAAGCAAGCGTCTAACCCCGCCTAGGTAGGCTGCGGCAGCGTCTAAGCCCAATCTGGCGCACAGACACACCATGCCGGTGCCCCCTGTGTGAAGGGAGCCCAGAGGAGAGGGGACTTACGAGGTTGGACCGGGTGAGAATCTGGCTAGCGCTCAGTACCTCCTCCTCAGATGACTCATCGGTGTCCTCCGGCTGGATGAGACTGGGCGTGCTGCCGGAATACTGGCAGTCCTGCAGAGACGGGGTGTCACCTTTGTCAATGCTATCCAGAGAGCGACGCCGCACACCCCAGTTGAAATTGTCCATGCTCTCCCCCTGCAGGTGGAAAAGGAGAAAGCCAATAAGAGAACAGCGGATCAACTCTCATGCTATGAGAATTACACAGAAGGAAAGAAACAGGAAACTAAATGAATACACAATACAAAACACGATACAATATGCGCAACGCAACCACAGTGGGGGCGGGAACTCAACAATGACCATTTAAAAGATGCTTCATATTCTACTTTAAATGAAATTTGTTTGCACCATCCAGGTACTTGTGACAACCATTAGCTACAGTTGTAAAAAACAAATACACTTGATTGGCTAGCAGGAAATCACATTTCGTGAAATTTCTATGACGAGGCCAAACATTTATAGATTAAAAGACAAACTTTTCCCTAAACACTGCTTAAAACTTACCTGAAGCTCCTGGATGCAAAAGAGGAAAAAAGATAATAAGAGTGTTAGGGAGAGTTAAGACACTGAGATAATGTGGAGGGGCACAAATGGACACAGGTGATGTCAGAGAAATACACATACACACAGACTTTCTTTGTTTACTTTTGTTAAAGGTGAATCATTTATCAGTTCTGAGATGTTTGCAATAAAAGACTGAGGATTCATTGCCAACTATCAAAACATGAGGCAACATGCCCAGAGCATCCGGGCTCACCTCTCCATCCTCCAACTCAACATCCAGGAAGTCAAAGTCCTTGAAGACACCAAACTGTTGTTCACTTCCTGCATCTTCTGCTTGCACTTCCTCCTCCCGTGTCACTTCCTCTACAGTGGGGATTAGACTAGTCTGCTGATCACCTGCATCCAAATCCTCATTTGAAGAGAACACCACCTGCAGAAACGCGTTGTAATTAGGCATTGCTAAGATTATGCA
Source organism: Opsariichthys bidens (assembly GCA_037194245.1). Lineage (NCBI taxonomy): Eukaryota > Metazoa > Chordata > Actinopteri > Cypriniformes > Xenocyprididae > Opsariichthys > Opsariichthys bidens. The sequence goes on from CM074282.1 coordinate 12,667,584, forward strand.
ACCTAATAACATTCTGAATACAGAGGGGAAAAAAACTAAAAAAACTAAAACGTACAGATGGGTTTTTAGGCAGGCCGGACTCTGGGCCGCATAGAGACAGGACATTCATCAGTTTCTCCCGAGTTCTCCTCTAAAAGCAGATAACAACATTACAATTAAAATTAGAAGTAAAATAAAAAATCATTCAAAGCCCAATTCAAATTTGACCGGTTTACATAATAGTTGACAATACCTGTGAGAGCTGTGGTCTCTTCCAGCTGACTGGCACCAGCCCATTTGAGTTGGAGCCAGAGGAAGTAGAGGAAGTGCTTCTTGTCACGGCGATTACCTGTGGTTTTCCATTACGCCCCGCTGCACTTCGCTGGTCTCCGTACTTATGACCTATGATAGGTGTCTGTGGGTCAAAGGTTAAAAAATACTGTCAAAAAAGATACTATGATGAGGTCATTACTATAGACATATACACCAAAAAAAAAAAGACAGAGAAAATGGCAGGCCAAGCACCTCTGAGATGTCAAAATGGAAGTCCAGTGTTTTTCCTGGCAGTTCTTTAGATGAGTTGTTGAATATGCGAGTGAAAGCGATCTCCGGGGAGCTGGTCGACTCTGTGCTGTAGGAACGCTGCACCTCATCAGGAACCACCAGACTTGCTGAGCGGGACACCACCAACTTCAGAATGTTTTGGGCCTCTTTCCAGTACAGGCTCTGTGGTAATGCGCAGACACAACAAAACTTTAGAGCCATTTTTTTTTTTTACTACACCGCTTTAACCTTGAGGGACTTACAAGATGAAAAGCTTCAATAAAGACCACAGAATAGGAAAGCGATGATGCAGCTTGTAGTTCCTCAAAAGCGCCTTACCAAGCAAACAGCCCACAGGCCATTCATACAGACAAATACACACTACAACACAAAGTCCACTCTCCAGTACTACACACACATGGGACAGGCATACTAAAATAAATCATTGGAGGGATGACTTAATTGTTGACAACAGAAAAATTAAGTTGCACACACACCTGTACATATTTGCCAATAATCTTCATGATTTCCAGGTTGAACTGTTTGACAGGAGCAGCAGACAGGTCAATGTGACTCAGTAGACTGTAGATGATCTGTAGTAAAGACTGCTGCATACTGTTCAGTCCTTTTTCCAACAACTACAATGGAGGAGGTAAAAGGTCAAGAGTTACATCCATCTACTTGAGCACCAAGTTACATGAGATACTTTATAATGTAAACAATTCAAAAATATCCCAATAATTTGTCATTTCCAAATGTATGACTCAATGTATGTCAATTAAATTCATCTCACCTCAGCAAGGTAAGTGACCAGGTTGAAGGTGATTTCAGAGAAAGAGTCGTGCAAGTAGCGGCACACCACATTGATCCAGTTGGTGCTGTCTCGCGAGTAGCTGTGTGTTGAGTACAGGCTCATCATGTGGGCCAGGTTGGCCAGTGTGGCTGACTTTTCCTCAGCGCACACTTTGGCGATTCGATCGGCAGTCTCCTTACAGAATCCTGTGGGGTTGTCAAAGTGCTGGACCAGGTGCGGCAGCAGGCACAGGATATTCAGAGGAAAACCTAACAGGAAATAAGTTAAGACAATAAATATATGGATACACCATTTTCAAGACCCAGGTACGACGATTCTCAACAATATCTCAGATTTTTTCAAATGTTCCATAAACCATGGGCACACCTGCTAGCTGTGAGGGATCTATGAGTGTGTGTCGGGACACAGTGATGAGTTTACTGAGGAGGTGAATTGTGAGCTCCTGCGTTGCAGCTGAAGTGAAACCCTTCAGGAAGAGGGTCAGCAGGCCGGGGAAGTTGTACCACTTCAATTTGGCCTGCACTCTCTCCAGCTTCTCCCTGCTGTCCACCTTCTCCAGGGGCATCTGGGCCAGCAGTCGGTTCAGCAGCCTGAGTGCCAGCAAGTACTCAAACTCATAATCGGACTCTAGCAGCGACGTTGCGATCCAGAAGACCGTTGCCATCAGATTGGTAGGGTCCGTCGGTGGCACTACTTCACCAGATCCTCCTCCAGTTCCTCCTCCTCCATCGCCATGGACACCACCCTCTCGTAATGATGATAAGCTACGTGTGCGGGCAAGGTTGCCATGGCTGCCGCCCAATCGGTCGGCTACATCAAGGGTATTGCTGCGGCGACGGTCTCCGAGGCGCTCACCCATCAGACTGGCACGGAGGGAATTGCTGCGAGTGTGGCTGTAATGGACATGCAAGAAACTTCCACTGCCAAGGTTCAACTGACCGGTGCTTTTCCTGTTATTGGCAAACTTGGTGCCCAGCAGAGGATCATGGGAGGCCCTACAGCAGATGGAGACAGCATTTTTAGTAATGTGCTGTATACAATGGAAATTTGAATGTTTTGCCATAGCAGAACTGTCTTACTGTGAGAGTGCAGTGAGCAGGTCGTAGTTCTTCATCGTTTCAGCCAGAGTGTCAATACCAGCCTCTAGTGTCAACAGCAACTCTATAACAAAACCCTGCAGGAGACGGATGAAATGTTTGATTATGACTGTTCAGGCATCAACACTTAGGAAGGCCTGAGAACAGCGTGGGTGAGTTTCAGGCCAGCTGATATGAATACTACATGCACGGGCCAACATGAACACTGATTTAAAAATCTAATTAAAGTCAAATATATATGGCTAACATAGATGAGGTTTTATTGAAATGAAAAAAGTCAAAAAGTCAAAATATTTTTTAACAGCTCTCTTCATTTATATACACACTATTTAAATACACTTTTTTAAATGTAAATATAATTACATCTATTTAATAGAGAGAGAGTTTAAAGAATTTTTAATATGCTTTAAGGCAAATCATGTGAAAATTCATGTCAGTACCATTGCTGAGTATTTTCTCCTTAAAACTGCAGTGAAAAAAGACTGAAAGGCGGGTTGAAATCACTGTGTCTGTGACATCACAAACTACCTTGTAACCAGTCACATCAACATGTCAGCGTGCTTTAGCATATCATTAACAGTGAACTAGCAGGGGAGTCTTAAGAGAAACCAGGTTATCCTGGTATATTTTTCTGTTGATATGAAAAATTGTGTAGATTTATCAATATGGTGGGTGTATGATGCATATTACGATGTTATGATGAACTATATGCCTTTTCTACACTGACGCTCTGTAGTAAGGAAGCTGTCTGACTCAGATGGCGAACGGGAACATGGTTTGTGTAACATTAGCACCAACAGTCAAGCAAAAGGCTAATCATATTAATTACCGTCATGTGTCCAATGTTATAAAGAGCAATAACATTGTGCAGCGTTTACCTCAACAAGTTGAGCGAGTTGGGCTCTGGGCTGCTGTGAGCGAGGGAAGGTGGGACTAATTTACTAGGGTTACTATTTTAAGACATGAAGAAATTTTTTTCCACAGGAAAAAAATGTTTAAATGAATTTATTGACTACAGGGGGATTTTAATCAAACAAAAAATCTGACAAAAAATAAATCAGAAAAAGACTGATCAGATCAGAAAAAATTCTTAAGGTTGAGCCCTGCTGTTGCTTTCTTATCGGTACTTCTGGAACTGTGGGACATTTCTATATACCTGAGCCTCTTCCCCTGGATCTCCCACAGTCTCTACCAGACGAGACAGCACATCTGACAGCGTGGAGGCAGTGAGAGGCTGCTTTAGCGCTCTGAAGATCTGGAAGGAGCGACCCGCATAGTGTCGTGATGAGCAGGACAGAGCAGTCTGCAAAGCAACTTCACTCAGCTCTTGCTCCAACTGATAACCTAATCAAACATGCATCACAAAAATCAACCACAGAATAAACATTTCAATTTACTAAAAGTAAAAAGTAAGTATTTCTTCATATGAAAGTTGGTCCACTACATAATGTGATGAAATCAGCATATGCCATGTCTTACCGGACGGTGTCTGTTTGAAGACATTGACAACATGACGAAGGAATACACTAAGCTGATCAGCACTCTTGATGTTGGGGTTTTTAGGAGAGACATCTTCATGGTTCCAGAGTGGACCACGCTTCCTATAAACCAATCAGAAAAAAAGAGTTAGTGGAAGTGACAAAGCAGAAAATATCTAACATAAAACAAAGGCAAAGCAGGCTCACACAATTCCAAGTAAACAAACAAACCGTATGTATAAAAACACTCATCAAACGTTCACACAGAAACGAGACCAAGCGCGCACACACACACACACACACACACACACACACACACACACACACACACACGCATGCATGCAAGGCAACAATACCCTCTCCTGTTAGACATGGCTGCAGCAGAGGAAAAAATACATTAACTTAACACAAAATGAATATACATTCAATATATATCCAGGGAAACTTGCCAGGAACAACATTAATGTTTGGTAAAAAACTGCAAAACACATTGCTATTTAAAGCTTTAGATGTTAAAACATTTTCCCCTTCCCATCTTAATATGCAAAGACAAGATAACTATGAGGAAAGTTATTTGATAAACAATCATCCCCTATCATGGACCCCAGCTGGACTTGCAGTTCTTCAACTTCAACAGGGTCAACTGTTCTGAAAAGGGATGGGTGATATGGCCAAAAATTTCATTACAATATTTTTTTCAGAATATTTGATATCAATATTTATCAAAATACTCATTGTTCAATATTAATTTTAAATCATTAATTGGGAACAAAAGCATTATATGTTTATTAGACCTCAAAAATTAATGTAAACTTAACTTATTTGTTCACAAGTAAACGCCAAAGGGTAAGTTGAGCCTTTTCATTTAGGGCTCAATAAAATACAAATTTTATTTCATTTTTTTTATCTCCCTAAAATTGGTGTCTCATGTTCTTTCTGTGTTTTACAGTTTAAAACAAATTTATCCTGAAAAATAGTGTCTACCTAAATTAATTTATAAAGCTTTAATTTCCAGTGTGTATTGGATGACAACTTTTATTAAATAAAATAGTGTGAGAGCAGCTCTGGAGATTAAATTCATGTGGCGTCTCATAGTGAGAAGGGAGATGCTAAATACAGCACGAGTAGTATGTGCAGTAGATGAAACGGTGCTGCTCATTCACACAGAAAATGTTAGATTAAACTACATACATTAGGGGTGTGACGAGACCCCTATGCCACGAGACGAGACGAGACGAGATACGAGATTGGGTTCACGAGACGAGATTTTTATATCATTTTTAAGAAATCCTCAATAATGAAACGTATGAAGGGAAAATAGTCTTTTATTCAACTGAAAATCATAAAATGCAAAAATGTTGTTGCATTTTGAAATCAACTTATAATGCATGTCATTTTACTTCTATTTTAATTAATTATTTGCAGTAAAACAATATGCAAATACTGCTAAATGTTTTGCCACAAAATCAACAAATTGTTTTCTGCCCTGTATAATTTCACATGAGAAATCTCACTGAACTTCTTTCTACAGATTGAACATAAATGAAAAATTCAAATAACACTTTAAGTGTCACTTTAACTGCAGTACAAAGTTGACCATTTCCCAGTCACTATTGATTGTGTGGCTGTAACTGTTATATAGCTCTGCGTACACCGAGAAGTCCAACTGTCAGCAGTAATAGCGATGCTTTCTGCCTCTTGAGAGGCCGTTCACATATCGCGCCTAAAAAAGCGTGTAAAACCGCTTCCTCCTTTTGCAAGTTAGGGAGCTCGCGCTTCTGTAGCGTCTGTCGTTGCTATGCAATCATGAACTGTGCTCTCCACGACCATGAGGAAGTTTCAGCAAGGGATAAATTGATTTTTAGCCCTTACTTTAGCTTTACTACTAGATATATTTATGGTGATGAGATATAACAACCCCCCTGTACAGCTATGATCAGCTGTTCGGCTGAGATTTCCTTGTTTTGTTACGGAAAGGTCGAAGATGATCGGTTGGTTCTTGTCACATGACCTGCGGTTTTCATCTCGCCGCACGGCACTGCATGCACGTCGCTTCCATTTTGCGCGAATGAAAATGCGCGTGATATGTGACTAAGAGTCTGTGCAACCTTGGCCGAGGTGTACGGCATAGTTTTCTTACAATGTTCACATATTGTTTGTGTCTTGTGTGTTATTCTTTCGCCGTTTTTTATTTCTACTGGAAAACCAAACCGTTTCCACACGAACGATTTGAAAGTGGCGGGGGCATCTTCAATCATAATTTCACCCTCACACTGATAGCACGACGAGACAACTTTTCACCTCGACAAGAAATCTCGTCACATTTTAGTCTCGCAAGATCTCGTGGTACGAGATCTCGTCACACCCCTAACATACATTGAAAATTCGATTTACTAATTACATCATGGATTTATTTTGTTAAATAGATACTGATACTAATTTATTGCCCAGCCCTTGTTAAAATATCTCCTCATGGGCATAACAATGGCAGTTCTCAAAAGGCTACACCACCCCATACTTTCTTTGCCAGAACCACTCCAGCACATACTAAACTCTCATGCGAGGTTTGATCAAGCAGGCTTGCATGTAATTGGTGAAAGTGTTTGGTGTATTCAGCACTCTGATAAATTCACTCTGATTGAATTTGACACAGCGACGGGCAGTGATGCCCTCACCTGGAGCTGATGAACTCAATGAGGTTTTTGACCTTCTCGTCCTGCTCTGCAGACAGGTCCACCTCATTAAGGAGAGTAGGGGGGAGGTGAGGCAGGACTGAGCTGCCCAGACTGATACTAGAGGATGTGGAGCTGGAGCTCAGGCCAGAGTCTGTCATTGGAGACGGCTGGTAGTCTGGCATCAGCTCTGCAACACCTTGGAGACAAATCAATTCACAATTATTTTACTCTTAGCATAAACACACTGGGACATGGCTAATATTGTAATTGGTCATTATTATTGTTATAATTAATCATTTTCATTAGAAATGTCTAATGTGGTAGGGAGATTTTGCAAAACACCTGTGAGGTTGAACTCCTGAAGAGTGGGTTTGACTGTCAGAACCCTGGGCTCGTTCAGCTCGCGATTGCGGAGCAATACAGATGCTAGTGACTGGACACTGCTGTTGGTGCCCTGGACGACCAGCAGGTGGAGCAATAAACGCTTGCAGTGCTCATAGACCTCTGGATGCTGATGGTCAAAACCTACACACACAAATACAAATAGAACACACAATGGGGAACTTTTGTTTTTAAAACTAGTGTTTTTAATAAATTGTACAGTTGTGGATGTGTTACCTATGAAGATGGCATGCAGTAGCAGGTGAAGGTATGAGCTCCATTCCACTTTGACCCCGTGGTCTACAATGAGGTCCGTCAGCAAGATCACGGCAATGTTACACCTGTAAAGAATGTGTTGTCAGTGGTCAAAGGTCAAGGTGAACAACACTAAGCAACACCAAGTATGTCCTTCACCTGTGCAAGGAGACTCCAGGTGTGGTGGTTTCAGGCAGGTAATCAACCAGTGGTGACCAGCAGCCACCAGTGGGAGGAAACGGGAGGGGCTCTGGCCGGTTATGGTCCATCACCTTTAGACGCCAGTTAGCATAGACAGGCATAGAGTCACCTAAAGAGAGAAACAACATGTTCATACACTACATTTAAAAAGTTTTTATATTTTTGAAGTCTCTTATGCTCACAAAGGCTGTTTATTTAATCAAAAGTACAGGAAAAACAGTAATATTGTGAAATATTATTATAATTTAAAATAACTGTTTATCTATTTGGTAACACTTTACAATAAGGTTCATTAGTTAAACATTAGTTAATGTATTAACTAACACAAACTAACCATGAGCAATACATTTGTTATTGTATTTACTAATCTTTGTTAATGTTAGTTAATGAAAATACAGTTGTTCATTGTTTGTTCATGTTAGTTCACAGTGCATTAACTAATGTTAACAAGATTTTAATTAATATTTATAAATGTTGAAATTAACATAAACAAAGAATAATAAATGCTGTATATGTGCAGTTCATTATTAGTTCATGTAAACTAATGTAGTTAACTAATGTTAACTAATGAACCTTATAGTAAAGTGTTACCATTTATTTTAATATATTTGTAAAATGTAAACGATTCCCAATTTTCAGCAACCATTACTCCAGTCAATCAGTGTCACATGATTCTTCAGAAGTCAACACCTTTTCATGATACTAAAAAAATCTTTGATATTTAGAATCTTAAAAAAAAAATTATTTAATATAAATTATTTTATTTGCAACATAAATAATATTACGTCAAAAAAAAAAATATCTGACCAAAAAAAATATTGAAAATTACATGTAAAGTAAAAAAAAAAACAGGGGGGTATATCCACACATGTTTGAGTCTGTCTTCTTGTTTTTTGATTTGAACAGGAGCAACATAAGACGTTAGAGGGAGTGCTCATTTTAAGTATGACAGTGATGTTAATGTACTCACTCTTCTCTTCCTCATAGGACCCTCCTGAGCTGCTGCTGTAACGTGACTCTAGTCGATGGTGCTGTCGGTTCAGATTACTGTTCAGACCAGTGTAAATGTCCAAATGAGTGTAACTGTGCAGATATACAGAAAATTAAATTCAGGTACCACTTAACATCACTATTCAACAAAGTACTATTGAGAAAGTACAGTTTATGGTTTATTTTCAGTAGGATACGAGTTAAAGAAATGACTAGCAGTTCGGTCAAATGTGTTATTTTGACCAATTCATTAAAAAGAACAGGCTTGTAGGATTAGTTTGTTCACGACTCAGATAACACTGGTTGTTCTGTATGTTTTTTGTTGTGGGAAAACAGTGAGGACAAATGCAACAGAAATGCTTTTTTTCTGCTTAAAACTCTTACCTGTCCTCCATGTTGGAATCTTTGAGTTTGGTATCATGGTGTCCATCAGGTCCAGGTACCATGGTGTTACTACTGGACGTTGTTCCTGAAAAAAAGCAAACATTTAAAAAAAATGACAGTAAAAGAATATGACCACTTTCCTTAGATCACATGTTTATCAGGAGGCTTTCTGTAATATTTTTGTTTCCTGAATTGTTCCTACTTCAGCTCATCTTCTTTCAAGTATCTAAAAAAGATAGCCTGTAAACAGTCAAGATTCCTTGTCTTATGATTCTAAACCTTATTTGTATAAAGTTCATGTTGAGAACGATAAGTAATCAGACTGGCTTAAAACTTATTTACCTGATGTAACAGAAGGGATCTTGTAAGAGGAAGTAATGCGGTAGTAAGGTGGGTTATCCATATGAGTGACAGCTGAGGATACAGGGTCTGTTAGCTCCAGCTCATACATTAACTCCTCCAGAAGCTGCATAGTCTTATCCCTGCCCAGATACACTACCACTCGCTTGACCTGCAAAATATTAAGAAAAACATTCAGAAACACAGTAATGTACAACAAACTAGTAAAGCAACATGCCGAAGTCTCAATTGCAGCCCTTCTGCTCAGGTACAGAGTATCTGGTGTTTTATTGGCCAGGGCAGGTATCACTCACATAAGGCAGGAGACTTGGTTCACTGTTGACTCCAGACATGCTGATGAGGAAGTGCAGGATGATCTTCAGGTTTTTGGGCCAGCTGTCAGCTAAAGTGGTCCAGACGTTCTCAATCTCTGACCAAGCAAACTCATCACCATACTGTAAAATCAGACAAGGGATTTACTAGAAAGTTATAGGCAGGTGAGTTTGATGATCAAGGTTGGAGTTAAACTCTACAGGAAAAGTGGACCTCAAAGGCCAGAGATGAGAACCCCCGATTTACCTAATAATAATAAAAAAAAATCATATATGTGACAATATACAAGAGTTTACAATTAATTAAAAAATGAATACCTTACTAAGTTATATAGTACTTAATAACATACAAAAAACAACATCTAGCCAATATAGCCATATATATATATATATATATATATATATATATATATATATATATATATATATATATATACATACATATACACACACACACACACACATATATATATATATATATATATATACATACACACATATATATATATATATATATATACACACACACACACACACATATATATATATATATATATATATATATATATGGCTATATTGGCAAGATGTTGTTTTTTGTATGTTATTAAGTACTCCCTCCAGGAGTAGAAATTATAAAGCCCCCCTAATATTTCCAGGTTTTTTAAACCAGTAGAAACCCTGTCCCAAAGTCAGCACATGTAGTATCCATGTAGTATGTGTGTGCTTACCTTTGCAGTCATGAACATGAGGTTGTTGAGGATCATGGTAGTGGCATGTGGTGAACCCCAGCCTTCTCCTTTCAGCCAGCGACGGCTGTTCACCATCATCATCTCTCTCTCATGGGCATCCTCCTCTTCCTCCGTTGACGAAGGTTCCTCTTGACGCCGTGCAGAAGGCTTGAAGTCCACCAGCTCCACGTTGTTCATCCAGGGCAGGAGGTAATGTAGCATCACCTGTCGGCCACCAGGGTGTGCTGTCTGTATTCTCTGACTCACCTCTGAATAAAACCACCCAGAATCTCATTAAAAACACAGCAAGTATGTAGGTGACAAATGTTGCCATTATTGAAAAAAAAAAACAACACTGGTACCTGAGAAGATGGGCAGGGTGAGTTCAGGGTAGGTCCGTGCCAGTTCTTCACTGAGCTGGTAGTAGGACACCGAGTACAGGTGAGGGAGGGGGGAGGCTGGAGACAAGACTCCATCAGCACGCTGGATCTCCAGTTTATGGGCGTAACGGAACAGTTTGGGCTCTAGAATCTAACATACCAACACATGCATTCAAATTATTTACTACAACTTATTGACCTGGTTGCCTTTAGCTTCAATCAAACTGCACTTGTTTGACCACAAACTGTTGCTGGTCACTTTACATATCATTCAGATGGCCCACATCCTACGTTGTCAGTTCTTGGCCAAAATAAGCTGTAATGTGGACCCGATTTTGTGCTAAAAGCTGAAATACATTATACGGTGTTTGCCCAGATTTTTGAAAAAGAAAGTGCTAGTTGCTGAAAGGCAGAGGCAGTCAGCAGATTTTGGGCAGTCGAAGTCGAAAGATATAACAGAAAATCAAGTAGTGCGTGATGGCACAGACCTAAGACTTTCTGGACTCCATCCAGTTGGAGGATATGAAACATGTTTGACATATTGAGCCATTTTTAAAAACATTTTTTGTTTTCATTTGTTATGCTTCTATCAACGTGAGTTTGTTGTGTTTAAAACGATGTCTGGTGTGATCCTCAGCCATTTAGCATATGATGCCCAGGTTTTCCTCAGTAAAGTTGTATGATTTTAAAAATTGTTTAGTGTTTTTAAACCTGAACTCTGGCTATGCAAAAGAAAGTTTCTCAAAGTTCCTCTTCCCTTAGTTTCTCTTTCTCCCAGCATAGTTAAATTGTGCACACATTTCACAATTGTACACAATCAAAATGAAAATTAAACTGTGATTGGGAACTGGAAGTTGACTAGGTTCCAAAAAAACGACTGCGTAAATGAAAAGTGTACCGAGAGCCAATCAAGATCTAAAACCACTTTCAAATCTAGATACATTCCCTGTGCACTTTTTGGCAGTTGGCACAACAGAAAGAGGGACTAGCTGGTTGTTGTTAACGCTAGTCTTTCTACAGGAAGCAGAGCATGGGAAAAGGGTATTGAGGAGCTGCAGTTTAAAAGATTTTGTGTATCTTTCTGTATATTGTCATACACAAATCACATTTTTCCCTCTTGACTGAAAAAAAAAAGTATCTATATTGACCTGCAGTAACTGCATGGCGACCTCATAGATGTCTCTGGAAGAGTCAGCAGCTTTAAACAGGATGAGATTCAGCAGAACCACAGTGTCAAACTGGTAATCCCTGCAAGAGGCAACAAACTTGATTGATTTAATTTGGACTGACACAAATTCAATCACATTCATCACATGAACATTGTCATATGTACCTGTTGTGAAAGACATTGGCGATTGCTCTGAAGCAGCCTGCCGCGACCCTGCGTGAGCCAGTGTAGCAGCGATCCACCGCCCAGAACATCAGATTGCTCTGATCTGGGTTCAACTCTAATAACAACATCACTGCCTCACAACCCAACTGATGCACCTGAGCACAAAGACACACACACACACGTCACACATCATAAAAGTCGATTGGTTAGTGATGCTTAAGTGGGCAGGCGAGTGGAATGTGGTTACCTTGCGGTCTTGAGAGTCTAGAATATTGTCCAGCCACTTATACAGATACCCATCAGAAGACAGGCCAACATTATCAGCCACCGGACCACAACACAGCACTGCGGACATGGCCTGTGCAGACACACATTATAGATCATATTCAGACTCGGTGAAAGTTAAGTCTGAGATCGCCACAAATGTGTGTTTTGTGAGAATGTACCTTCAGTGCGCAGTACTGGTGTCTGTTAATCTGCATGTTGCGGTCGCTGTATCGGTCCAGTGGTGTGAACATAATGCTGAAGGGTCCAGCCCAATGACTGAAGAGCATGAACAAACTGTGTCTCAGTGACTGCTGAGGGAATATACTTCTCCTCTGGTGTACTGCAGAAACACAATCATGAGGTCAGTTCAAGCTCAATTTCAGTTTAGTGAACTTGTTTCAAGGGCTACTATCACAATGACCTGCTGCGAAAAGGCCCTGTTTATTTGTACCTGGTACATTCTGTATGATGTTGGCCACTAGGGCACTGAAGTGAGAGCGGATATCTCTCAGTGTGTCTGAATCTTTGTCATTCTCAGCCTCCAGAAGCTGTCGGGTGAGATCCACGTACTCCAATAGAGTGCTGTTCAGAGAGTGAGACTCCCCATCCAGGCCGCCACTCGCTCTGCACAGACAACGCACAAACTAGAGCTGTGAAATATAATCATTTTTAAGATGCATCGCGATGCTGAAGTGAAAGATTCTTTATCAATGCATAAAAACAAAAGATTAAAAAAACAATCGAATTAAATAGGCCTTTCATAAATATCAATGTACTGTTTTAATTGTAAATGAAGGACTCTTATTATAAGCTATAATAATTTCAAAAAAGTTGTGTATATGTCCTTTGTAAGCAAAGCACCTGTGTGTGATGTTTCACAAATCACATTTAAAATAACAAAACTATATTGTGATTATTAATAAAATTAACAAAAGAAAAAGATGCATCGTGATGCATTGAGAATAGTTTTATAATCAAAATGGGCCACCCCAAGTTTATGAAACGCCTATTAATTTTTTTTTGTAAACAAGTCTCTTATGCTCACCAAGGCTCCATTTATTTGATCAAAATACAGTAAAAATAAAAATATAAATATTGTGAATATTACAATTTAAAAAAGTTTTGTATTTTAATATTTTTGTTTTGTATTTCAATAATAATTAGTTGTGCATGTGCAAAGTTGAATTACTCCAGTCTTCAAATGATCCTTCAGAATTCTAATATGCTGATGTGATGCTCAAACATTTCTTATTATTATCAATCAATGTTGAAAACAGTTGTGCTGTTTTGAAATTTTGTGGAAACAATAATACTTACATCTCAGGATTCTTAGATGAATAAGTTCAAAAGAACAGCATTTATTTGAAATCGAAATCTACTGTACATGTTAATCAGTTTAAGGCATCCTTGCTGAAGTATTTATTTAAAAAGTATACATTTATTTCAAAAGCAAAACTTTTCAATGCACGTGTGTGTATGTGTGAGACTTACGTCTGACTGATGACTCCAGAATCGGCCAGTAGTTCAAAAATCCGGACCAGCTGGACTCTGAGAATGTCACGACGCCGGCGTCGTTTCATATTCTAAAGAAACATAAAAAAATAATGATCAGATATTTTGTGTAGATCTGCTACTGTATCAAATATATAGGTGGACAAAAAAGCTTGCATTTAAATGGTCAAGTGGAACATTTAACCATGAGTCCTAGTAAGCAGCGATTCCTTCATGGTCAAGTGTCTCTTAACGGGTCAACTCACCTCTGGCCTTCTCTCAAGTGCCTCTTTAATGATGGGGTTTAACTCCTCCAACAGCTCTCTGCAAGACATATCACTGGATTTAAGCATATCCTTTTAGCATGTTTGGTAGTTTTTTTCTGCACATTTTATCTACCTTTTTGTAAATTTTGTCTACGGTCACACTGACATAGTGATGCACGTAGCCATGAAATCCAATCACAAGTGGTCACAGGAGGTTCATTTCAGTCAATACCAATTGTCAGCCCAATATGCCATTTACACCTCTAAAAAAGATCTAAGTCAGGTGATCCTAAAACGCACCTGAAGGCAATAGGGTTGGTCCGGCCAAGCCCCAGGACAAGAGACTCAGTGATGTCCATGCTCTCAGAGCGCATCATGGGAACCACATGCTTGAACAAGGAGGAGGGGGACGGAATGCTAATGATCTGCACAAACACACACATAGACTCATGTACACAGACTTTTTGATCATTTAAAACACATCACATTTAACAGTGCTAATCATTGCATCTGACATTAGAGCAAGTAGGGCGTTAAGACCTCTGACCTTTGAGTCGTAACTATATCCGCTGTCTGGGGTGGATGCCAGCGTCTCAGGAGGGGAGCAGCGGACAGAGCCGGGGGCCGATGAAGAAGAGGATGAGGAGGATGAAGACAAGGAAGAGGTGGCAGAACTGCAACAGAGGATTAGGTAGTTCCTCCAAAGCCCAACGTATGAGTCACTGCTACTGCTCATGCTGTTCACCTTCTTAGCGTTGATCGGACTGCTGCAACGTCAAAGGTCACACAAGAATATTAATTATGGGTAACACTTTAGTTTAGGGTCCAATTCTCACTATTAACTAGTTGCATATAACTAGGATATATGGCCTTATACTGCATAACCGTATTCTACATCCCATAACCCCACCCAATACCTAAACTTAACTATCTCACAAACTATTAAAAAAAACGTAATTAGGAGTTTGAGGCAAAAGTCATAGTTAATAGTGAGAATTGGATCCTAAACTATAGTGTGACATAATTATGTCTTTAAACATTTGTAATTCATTTTTTTTGACATTTGACAACAGGCTGAAAACATTGAGATATAGTTATGTTTTTTAACCATGTCACCTATTCCAACTAGAGATATATATTTGCACGTGAAACATACTTGATGTCGACTTGTGGGGAGAGCAGCTGAAGGCGTGTGGAGGCAAAAACCCAAGCGTAGCTCAGCGCAGTGGGGCAGTGCTTGGGCAGGTGCTCTTGGCGCAGGTAACTAGACAGGCTGATGACCCAGGGTCCTGACCTTGCGTCACATGGGCAAACACCCAGATGTGGGAGGGGCTTATCACATCAAACTGGTGGCTGATGGGAGATGAGCTCCACTCTGCCAAAGTCTGAAGGTCTATTCCACTGGGACAGTACAGCAGATTTGTCTACAGCAAAAAGGGACAAAAAAAATGATATTCTTGATAAAAAAAAAAAAAAAATAGTGTGTCATTTTTATTTTTTGGTTTTGGGCAATTCAAATCAATTTCAAATCTTGGTTTCAAATCATTCCTGTTTGGAGGGGACTCCAATATCCAAAATATTCATAATGTTCTACATTTCATCACCTGATCGGCCCCAGTAAGGTGAATGAAGCTCTCGAGGACTGAAGCACTCAATCTGTCCATCACGTCTATAGCCAACTCCTCATCTCCCTGAGAGAGAGAAAAACAAGACAATGCAATGAATATGAAGAGCAAAAGTAGAGGGTCCTCTCATTTAGGTCAACAACAGGAAGTCATTCAGAGAGGATGGTTACCTTAGCGATGCAGAGGGCCGTGTGCAGTGATCGGACCTCCTTGAGAACATTGACAGCCAATCTGCGTGTTGCAGGTCGACAGCTGCATAGCACGACTAGAGCCAGACCCTCCACCACATGCAGAACTGTCCAGAGATGAGATCGCTCCAGAGGGAGAGAAGGGCTCTAAAAATATTGACAATAAATAAATACCATTTTAAACTACAAGTTAAAAAATTATGATAAACTACAAGAAAAATAAAACATAAACATGAAAATACTGCTCAAAAGTTTGGGGTCGGTAGGAGTTTATGTTTTTTGAATTCTCTTATGCTCGCCAAGGCTGCATTTATCTGATCAAAAAATAGTATATATATTTTTACAGCATTTATTAAACTTTGTTAATGTTAGTTAATACATTTTTCTGTCAGTTCCCAGTGCATTAACTAATGTTAGCAGATACAACTTTTGATCTTAAAATGTATTAGTAAATGATGAGATTAACATTAACTAAGAATAATAAATGCTGTAGAAGTATTGTTAATTTTTAGTTCATGTAGTTCATTTTAGTTCATTTAGTTCAACTAATGTAAAAATGAAACCTTATTGTAAAGTGTTACCAATGTAATTGATTGCTGTGATGGCAAAGCTGAAAATTCAGTAGCTATTATTCAAGTCTTCAGTGTTACACGATCCTTCAATATTCTGATTGGTGATCAAGAAACATTTCTTATTGCTAATGCTGAAGACTGTTGTGCTGCTTAATATTTTTGTAGAAACTGATATATTTTCACAACTTTTTGATGAATGGAAATTTCAAAAGAACAACATTTATTTGAAATAGAAATTGTTTTTTTTTTGGTAACATTTTACATATCTTTACTGTCAGTTTATCAATTTAATGCATCTTTTCTGAACAGAAGCATTTATATATACCACTATTTTTACTGACCTCAAACTTTTGAACGGAAGAGAATATAATATATTATAAATACTTAATTCTGTTGTGAGTATGACTGCACCTGTGAATCATGGGTGCGGTTGCTGCTCTGTACCGCCTGTGTCCACTTTACGATAAGCTGCAGCAGCATCTTGACAGCGTTATCCAGTAGTGTGGGGTGAACGTCAGTCACCTCCCTCACAATGAAATACACAAAACCAGACAACACGTCTTCTCTCCAGTCTGGGAAGTCCAACATCAGAGCCTGCAGAGTGGCGAACGCCAGACCACGCAGCTCCTCATCCATATGGATGGTCAGTCTGGATGGGTGGGAGTAAGAAAGAGTCATTGTTAACAAAATGCAAGAGACAAATGATACATCATCTTCATAACAGCATCATGCATCACCAGAACCGCAGAGATGACAAATGAGTAACAGTGATATACAGGTTCTGACTACATGCTATTACAACTTAACAGGCAGTCTGACTCAGATTGTGGTTATTGTACAGGATGTCATGAATATATATAGAAATGTCAGATTAGTCCAAATGGCTGGGAACTTGTCTGAATAATTGTGATCTTCATTTCTGTGTTTTACCCTTATCCCTAAAGTAACTAAACGCCTTGTATGACAAACAGTGCCACAAGGCTTTTGGCTCAGACAATATTGAATCGAACTGAAAGCTTGTGAATCAGAATCAAATCATGGAATTCGTGCTAATTAAGACATTTTTGCTGAAGAGAATGATCAGTAGGTATATAAATGTAATTGTTCTCTAACAACAACAGAACTGATGAATTGGGGAATGGCTGGAGTTTTCTTGTGATGAATAAGGGTTGAAGTGAGGGTCACAGGTCATTACTTGGCCAGTAGCTCGATGAGATCCTGTCTGCTCATGCCATCTGGGATTAGTCGGGGAATGGCAGCTACACATGTCCGGAACAGATCAATCTTCGGTTTACGCTCCCCACTAGAGCAGAAGACATGTATTAAACACAATAAAAGCCATCTAAACAACACCATTTATTTTCTTAAATAATCAATTTAAAAAATATGATATAAGAATCTTGAATTTAATTTGATAGAATCTCAAGAAACTAACGTGATCATGTCCTCTGGCTCTTTGTTGGACATCTGAACATTGGTCATGCTCATGGATCGTCCCACCTCTTTATCCAGGTGCCTGAGGATGTTATCCAGGGCCTTTCTAACCTGAGGGTAATACAGAGACATACCTAGATAGACAAACACACACAGCAAGAGAACATTAGCTCACACACAGAACAGGAAATGTTACAATAGACTACGAACAGAGGCATTTCCTCAACCTCTAAACAATGAGGCCAGATAAATACACCACCATCTGAATTACTGGGCAGACATGCAATGTGTTTCATTGGAAAAGGGAAACAAACTATTAAAAATTCAAATTTCAAAATATCTTCAAATTCAGGTATTTGTGGAAATTCTGAGGAATGGATCACAATTCCATTCCCAAAACATTTCAAACTTTCTCACTTAAACTAACAAAAGAATTACTTGGCAGGAAGTCACAGCTTCATTTACAGCTCATGCCCAAGGAATCAAAATTGCATTAAAAACCAACTAATCCAATTTGACCAAATACTTTAGGGTAGGGGAGGTTGTACTAAAGAATATCTTCTTTTTGGAGAACTGTGTTGGAACAGTAAGGGTCCGTACCGATGACCTTGGCTTCCTCGTCTGTAAGGGTGGTGTTGAGGAAGATCTTCTTGACCCGCAGTGTGTTGCCTGAGGGTAAGATGACGCCTGTGGTGGGCATGGGTGGCTCGCCATCTTTCTGTTGTAGGCTGTCAGCTATTACCAGGAAGGCCCGTAGACCGATATTCATCCTCTAGACAAAAGAGATAGACAAAAAGAGAATGAGTGAGATAATTAGTTTATATATTTATATTGTTATACATATTATACATATATACATACATACATATATATATATATATATATATATATATATATATATATATATATATACATACATAACTTTAGTTATTAGTCATTTATTGTTGACTTATTTACACAGATAGGATACATTTTGTTTAATATAGGCCATAACATAAAAATAATCAATTATTATGTTATTTACATTTAAATTAGTTAAAGTAGTATAAATTAATGTCACACTTTACTTCAAAGTGTAATTAAGTAGTTAAATATAAATCAATTATATGGTGACACTTTACAATAAGGTTCATTAATTTACATGAACTAATAATGAACTGCACTTACACAGTATTTATTAATCTTTGTTAATGTTAATTCCAACATTTATTAAAACATTATTAAAATCTTGTTAATATTAGTTAATGCACTGAACTAACATGAACAAGCAATGAACAACTGAATTTTCATTAACTAATGTTAGTTACTAATGGTTAGTTCATGTTAGTTTATACATTAACTAATGTTTAACAAATAAACCTTATTGTAAAGCGTTACCAATTATATTAATAAATAATTAAATATGAATTAACAACATACACTAACTATAAGGGTTTTTAGGGTTTGGTTCAGTGTGACGCAAAATTTTCTGTTATTACATAAATAAACATAACGTGTGACAAGCACACATTAAAATAAAGTGTCAGTGTATTGATATCACCTAAAAATGAATAGCACAACGTTTATAAACAAATATCAACCATGATTAATAAATTTGTTTATATTCTATTAATAATATTAATGTATAAAACTTTAAGGTAAAGTATTAAATGTTAGTAAAATTAATGGCTTGTCTTGGGAGTATGTGTATTGTACGTCTTCACACACCTCTGGATTAATGGTGAAAGTCTTGTGGGACTTTCCCACACACAGCAGGTCATAGATGATCTCTTTCATAGCAAAGTCCAGCCTTTCCTTCAGAGAGGAAAAAATCACACCACACAAAAGTCACTTATAAAAGCCAAACACTTTGACTTTTTTCTCTAAATAAAGAAATAAAAAGGAATGAAAACTTGTCCAAGAACCAAAATTTTTTTTATGTGCTTTATAACTTTAACATGTTGTAAATGGGAAGGTGCATCGACAGAAAAGGGGAATGGGACATCAGGATTTTTTTTTTTTTTTACCTGAGCGATAAACTGAATGATCTTAACGAAGATGTTGAGGGGTGTGTCCCTGGGCACCACGCTGCGAGAGCCCTTTGGGAAAAGTGCTGTTACAATACTGAGGAGACGACTGTGAGGGAAAAGAGATAATGTGAGATGTTATATATAACACTTTCTACAAGAAATTTGTATACATTTGTGAGAGGCTTATCTCCTCCAATAATGATATGTTTGGGGTTGAGTGTTTTAAGTGTTCTAGTGTGTGTACTTGGCTAAATTCATGCTATTTTTGTAAATCTGTATGATTGTGTAAGGACCGTGTGACCTACCTCTGTGTAGTTGTGTTGCTCTCACACTTAATCCTGATGATGTAAACCCAGAGCAGCCGGTATAGAGACTCCAGTGCTACACGAGACATTTTTGGGTCTTTGTTCTACAAAGAAGGGCACAAAAAAAAAAATTCAGGTAATATGCTCATAACCCTTGGACAACAAGAACACATGAAACAAGCCATTAAAAAAAAAAAAAAAAGACCAAAAGTATATTTTTGTCATTTTGGAAATTAGTTTATAGGGTATAATGGACTTCAAGCAAGCCATATTGTTTTAAAGTGGCTTTACAAAAAAATTACCTCTAAAGGTAACAATTCATAAATGAACCCAACCCAGAAATTATGCCAGATTCATTCATAAAAACCTGCTGCTTCATCTGTATCATGATGGGTGATCAATAGTTCACTTGCTACTCATGATGAGCTAATAAGGACAATGACGCACTGGACTCCATTTACAAGCCAATAAGAGCTGTAATTTCTGCTTTAACTGCATTGATGCACAGAGAGATGACTCATAAATCGGCTGTTCAGCAGAAGCAAAGGATGATGAAAGAGGAATTCATAAAAACTCTGCTAATGAATCTGTGATTAACACATCACGGCTTGTCCAAATCGAGTCACTGACTAAGCAGTTGTCTCTCTCACCCTTTCTGCTTCACTGTCTCTGTCCCCTTCTCTCTCTCTCTCTCTCTCTCTCTCACACACACACACACACACACACACAGCATTAAAGAGCATTAAGCAAGGTGTAATGACCAATACTCACCATAGGGGGAGATATGATAGCAAGTTTTGCAGCTAATATCAACTACATAAGAAATGAGCAGACCAGTATAGGGAGGACTGCCTAGTGTCTTTCAGTGACAGAGAGGCCATATTTAAATGGAATAATCTGGAATACTTTTTTTTCCCATGTCTAGTCTGATGAGATGCATTTAAAATATTTGTACATTCAAAACAAACCACTCTACATGCAACAAACGTGTAAACTCTTCAAAGTTCTACAGAGGAAGATGGAGATCAGTGGAATCATGGCCATTCAAAACTGATGGCCAACATGTAAGCCTTTTCCATAATCTTCCAAAGGTGCAGAGCTGTCAAACTACAATTTTGCTTGCAACAATATTTAGGTTGAGTTTTGAACCTAGTCCTCTTGCATGCTGAAATAAATGCTTAGTTCTACGCAATAGTTTATTTTATTTATTTATTAAAAAAAAAAAAAGAATAGTTATGCATGTTTTGCAGAAGTTCTGCCTAGGGCTGTTAGATTCCGAAAATTTTGGAATCAATTCCGATACAGATTCCTGGTTCTGAAATTCCAAAAATCGATTCCTCACTGTTTGATTCTTTTTTGATTCTTGTTTTTTTTTTTTTCAACTAAAAATTGCAGGAACTTAGTCCCGGAATGACCACAAGATATGAGGTATGAGATATAGGCTAAATCATGGAGTTTATAAACTTTTATAGACATAAGAACATATCCGCATTTGTGCATCAATGTAGCCTATGTGTTTTGGGTGCAAAATGTAGTAAATGTAGTATTACACAACTAATCCAGGATCACTTCAGTGAATGAAAGGTAGTATTATAATCAGCAATAAGCGTTCACATGTGGCTTTTTTTTTTAATGTTTCAGCGTGGCATACCATAAAACTAATTTGTTAGAAATACAGTCTAGTTATGCCATCACCAAATGATGCAAAAGAACTAGTTTGGAATCGATTGTCGATTCCCAATGCCTTGGAATCGAGGAAATGATTATTTTTGGAATTGATTCCCAGCCCTAGTTCTGCCTCAGATAGAACGACCCTGACATCCCTAATGGTGACCACAGATGTTATAAAGTCTATATTTTCATCAATTACTCCCTGAACTAGGTAGTTTTCCTTTGTGAATTCTTAAGGACAGCAGGGAGGTAATTAAGCTACTTTGCATTGTTTCCTCTATGGACAGGTGAAAGCCGAAAGTCTCAGGAAGCCCATGTGGAAAACAGGTCAATCACATGACCTCTCAGAGGCGGGGCTAGATTCCTTGTGGGTAACCATGGGAACTCACCTGTAAGGTCTCAATCTGCTTACGGATGCTGTTGTTTGACGGCATCTGGAGCCAATAAACATGCAGGGGAAACAAAAATGATGACAAAGGACAGGGGGTGATGGTGGTGGGGAAGACATGCAGGTTAGAAAAAGAACAAGAGACAAACTTAAGAACAAAACAAAGCTTTGTGCTATAACAACATGCAAAACAAAGTGCAGGGTGCATGGGATTTAATACTTCAGTGTCAGATTCCCTACAGAATCAACACAAGTATTCCAATATTTATCTATACGTTCGTAATGACAATGACAAAAGATTCTAGGAAGATTATTTTAATTTTAATTTATATATAGGTGACGTGCTGATGAAGAGCTTCAGATGGGTGAGAAGACAAACAGCAGGATTGAAATAAATTAAATAAAAAATAAAAAAGGGAAGCAGGATTAGTGTGTGCAAATAGATGATTGTGATTGTGAAGGGTGATTGTGAAGACTTTAGTCTGAGTAGACTTGATGCGAATGAAAACAATGCTTCAAATAAAATATGGCATCCACTCTGACTAAAGTCTGTTGGTCAGGGAAGACAAACTACAGCAGGGTTAGAACAGACAGGGAACAAGACAGACAAGCAGAACTGTAAAGGCAATCCATGGATCAATCAGGAGAGGAATTATCCACCACTGAGACTACAAATCCCATAAACCTGGGCTCAATGGGCGAAAGACATTACACCAAACCACTGAGGAAAACTTCACTTCTGATACTTAATCATTCACATGATGTTTTGAGAAGTGCGAGAAGCAGTGTAAAGTGAATTAGAAGTAAGATTCACACTACAGTCCGATTCGTATCCAGTCCTGATCTACATTAAAGGGAAGTGAGGAGAGGATTTGATCGGTATTGCAGGGAGTTACATCATGTTTAATCACTCATTCATAAAAAATCACCAAATCAAATCATCAAGGATCATTCCTCAAGATTCACATGATAAAGTTGCATAGATTGGACGGAAACTCAATCATTGTGGAAAGGGAGTTAGGAAACCAAAAATGATCACATCCTGGTAGCTGAACCAGCAACAATGAAAAAGTACGAGGACAAGAACAAAAACACACGCTTTTGAGATATGATTGAGAAAGAGTGGATGACATGGATATACTTATTGGAACAATATGAGCAAGAAACATTTTACAAAAGTCAACAGTAATGCCACACCTTTCTCCAAAATTATGTAACTGAACCAACCCATTTACAGAGTGAAGTTTCATACTGAACCATCAAATCTGCCTCCAGTCTTCAGAATCTGTATGTATCAACAGCACACTTTTTTCTCTCATTTTTGCAGAACCCAATCAACATTTGATAGTAACGTAAGATTTACAGCTACTATAAATCTAGTAAAACTAGTAACTGTCACTTTGTATAGCTATAATTTATATGGTGCATTCTGTGTGAAACACTTAGCTGCAGTAGCTTTCTCACAGGATGTCACAAAGCTAAAGTATACACTCTGTTTTCATGCTACTGTTGGAAAACATTACCTTTAAATGGGAGAGGCAGTTCTGAAGGAAGATGTGCCAGTTATTGAGGAAGAACTGCTTCTGACTAACACACAGCAGACATGTGACCAAGGGATACAATGCCTGGGGAGAGAGAAAAAAGTGAACGCTTTTGAAACTGAAAAAAAAAAAAAAAGGATGCACTAAACTGATCAAAAATTAAAAGACATTATAAATGTAACAAAAACATTTCTATTGCAAACAAATCCTGGTCTTTTGAACTTTCTATCAAAGAATCCTAAAAATAATATCACAGTTTACACAAACACAGATAAGAAACATTTATTGAGCAGCATATAAGTATATTAGAATGATTTCCAAAAGGAGTGTGACACTGAAGACTGGAATAATGATGCTGAAAATTCAGGTTCGCTATCACAAAAATAAATAACATTTTAAAATGCATTTCAAATTGTAATAATATTTTCAATCTATTACTATTTTTACTTTTAATCAAATAAATGTAGCCTTAGTGAGCATAAGAGGCTTCTTTCAAAAAACATTAAAATATCTTACCTTCCCCAAACTTTTGAATTGTAGCATTTGTGCGTATTAAAGGTACAGTTCACCAAAAATTAAAGTATAAATAAAGTATGACTATTTTCTTAAAAAAAGAGAGCGAGAAAAAAGAAAGAAAGATGCAAAAGCACCATTAAAGTAAACATAAACCTGTTTCATGTGACACATGCACTATGGAAGCCTTCTAATGTGTCTTTATTCACTGACATCCAGCCCAGTTCTCCATGGGACGTTCATGAGTTTATGAAAGGAAATGTCAGATTCATGAATGAATCACTTTTGTGAACTGGATCAACTAATTCGTTGAAAAGAATAATTTATTTAATAATAATAGCAATGTCCGAGTAGTGGTAGAACTGGGACAGATTTACAGTAAATAGCAACTAGCTATTTCTCTCACTCAATGCTTTTAATTAAGTAGACTAAAAAGATTTTTAAATACAATTGCCAAACTCTTATGTATCATTTTAATGTTAGTTTTAAGGTACTCTTTGAAGCGTCTAAACTTTGCAATTGCATGGAAACTTGTCCTTTTGCGATCCACAGAAGAATGAAAGCCTTCTGGGTGGCAGAATGTTCTAGTTTACAGAGGATTGTGGGAAAGTATGTATCAAACGAGAAAAGGTCTGTACCAGTGAGTGCTTCTTTCTTGAGCTGAGGTCAAAGGTCGTTTGGTAGAGCATCTCCACAAAGTTCTTCAGGCAGGGCACATTCACTTCATTCTTCACCGCCTTCCAAAAACACACAAGCACAAACATATGAGTCCTCATGCTGAGTTACACCCGCTCAGAGCCCAACAGCACACAAATCACTCAAGAGTTATTCATTTTGTCATCGCAAAATGAAATACATTTCGATTGTGTTTCTGCAGCAACGTCCACAAGCTCCACCTCAAACCACTTGACAAGACATGTACCATCATGAACTCTGCAGAAAAGCAGTCAAATGATATGTATACAAATACACTGTTTCAAAGGGCCAATCTGTATTTGAAACAGAATGTGTGATTGGTCCGAAACAAAAATGGAGTTGGGAGCAGAATTCTGTGATTTTGCCTAGAGACGAGGTGCAGTCACAACTCTATCAGACACATAACCGGCTCAATTTTAGGGTTTAAATACAACACAAACTTGTATTTATTTATTTTATTTATATATGCTTAGACTTCTGTGACATTAAAAATAAGTATCTGGCTATAAATTTTCCTACGAGGAAAACTGGAATGGGACTAGAGCGGATCACGCAAACATATTCTGATTTGAATTAATGTAAAGTTGTGTAATGTTCTGCTTTCTGTGTCTGCCATATTGTGAAATTACACTAATTTGAATCAGTGTTGATGTAGCAATATGGCAGTTTAGCCAGAATGCATTAAAGTTCTGCAGCATGCATATAAAATCTAGCTCATAGGAATTATTTTTGCACAAGCATAGGTGATAATATATGATTTTAATGAATGGACCGCTCTGCGGTACTTACAGCAGCTACAGGGATGAGGATCTCAACAAACAGGCCAGCCAGTGCATGTTTGACATCTTTATCCTTCACCTCCAGGAAATACTGAGCACATTCCTGCCACAGCAACATAGACACACAAAACAAAACATATAATATTTTCAATGCAAATCTTCACACTAACCATTCAAGAGAAACTTGTAAATATACAGTTTTAGTAACTGAAAATGATGTACGACTATTAAAGCTTTCGTACGGCCTGCACAATCAAACACTGTGGCTGGAGAAATATGAGGTCTACTATAAAATACAGCATCTCTTTGCAGCTATTGGCTCAATAAAAATCTTTGGATTATGGTGCTTGTTAAATGCAGCACATATTGAGCGCAGGATTTCACTGCCTATAACTGGCTAATGTAAAGAAATGGCTCCACACAGTCCTGTTGGCAAAGGTAGAGCCAACGCACTGAGACTGTTACTCAAGAGATTTTATGAGGCATGACTACAGAGAGCTCGCAAATAAAACAAAAGAAGTACTGTCTGACTGACAATAGATGAGACGAGACTCAAAATGTATTGACCCCGAACACACAGTGATGATGAGGTGCTTTTCACAAAACTGGAACAAATTATGGCCTGAAAGTGTATTTGTTTTTATATATATATATATATATATATATATATATATATTCAGCAAATGGTCATTCAAAAGAGTTGTCAAGGTCATTCAACTATATTAAAGTCATTTTGTTTTCGTTTTTTATTAATTTCACATGAAATTCATAATTTATTTAAGCCTGTTAACAATATCATTTAAGTTTTTGAGGCAAAGCTAAACGTTACATTAGAAACATTCTTTACTACAATTAACTGAATAAGCAGTTTCAATTGATCATTGTTGAAAATGTCAAGCCCTTTTTATGAAAGATAACAGATGATCTAGCAAATTGATCGTTTTTTTTTTTAATTTAAAAAATGACATTTTGTCTCTAAAATTAAAATCTACATGTATTTGGGTTAGTTCCCTCAAAATATTTGTCATAAAGTTCTGACAGAATTACTTCATTACTATGTTGTTCTGAACCCATAAGACTTTCATTCATCTTTGAAATGCAAATTAAGATATTTTTAATGCCACCTAAGAGATTTCTATCCCTCCACTGAAAGTCAAGCATATTAGAGCACATGAAATATAGTCAACAGAAGCTCATTGTATTTGTTTATTAACATTTATACATGAATAGAAATCTGAATTAAATCTGATGATCATCTAAAGTAAGCATGTTTCTTCAGAAGACTTGGATTAAACGATCAGTTCATAGGGATTTCTTTTACAATGAACTTTATGAAAATATTTTGGTTGCATGAACTTTCAATAGTAACAAACTTCTACTGAGATCTTTCTATTAATTTTAAAATATCTTTATTGTGTTTCTAAGATGAACAAAAGTGTTATGGGTTTAAAATGACATGTAGGTGAGAAAATGATGACAGAATTTTCATTTTTGAATGAAGTAAACATTTTAAAGACCCTTTCAGTGGATAAATCATTTAACAACAACCCTCAGCAGCTCATTAGAAAACCACAAGAACGTAGAGTACATGTCTGTGTTTTTATGTGTCTCGACCTGCATGTACTGGAACGAAGCCTCAAAATCCTCAACGGGATACATTTTGACTCTGAAGAACTTCATGCCCATGATGAGACTGATGATGCTTTGAACCACATGAGGACTTTGCTCTTTCAGCCTCAGTTCCTTCAGCTCTGTGATGAACTTCTTACGCACTGCCTGGAACCTGCACACACACACACACACACACACACAATTAATCATTCTTATTTCACCAAGGGCTTTAACAAATTCCCTACTCTATCTACTTAATCCTTAAGGAAAAAAAAAAAATCCCAGATGCAAAAGCTTGTTATAGTAATGCAAACTGTCTGGATCCAAACAAGCAAAGACAACAGTCAGCGCATCATGCCTTTATCATATTATGTAAAACTGCCTCTTCAAACACTGTCCTCAGGGCAAAGTGGCTCCGCACAGGAAATCATGAACTGAAGGGGAGGTTGAGCACTATGGTAAATCAATTTCAGGCCTTGACTATTACAGCCCAGGGCTAAATTACATTACAGCTTAAACAGACAGTTTCATGTAGCTGTGAGGGAGTCTTAACATGCACCGAGGAGAGAATTACAGTAACAGTAAACGTGTCCAAAGACTGTACAAATCATTGATGGCTCAGTATTCAGCTCAAGGCGAGTTAGAATGAGAGCAGTTTGAGGGCTTTGTTAACTGTGATGGAAGGTCTGAATGGAAGTACAAAGCATCAACTCTTTTAGGCCACAGATAAGACTAGACTCATTGCACGAGTGCACATCATTTTCAACATATTAGTCAATTTGTTAAATTGCTTAGAGAATATTTAAAATGTACAACACACCACAGAATGTATACTGTAAGCTCAGTGTTTTTTTTGGATGGACTCACTTGGACTGGGCGAGGACTCCGATGACCTCAGCGTACAGGTCAGCGATGATGTGCACATTACCAGTGTTGGGGCCTGAGTACCTGTTGAACAAACCATCACAACCAAAAAATTTGTACACAAAGTAATTATTCATTTTTTGAAAGAAATTAATACTTTTATTAAGCAATTAGGGATTAAATCGATCAAAAGTGCCAGAAAAAGAAAAAAAAAACTATTTTAAATAATGATACTATTTCATAATTATTTATCAAATAGA
Organism: Opsariichthys bidens; assembly: GCA_037194245.1. Classification (NCBI taxonomy): domain Eukaryota; kingdom Metazoa; phylum Chordata; class Actinopteri; order Cypriniformes; family Xenocyprididae; genus Opsariichthys; species Opsariichthys bidens. The sequence continues at coordinate 12,695,973 of CM074282.1, forward strand.
TACATAGACTTCTTGTAAAAATATTTTAAAAATTTACCCACCCGAAACTTTTGAAAGGTAGTGTTTATACATACAAAATTATTTAATGCGCATGACGTAATGTAATTTTCTGCATCTGTCAACAGGTTTGCATTTGTCCAGAGTACACCTGTTGAATTTGCTTAGAAAAATGTGTGTTTGTGTACGTGCACTCACCCCTCTTTGTGTTTAAAGTGCTTGAATGCCAGGTTAAGGACTTCTTGTACTAAGGCGTCTGGCACAGGATGAAGGGGAATCTACAGAAAATATTAATCAGCATCAACTATAAGGGTCACTGGTTTACTTCAGGATCCCTGATATTCTGTTAGCAAGTCTATGCATGTTAACGCCACAACACACCTATCTCTGACTTTAGAGACACCACACCTAAGCAATGAAACGTACAAACCTCACCTGTTTCAAAACTTCCACTGAAACTAAACAAAAAATGAAGTCTATGGCTAAGTCCCTTCGCTCCAGTAGGTAGTCTTTATCCCGATGCTGTTCATCTCTACAGAAAGATTAAAAGAGCAGGATTCACAAGTTAGAAAAACATCATATTAACTCCAAATAAAAATTTACAAAATTTTCAACATCTGCAGCTGTTGAAGCTTTTGCTGAAGAGATGATAAAAAAAAAAAACAGAGGCAGCAGAGAAAACATACAATGCTGTGTGTATTGGTTTAAGATACATAATTGCATATCTCCCCACCCTTTGGACTTGGTGCTGGAGCGAGGTCTGTACTCGTACGACTCGTCTTCTGTCCCACTCTGTCTTCTGTACCAGTCAAACAGCGTCCGCAACAGTGAAGGCAAACAGTGTTCTGCTATGGAGCTCATAGAGCTTATTAACTGTAACATACAAACACAATAATACAGCTTAAAAACACACTATTCATGTGGATTAACGACGGAATCAAAAATTTGCCATATTCTAATTATTAAGGGAGACCTGTCCCCCTCAATGTCTATGGTAGTTACGACCCTGCTGAATATTAACGTATCTATTAAAGTCAGCATGAAATAGAAACTCTTTAAATGTGTATTGATCTTGTTATGAATGATTCACCCATGTACACGTTTAAATTTTTTTTTTTACCTTGTAATGTTTAATCAGTCTTCCAATGAAACGACAGACTTCCCTCTGGTGCTGTATACCTATCTTTTAGTCTGCTTAAACCCCATCCTGTCTAACAATCGACTACAAGCTCACTCAGATGTATGTCGTGGCCTTGTGGTGAGGGAGTCGGGCTTGTAATCTGAAGGTTGCCGGTTCGATTCCCACGCCGGTAGGAATTGAAAGTGGGGATTGTGAATGAACAGCACCCTTGCCACCTTCGATACCATGACTAAAGTGCCCTTGAGCAAGACACCTAACCCCTAATTGCCTCACTTGTAAGTCACTTTGGATAAAAGCGTCTGCTAAATGATGATGATGATGAACATAATAAATAAAACTAATGGAATAAAATAATAAATGGATGTGTGGTTATGCATGATTCTACAGTGTATGTTATTCTAAAGAAAACATTTTCTCTCATTAAAATGTACAAACATTCTCCACCTTTGAAATATGTTATTTGTGGCATAAAGATTGATTGCGAAAGCTATTTTATGTCTTTAAAATGTACAATTATCGATACTAAAAAGAAAAATACACTGGCAAGTTGATTTGAGAGAAAAATCTAAATCTAGAACAATATACAAATGAGAGAAGGGAAAAAAAGGGAAGAGATAGAAGAGAGATGGCAGCATTTTGAGTGCAGTCAGGTATTGATCTGTCCTATTGTGAGGGCGGGATGGGTGTAGGATGATACATCCAGTGGTTACTCAACCTTTCACTGCAGTAACCCAGCACCACGGTTCACTCACACACACTCTGACACACACACACTGAGCTATGGCAGTAGAGTAGATGTGTGTGTGTATGCTGATGAGTGTGTGAGGGATGGTATAGTTCACTGTGGTGTGATTCAGCAGAGCTGATCTCTCTGCAGTCACAACACGTCACTGACTGAACATGCAGTTCTCGAGACTCGACACAGCCAAATCCAATAGTCAAATCAGTGTGTGCGTGCTAGCGATGTGGGGGGGGGGAGTGCAGAGTGAGCGAAAAGTGTGCTTGTTAATAAAGTAAGATGTTTGAGGGTACAGTGGGATCCATAAGTCTGAGACCAATAATGAAAATACCTCCATTTTGCTACAATTTACAACATTTTTGCATTGCACATTTTATCATGATGACAATAATGTGATACGGTTGAGTGAAAAAAACAGTCATAAAGTAGTATTTTGTTCGTCTCTCTTGATTTAATGACAGTAAGCACTCGAACACCACACAACTGTATCAAAAATGTGCATTTTATTCATTTAGAAACATTATTAACTAAAACTATTCTATATTAGTTTTCATTAATTGAAATAAAGCTGAAATAAAATATAAATGTTTGATGAAAAATGAAAACATTTCAAATGAACATTTAAACTCAAACTTAAACTCAACTAAAACAACTTAAAATGACTAAAACAAAAAAGCTAATTCCAAATTACACTACAATAGTATATAAATAATACTAAAATAACAGTTCAGCAGACGTTTAGCAAATTACAAACAAGGAACATCACAAGCAGAACATCAGACCTGGTGATGATCATGTTCTCTAGCATGATCTGAGATGATCCAAAGCGCATCTTGGGCTTCAATGGAAGAAAGAACATCTGACCCTCTGTACAAAGTGTCACATGCTCACAAATTCACTCATTTCATTACAGAGCTAAATTAGAGCAGAATCTCAAATACATCTTATTCAATTTACATCATAATGTTTCTTTGTTTAAAATGCTTCAAAGTCCCAGAAATTTGTTTATTTCCAGGTTCAAATTTGATTTTGTATCCCAGACTTTTAGACCCCGCTGGATACGCGGCCTGCATCAGGTGAGTGTGTGTGTGTGGGACAGGATGATGTATGTGGTTAAGGAGAGTTATGTAACTGCTCTCCTAGCCCTCATGGCACTTGGCAGACACACTCCAACACCCTGAACTGATATATTCACACACACACACACGTACGCACACACTCCCAGCAGCCTGTGCTGATCTACTGCTGCGGATGACACAGCGATTCTGCTCCTGGCAACGTCCAGCGAGAACACACACACACCCCAAAACTCTGTTCACTCTAAAGTAGAGACACACAGACACATATTGCTGTGGTTTTCTGCATACAGAGCACATTCTCACTGGCTCATTCTTTCTCACACACAGGCCTAATGGCACTGACTGGATCCATTGCAGGATGATATCTCATTTGCTTTGTGTTTTGCTAAACAAAGCACTTTGCCGCAGCTATGCTGTTAAAAGTTCTGTGCTAATCAGAAATGAGTGATGGAGAGCAAAAGAAAGAGAGAGGATGATTGAAAATGATGGGAGAGAGATATACTATACAAACTTGAAATAGGACACACACGGATACTAACCTGATCAAATTGTGCATCTTCTCCTCTTTGCAGCGAGCGGGAAAGGGGCTTCTCCTGAAAGAACAAAGATACATGCAGTGTAAATTAATGATGGATCTTCAAACTGTTTAATGGGAAAAAGTAGGGATGCACTGCAAAAGTAAAACACTAAAAACTAAAGTCAATCATTTTAAATGTTACAACTGAATTCATGGGACAACATTATATTCTACTGAAAGAAAATATTAATTTTGACATTTGCTAACATTTAAAAATGTTAATAATTTGGTGATTTTAAAGATGAACTTTAAGAGAGTTTTAGATGATCGCAAAGGTAATCTAAAACATAATTACACAGCACATTTAAAAAATGCATTGGCCCACTCTATTATCCCATAATACACCCATCTCATCTCTTTCTAGAACCCGCACCGGCTCTTATGCTCACCAAGGCTGCAATTATTTGATCGAAAATACAGTAAAAAAACAGCAATATTGTGAAATAATACTACAATTAAAATAACTGTTTTCTACTTTAATATATTTTAAATTTGTAATTTATTCCAGTGATATAAAAGCTAAGTTTTCCAGCAGTATTCCAGTCTTCAGCGTCACATGATCAAGAAACATTTATTATTATCAATGTTGAAAATTGTTGTGCTGCTTAATCATTTGAGATTTTTTTTCAGGATTCTTTGATGAATGTGAAAGTTCAAAAGAACAGCATATATTTGCAATAGAAAAAAAACTAACTGACCCCAAACTTTTGAACTGTAGTATATACATTCATAATATTATCATGTATAATAGTGATTTAACAAAGTGTTTTTGCATTTTCAGTATAGAAGTACTGCAAAGTGCAGGTTAGCATAACAGTTGAATGAAAGAGTAAAATAGTTATTGTAGATGTATTGTAATTGTGGATGCCTTTCACTGATGTGAATTAATACGCCGATTTGTGTAATTTACATAAGGAGTTTCAGACGATTTTCAGACTTGAATTTCAGGCTCTCGTCAGTTCAGTTTTGTAGTTATCAGTATTTTTTTAAAATGACACATACTCCTGGTAACTCACATGAAGATACTTTGAATGCTCTTTTATTTGGTTTACATTTGAGCCAACACTTTATTATGAGGGAGAAGTTCAAAGACAGAGAGCCGTTTTATAAAGCAGCTCCTCTCTGCAGATGCTAGATGCAGTAATAACCAGTTTAAACTCTTGCTGAGTAAACTGAGAGAGCTCAATCTACCACTGAGTAAACACACAATGAGCGAGAGAGAGAGCGAGAGAGAGAGAGAGAGAGAGAGAGAGAGAGAGAGAGAGAGAGAGAGAGAGAGAGAGGGGAGGGAACACAGAGAGGAAGCGTTTAAGGACAAGTCTGGAGAATGAGAGAAACAGTGTGTGTGTTTCAGCACAGGGGGCTCTGAGAAGAATCCAACATAACAGCATTCCAAGAATCCAAACCTCTGCTTCTGTTTCTGGGAATACATGAGGATGTGTGTGTTCTGTTGAGCCACAAGCTTTGAAAATGCACACAACAGCCTTTCATTTTCCTCTAAAATAAACCCAACCTGCTCGTGCTCAAACAACTGAACTTTCATTCAATCTCTGAGGTTAAAACTTGTCACACCACACAAAACTCATCTTCATCAGGAGTCGGCAAACTTTTGGACAGGAAGTGTCATATTATTATTATTCATATTATCATATTATTACTCCTGTCTTCAGTGTCACATGATACTTCAGAAATCATTCTAATATGATAATTTGTTGCTCAAGAAACATTTCTTATTAGTAGAAAACAGTTGTGCTGATTAATAATTTGTGGAAATTCTAAAACTTCTGGATTCTTTCATGAACAATGTTAAAAAGAACAGCATTTATTTGAAATAGTTTTTTGTAACATTATGAATGTCTTTACTGTCACTTGATCAATTTAATGCTTCCTTGTTGAATAAAAGTACTAATTTCTTTTAAAATTATATTAAATAAGTGTTGCATTATATTAAATGCAATAAAATTCATTTGTATTACTAGAGCTTTTAATTATGCTGGCCTGGATTTTTACTTGGCCAGCTAATATTTTTACAGGACCCAACACCAAAACATGATTAATTTTTACTTTTAGTACTGCATTTTAATTTTAGCAAGAATTGTATTATTTATTTATTTTAAAATTAAATGCTTCTGTTATTCATTTGAGGGCGGTACTGACCAGCGGTTCAGCCATGACCACCTCGATCTTCTTCTCAGCAAGCACAGCAAACTCCGCAAAAAGACTCTTGATGACAAACTCCCCAGGCTTGAGCTCGGGGTCGATGGTGATGCTGGACATGATGGCGGGGTGGATGCTTCGCTTCTCCCAGCTGGGTGGGGCAGAGGGGGATGTTCCTCGCCTACTCACACTGCTGTTGCTTACAGGGACAGAGGCTGTCAGGAAAGAGAGATCGTTATGTAACATTACAAAGCCTTTTGAATGCATAATTCATTAAGTGTTCAAACAAAAGCTGGCCCTGACAAATATGAAGAAAAAAAAAAAAGTAATTCTACTGGCATTAAAAGACAAAGCAGTTATTGGTTCGTTAAAGGTTGAAAATCATGGTGCACCAAAATTGAGGCCAATACAGATATTTTGACAACTTCCTAATAAAAATGAATAGGCAACTATTGCAACCAGGAACTGAAGGTGACTGCACCTGTGGTTTAATATACATCACACATTTTTTTTCAATCCAGCCGTGAATGAGTGTGTGTGTGTGTGTGTGTGTGCGCGCATGTGCACACATGTGACATGTCAAGCCCGCTCAGGAAATCCCTGCCCTCACTTCCCACAGGTTGCTGGAGAAACCACGATGAGGCGAGAGAAGTTCAAACAATAATAGGAGGATGAATAAAAAAATCCATGAAATTTAATGAGTTTTTCAGAGGAGACCACAGAGACACACCTAGCAACTCCCACATCTCAATAATAAAACACAAACATTCACACACTCAGGGGATAAAAGAAGGACGCACGCATACCTCCGTCCCTAGAGCTGTTTGTGTGTTTGTTTGTCTATGTACAAACACTCACTCTTTGTTTCCTGTTTAGCAATGCCTCCCCATCCCTATGATGTCACACTGCCAGCTTTCATTGGCCAGTGGCGTAACAGGGTCCCCAGGTCTACATCTGATTGGCCAGTGGGCCTGCTGGCAGGCACTCTAACATTGTTTGTATTTTTCCACTCAGTGATGCAGAAAGGGTGAGCAAAAGAAGTGAGGAGGGAAAATGCAAGTCTCTCTCAGTTCATCTTTCTCTTCATTCCTCTGGTGGATACGCCAGATAATTTGTGACACACTGGGCTGCATTTCTGACCCCATAGCACACATTTGTACCTCAGAGTGAGGCAGAGAGTCACATGGAATGGAGTCACACACAGGGGCCATTAATGCAGAGTCTGTTTGTTGTTCGCTAGGACATTCTGATACTCTTAGCTACACAAGACATGATTCCCTGACTGCATGTGAACTCACACAGCTGGGCAGTGCTTCAGCACTCTCGCTCGCTGTAAATACTGCCTGAACCACCATTCGGATGAGATTAGTTTCTAAATGACCTTTGAGTCACACTTTCCGAATTTCTATGACATTTCTAGACATTTGTGATTACGATCCATGTGAGAATCAGTTCAACTGATTAACTAAAAAGAACTCATAATAGCCATTTTTGATTTCATGTAATATGATTACTTTTCAAAATCATTTTAGAATTTCAGACATATAGACCTAGTCAGGGTAGGGCCAAAATGAATTTTTGACGGGAATGAAAACAAGGCAGTGAGGGAGATAATACAATGCGTTCAATGGATTATACAGTTTAAAAGGATAGTTCACCCAAAAAAAAAACATTTCTGTCATTAATTACCCTCATGTCGTTCCACACCCGTTAGGCCTTTGTTCATCTTCGGAACACATATTAAGATATTTTTTATTAAATCCAAGAGTTTTTATCTTTCATAGAAAGCAACGTAATTACCACATTCAGAAAAGTAGCAAAAACATCATTAAAATACTCAACGCGACTAGAATGGTTTAATCTTAATGTTATGAAGAGACGAGAATACTTTTTCTGCACAAAAACAAAACAAAAATAGCGACTTTAATCTCTTCTATTCTGTGTCATTATCCTACGCACTTTACACTCGGCGCTTCCAGGTTCTGCGTCAGAACGCTGGCTCAGTATTGGCTGAGGCCATTCACGTAAGCATGCGTGTGATGTTAGATTTGATATGGCATCTAACCTGACTAAGATATGTTATAAATGAATCAATATGGTTGTTTTTCAGCTCAAGTGATTCTTTAAAGAAAAAAAAAAAGACTCAAGTATTTTCAGATCAATGCATTTAAAATATATTTATATTACATTAATAACACGTAATGTCATTTGTGATACATTAGGACTTGTCAAAAATGATTGTATTATTTCAGACTAATTAATTTTGTGTTGTATTTATTAACATTATAGAATAATTAGTATAATACAAGATTAAAATCAAGCCAACTAAATTTATTTAGTTACTTTATTTTTTGCTTTCACAATTGAAATAATTTAACAATTAATTTTAACATATTGTGGTTGTTTTGTTTTCATAAGCCAAAAATAGTAGGTAACTTGCTCAAAATTAAAAAAAAGAAAAGAAAAAGGAAAACAGACAATTCAAAACTAAATTAGTATGTATCTGGGAGTTGTGTGTTTGCAGAATTGACACAAAATTTACCTAAGGAAACTAGTCTAATGCAAATATGGCATTAATTGGGTAATGGAGATACAAACAGAGTCACACACACATAATCGTGAATATGATTTCCAGGAGAGTCATGTGGATGCGGTCTGTCTAAGAGAGAGCAGGCCGATCTCACATAGAGATCAAATAACCTGAATGACATCATCATCTGCATTATACTCAGTTAAAGCCCAGCACAGACAGAAGCGATCACTGGTCCCGATACACTCACTCACTCACTGCAGTGTGAGACTGTGTGCTTGACGCAGTTTAGGTTTTAAAGACTGGCCTCGGGAATGAAAAGTTGAATGGAGTAACTGCATTATCACAGAGCAGAGCAGCCTGCATGCCAAATGCACACAAAGACAGTTGAACTTTTTTTTGCGCCAAATTGTGAAGATGTAGTGCGTATTTAGGGTGTATACTGCGTTCTGCACTCCACACAACCAAATTAATCTAAAGTACAAGAACCAAGAATGCAAATACAGTAAAATGAATGTTTGTCCAAAGCATTGCACTGAACATATTTAATCAGCATTCTTGTACTAATGTAGTCATAAACAAATTTCAACACTCAACAGGGAGAAAGAGTTGCCTTTAAATGTCTGCCATCATATCCCATTAAACAAGATGTGTTATGATTCAGGTAGTTAGCTATAAACATGTAAATCTCCAACATTTTTATATGATTGGTGCTTTTCTAAGTCATTACCCTCCACTCATTTACCATGGTAAGAATGAATAATGCATGAATACATCCACACAAAACAAATGACCAAAAACAGTACATTTTCTAGGGCTAACCAAAGTAAATAATTAATTATAAAACAATTATTTCTGACATAATTATCCATAATTGCTCATTTTACAAAAAATAGTATTTAAAGAATAACATTTAGTGATAAACATTGGTTTTAATACATCACACCCAGTCTGGGGATCACATATGATATTGCCGCAAAAGTACAAACATTTAAAATAGAGATAGAACAATATTTATCGTCCAGCAGCATATCAGCTATAATTTAGAACCATTAGCATATCAGCTACAGCATTGAAAACGGCCGATAATTAATTAACTTCGAGAAGGTACTGAGTTGTATAATGTATGTTGCATAATCCAGAATTTTTCTCTGGGTATAATAAATTTAATAAATAATTGCTAAAATTAAATCCGTACAAAATATAGCAGGGCTTGAAATTAAGGACTGCACGACATGAACATTTCGGACAATGAATGTGTTTTTAAACCTTGCGAATTTAAATATTCAAACGGAAGAAGCAGCGAAAGAGAACTCAATTGTACTCAATGCGCCGTGTTTTAGACTGCATACAAAATACTGAATTAGATCAAAATGCCAGTCTTGGCGAGTATGCTTGTAAACATAGTAGGTTGAGTCTTAAAAGAATGTAAACAGTTGAGAAATAAGACACTTGTGTTCCAGTATATTGGATCTGTGCAGCTCTTAAAATGATAGCAGCCTAATATTACTGCTCCACTGCTAATGTTAATCAAAGAACAAAAGGCAAAAATCGCTCTCTACTCTTGACGCTTAACTTATGTAAGTTTAATACAGGACAAATGTATATTTAATTTATACAATGATGAAAGCTCAAGACAGACACAAAAATTCCATTGGAAATTAATGACTTCCACTCTGTTGTCTGTAAGAGATAGTGGACAGTTGGCTTTCCTTCGTCATGACAGTAGTAGAGTAGCGGTCCTCGTGGAAACGCAGAGAATGCAACATAAATATGCGCGTTCTGACATATTCTGTATGCCAAAAAAAAAAAAAAAAAAAATGCAGCCATTTAAACCAAAACTATTCCCTGTTCTCTTCGTGGTGGGCTTCCACCTGCTTCATGCATGGTGGAGTATAAAGGAGCTGTGTTTGTGTATTTGAAAGAGGGAGAGATTAATCTGCTTTGGCTCTAATAAAGTGTCAACATTATTTCTGAAGTGTCTCAACATGCCCAGATTCCACCAAATCGAGTCTGCAGAACTACATACAATACACATTTCACCTGCAGTTTACTCGGTTTAGTAACTATTATTTGGAGACATAAAGTTATGTCCTTGACCTGACTTGATGATTGAAAGAGTCTACTGCCTCAGTTGGATGTTGCCAGCTCTTGAAACTAGGTCTCGCTCCTCATTGTTTGAACAGAGAGGCCCAACGTACAGGAATTGGCAACAACACACAAGACTGGAGAGAGGAGGGAGAAAAAGCGGGAGAGACTTACTGCATGCCAATACAAGTGACATTTTCCAACAATGCTGGACGTTACCAACTGTTGATGAACTTAAACCTAGTCAACAGTGACCAACAGAAATCCATCTACATCCTAAGAAGCATCTGCATTTTAAAAAGCAAAAGCTCACAAAAAGGAATGATGGATTGCTTGTGCATCTGTGTGCGTCATAAAGTGGATAACTACGTGTTCATAACAGATGCAAAGTGGGGGGGTGAGGCAATTTCAGGAATAAAACAGACTAAAAAGAAAAAGAAAATCATACTACACTGAGAACTATATGTTCATGCAAAGTGGAAAAATTAAAGTCTAACTTCATAAATATAAAATTAAATATTTAGAATACCCTATAACTAATGTGAATGTGCAAATCATTACATTTAATTACAAAAACTTACAATAATCTGATTTCACATTAATCAAATTTATGATGTTGCAGACATATACTAAACATGTATGTCTAATCCTATAATATTCTCATAATACAAAACTCATGTACAAATCGAATCTCAATTGGTTCAGAAGAATCTAGAATCTACAAAAACAAAGTATATTCCTAGGAAATACATTAGGTACATTACAAACACATTGATCGTATATGATTACGAACATATTGCTCTTTTTCTCCACCGGGATTGCTAATGTTTCCTTTCATTGATCGGACTCTTCACTGACTCTTCTACCATTACCCTACACACCACTTCCTACACTGTCAGACCATCATCATGAAGGGAGGACAGAGAACAAGGTGAAGTACCTGGCATGGAGCAAGAGACAATGACAGAGCCACACTGCAGAAGTCAAGAGTCAGCAGTCCCACACACACAGACACACAGAAATGAACCACTGGGAAGTGCCTTTGGACCCAAGAGAGAATGGGAATGGTGTCATGAACACATCAAGTGGTACAGCTCAAGCTACGGTTTGAAAAAGGTCAAAACATATCATTGACCCTGTAAAATGTCCCTTTAAGCCAATTATGTGCTCTGCTCCAATCACGCAAGTCATAACCGAACCTAATTTCAGGCGCTAGCAACATTCACCAACATCGATCCACACTAATCTGCATCTATGCAGAGAGGAGAGTGCGTATGCGGGCCTGTCGCAGCACTTTTTTGGAACCATAATGCACTATCCTGGACTATATACGCAAAAGCTGGACACTTCATCTTCATAAAGCACACAGTGTATTCATCAGTGTTTGTTACTCACAGTTCCCACTCCAGGACTTGAGCAGAGACTTGATGCTGATCTCAAAGAACACAGAATCCTGCAGACTCAGCATGACGCCACCAGAGGACTGTGGGTAAAAAGAAGGCACTGGTTTCTTCAGCCAGTCCCGCTGGCTCTGTGATCCAAATGTCCGTCGCGCTCACCCGCGCATCCCGTCTTGCTTGCAGGCAGGCAAAGTTTCAGCCTCTGCCTGGGGTTGTGAAGAAGCGCATGCCGCTGAACGCACACCTACACACATGTGTGCGTGTACATACACACTCACACTCAGATCAGCTGCGGGGCTCTGAGAGGCCCATAAGGACCCAGCAGGGTGGAAGCACCTCCGTAAGATGAGCAGCGACAAGAAAATCAACCAAAAATAAAAGACTAAGTTGTGTCCTCAGACAGCATGCAGCAACATCATCTGCTCCGTCCAACCTGAAATGAAGCACGGGGAAACTTAGTTCCGGGAATGTGTGAGTGTCTGAGTGAAAGAGGGAATGGTGAGGATGGCCTCTCAGCAGAGAGTAGCAACGCTCTCTCGCTCGCGCAACTCTTCCTGTCCGTGCTGGGTCCTAGAGCCCAGCGTATAAACAGCCGCTCTCATTCACCCAGTATGGTTTAATAGTACTGGCTCTCACTCTCTCAGTCTCCCTCCCTCTCTCATTCTCTCGCTCTGTGAAGAGAGCATTTGTTTCAATGGCAGAATAGAAGGAGGGGAGGGTGATGTCATCAGCACGCTGCTAGCCCGCTCTGGATCCACTCCAGCGCTTCAAATACATGTCATTACGACTCCCGCCTTGCTCTTTCTCATTCTGTCCTCCCTTTCTTCATCCTTTTCCTCAGAGGCTTGTGAAAAAACACACTTCCTGTTTGTCACCACAAACTGCAGTAAAGTGAGAGGGGGAGGGACAAAGAAAGAGAGAGACTGGAATCTAGAGGGGGTGTGTGAGACAGAGGTGATGTAAGTATCACTGACTCAAACACTATAGCTTAAAAGCAGTATATGGAAGGAAGAAAGGCACAAGCGATGTCTACTAACAATTCTTCAACCCAGCATGGATTAAAATCTTGTAAAAAAAATACAAAACTTTCGCCTACACCATGTGAACAATCTGCCTATACAGGCTATTTAGAATAGCACAATATAATTATGCGCGTTCTTTCAAATAACACCATAGGCTATACAGACTCTTAGAGGTCTCCATAAATCAAAAGAACATACAGCCAAATATGAGTCTTTACTGTCATAATATTTCACTCTTAAATTTCACTTTTTCAAACCATTTAAATGCGGTTGTCTATCCTGAAACTCTGCAGTGTAGGCTATACATGGCTGTTGGACCTCTTAGCAGCATTAATTCAAATTACGAGTACATATACATAAAGCGAGCAAAGAGCGCTCCCTTAATGACTGAAGCTGTCAATCACTTCAGTTGCAGCAAGCAAAGGCTTTTCTCAGTGCTGCAAATCGTGTTGTAATTAGAAACTTTTGGCATTCTATGGAACTTCACAATGTGAACACAAGTAAGCATGGGACCCATTTGAAAGCAGCTGCCTATCAGTGGGTACCGAATTGATTCAAAATAGTCTTGGCTAATGGACCTGCAGTCTGCTCGTGGCCGTGCCAATTGTTTCCTGACCCACACCCAGATCGCTAACGACCATGTAAATGTTATTCCACTAGTTACATCAAATATTAGCAGGTGCCCATGTGCAGGACTCTGCCAGGATGGGAGTCCTACTAGGAAAACTAGGTTGCTGCTGGAAGAGGTGTTAGTGAGGCCAGCAGTGGGTGCTCACCCTGAGTGGGTACTAAACCCCAGTTTAGTAATGGGGACACTATAATGTCAAAAAGCTGCATCCTTTAAAATTTTGGAAATTGTACAAATGTGAAAGTAAATAAAGTCAACCTAGCATACATTGCACTCCCAAATGCAAGTTAAACTCAGCGCTTGCAGAGATGGAGTTCATGAGAAACACCGTTTCATTTGACAATTACGATTTGATATCACTATTTTAGTTTTACTTCAATTGATTGTGCATTTGTTCATTTTAATCATAAGTTTGGTTTATTTAAATATTAGCTTTTCAATAACTCACAAATCCCCTGCAGTTCCCTTGCAAACCTCCGTTTAGGATACCATGCTTTTGGATGTTCCTTCATTCACAAAATAAGTGGGCACTTTTATTATAAGTTACAGACGCAGTTTACATACCTATGTTTGTCAGTAAGACAGCTCTTTCACGCACACTCACATATATAAAGCAATTAAAAATTCAATTCCACTCCAAAAAGGAAACTTCTTGTCTAAAAATACTGGAATTCCCCCCCCCCCCCCCCCCCCCCCCCCCCAAGTTCAAAAAGTTTACATTACGTAGGTGTGTGACAGCTTGGAAAATTCATACCCCTGCAATTTACATTGACGCACTGACATCCACACACACAGTTGGAGTGAGCGATGCCTGACCTATGAGGTAACCAATGCCCTGCTTGCAGAAGAGGGTGCGGTGCGGCAGTCTGGGTCTATTAATTGAAGAATGAGAGAGCAGCGCTGAGAGATCAGACAGACAGCTGACTCACACCCTGATCTGACATGGTTAAAACAAAGTGTAAGCTAATCATACTTTCACTCAAATTCTACCGATATAAAATGATGCAACACTGTGAATATCGCGATGCTTTTAATGATTTTGTTTATGGGGCCATTTTGTTCTAATTAAATTAGATTATTTCTAATGACTTACAAGTCTGTGTTAAGATTAATGTTTTACAAGCATCACAATTTTTTTTGTGAATCTGTTCAAATTCAATGAATCAATGCAAAACTCAATTCCTTTGCATCGCCTTGAAACATCTAAATGTTCCATATTTCAAATGTCTCATCTATTTTTCAAACAATCATTCAAATGTTTCAGCGCAAATTAAACCTAACACTGTTTATTGTTATATTGGTGGATATAAAATGAAAATAAGTGAAACTGTTCATCCATCAGCATGGAACCAGTGTTATTGTTAACTAACAAGTACTGTTTGAGCGAACTATAATTTTCCTTTTCATGAATCGAAATAAAGCTGACATAAATATAACTTGGATGAAATAGTTTAAGTACTAGAAAAGAAAAATGAAAAACAAAAATAAATAAAAAATATAAATAAATATAAATACAATAAATAAGAGAAACTGCTCAAATGTTTTAAGCACATTACAAAATCACTCAAATTTAAACTAAAATGAAAATTGAAAATATAAAATGAAATCTAATTTAAACAGTAACAAATACTATAATAGAAATGTAAATAATGCTAAAATACCACTGCAGTAAATATCTTGAATCTGCTTTGCAACAACAGTGGGAACGGAAAGCATTCAGACCCCCTTAAATTTTTTCACTCTTTGTTATACTGCAGCCATTTACTAAAATCATTTAAGTTCATTTTTTTCCTCATTAATGTACACACAGCACCCCATATTGACAGAAAAACATAGAATTCTTGCAGATTTATTAAAAAAGAAAAACTGAAATATCACATCATCCTAAGTTTTCAGATATATATCAATTTCAAATATAATAAAAATATTTTGTAGCTATATATCACTCCATCCTAGCGATAATCAACAGTCTAGAAAGGCAGAAATCCACGAAGCATTTAGGGGACAGTTCAAACCTCTGAAATTATATAACAACAACAATAATAATAACAAATGCATTTATTACATGGATTATTTTAGAACTCTGAATCACAATTTAGATCCATTCAAGAACGGATCAATGAATAATAATGTCATCTATAAGCAGAAACTGAATGCAACCGGCATTTCCCAGAGCCACTTCTATGACGTGGCATAAGAGACAACAGTGAAAAAACAACAACATGAAAACAGAGTGAAACTGATACCAGATATGAAAAAAGACGTCTAGTGCTTTCGGCACAGTTTCGATCATGATCCAATTATGATACAGCTGTACTGAACTGTGTCATTAGCACAACCTTGTGTAAGGTAGTTGGCAATATCCAGTAAAAAAAAAATCCTCGTCACCTCCGATCATAAAGACATTAGAGCATGACATCATCTGACCAGAGACCTGAGATGAGATAAAAGAGTGCACACAAACAGATTCCACTGATACCACTCACAAGCTCTCTTTCTCCCTCCCCCCATATATCTCTTTCTCTCTATCCGTCTCCTTCTCCCGCTCTCTCCATCACTTGACTGTCCCTCCCTGCTGGAGTTATGCAAAGCGAGAAGGCAGCATTGTAAACAAACACTGGCTACAAAAGCCTGTATTGTGACTGCAGCACAGGGTTTCCACACTCACACACAAACATAAACATACGCACATGCACAAACAAACACATTATATGCAGTTACGCTCTTGGATACACTGATCAGAACCGCTCCAATATGCTGGATGAGTGAGTAAAAGATTTCTTATGAGTGAGAAAGCAAAAGACCAAAAAGACTTGTAAATTCTGAAAATGTCAGTTCTCAGTTTTGGGTTTCCACAAAATCTTACAGACATTCAATCTGTGGTGCTGATAGACAGGAAAAAAAAATGATTGGAATGTTAGTTTTAAAAACCTCCTGTGAAAATGACCTCACTGTCATGTTTATCTCATGCACTGATCTGAGAACAGGTGAACGACAGGCAGAACATGGCAATGCAACAAGAATGTTGCGTGACATTAAAGTAATACTCATTCCAACTAATTCTATCTGTTTTTGTCCCCCTACACTAACAAAGCAGCGTATCTCTTCACTTTTGTGTAAGCTAGGTTTGCAAACTGGCTGTTCCCACATGCACCACACCCAGTAAAATAAGTCAGTCCAGAATCACATGATGGCCAAAGACTGCCATCTCTCTCTTTCTCTCAAACAAACACACAGTTTAGGGTAAACAGTAGGATCCTGCTCAACAAACCAGGAATGCTGATCTATTGTCAACAGGGTGCGACTTTAATATACATAAAAACCATGCAGTCAAACACAACTCTTCTGATCAAGATCACAAACATATCCATTCAAACCAAACCCCAGACTTATAGTAACTAAACCAGATCTGAATCTAAATCAGAAGCACATAATTCAAACCTTGGATTTACAGTAGCTAAAGCAATTTCTGATCCAGATCAGAAATACACTCAAACTATTGTACAATAACTACAATAGCTAAAGATCACAATTCTCCCATGACTCTGAACAGACAATTATACAAAAGAATTTGCCATAGACAATGTTGATTGTTGCGGTCTATTTAATATATTTAATTTACATTAATTATTTTTTTAAAAATCAGATGGAATGAATGATTCAATGACTACGTATTTAATTACTTGATGAATCAGTGTTTTTGAACGAATCTCCTGAATGAATGATTCAATGAAAACAATTTTTGTCACTTTCCGCCACCTACTAGTATAATTGATACAATCTTTATTTGAGGTGTCAAGTTACCTTTTTTGATCACTAGACATCAGTGTTTATAACTAAACTACAAATTTTTATCCCAGTACTTCTGTGATAACTTGAATATTTGTAACAGACATAACCATACTGTGTTGTTTGTGAAGCAGTTTCATACCTATGCATGATAACTGTTCTCTCTACGGCAGTGCGAATGCAGATTTGAATGTTCGAATGTGATTGTCAAAAATGTTAAAGGGTTAGTTCACCCAAAAACGAACATTTTGTCATTAATTTTCGGAAAACACAAATTTAGATATTTAGATAATCCGAGAGCTTCTGACCTCCTTATACGCAGCAAAGTCATAACCAATTTCAAGGCCCAGAAAGGTAGTAAAGACATTGTTAAAATGCTAAATATACATTGTATACACAGTGCAGTGCTTCCAGGTTCTAAGTCAGCTCTTGGATTTTATCAAAAATTTCTTAGTTTGTGTTCCGAAGATGAACAAAGGTCTTACAGGTTTGGAACGACATGAGGGTGAGTAATTAATGACAGAAACTACATTTTTGGGAGTGTTTGAATCGAGTTTGCGATATTTTAACGATTAATAGTGTATCTCTACTACATCATATTGTGATCCAGATCAGAAACACATCAACACAAACCCAACCTCTGGTTTACAGTATCTAAACCAGATTCTGCTCCAAATTAGCAAAATTCATCCTCATTTAAATCTAATGTTTAATGGGAAGATAAAACAGGCACTTTGTTCAGAGATCAACTGCTGATGTTTCAGGAGAGCACAAATGGTAAGTGCTTTTGGACAGTAAGCAGGGCATACGCTGACAGACAGACAGTCTGTGAAGGCCCTTCAATCTCATGAGGCCACAGTGAGAGTGCATTTCCTGTACTGTGAATTATGGCACCCAGCACAGGGAAAAGGAAAGCCAAAAAAGGTGGAGAGAGGGTGAGTGATGGAGAGGGAGAGAAAGAAGAGGGGGACGAGGGGAAAAAAAGAGAGACTGATCAATATGAACAGTCATTCAATCTAAGGTTATATTATTTGCTGATTTTTTTAGTGGGCAGTGCAAAGCAAGTTCCCTTGTGTAAAACTGCATCTCCCTGATGCAAAAGTGCAGACAACAAAGAAAAGACAGCTGAGAAAAAAAGCTACAGCACGAACTTGAACCTATACCACTTTATTATCGTCTGAGACATTTCCTTGTTAAAGATCTTAACAAGTTTAAGTTGGTTTACTAGAGGTGAAACGACTCCCTTGGCAAACAGTACAATTCCTGTAAGGAATTCAATGTTCAGATGTTTTAATTCAAGGTCATCTTATGTGTTATGATGCCAATGAACAACTGTGTAATTAAATGTGTATTGTAAGGTGTCCATTTGAATTGTAAGGCGTCCATTTGAGGAATGTACTTAGACAGCACAGACACCAAATTAAATTTTACATAAATGAAAATGAAGTAGTGAGGTACTGTTGGTCTATATTGCTCTTTCGTCAAAACGTCTGTTCAAACCTATGATCACAGTATGCAGGGCTCGAATTTCAGCACATTTTTACTCATTCTCGCAAACATTTATTCATTATAGCTTGTGTGCTGAATGAGGAAATTGATCCACACAGATGAACAGTAATTTGCTCAGTAATTCATTCTGTGAGACTTAATTTCTTTCTTTCAAAATGTGAAAATGGCTTCATGGACCTGCCTCGGGTTTCGAGACTGAACTGTCACTGGCACACTCGGGCCAGAGTTGCATCATTAAAGTTTGTTTGCGTGACTTGCCATTTGAATCCATTCAGAACTTGCAAGCTGTCTGAGAGAAGATATCACTGAAAGGCATAAAAGGCAGCTGTCAAACTGCTCATGGCTTATTTTCACGCCTTAC